>OZ005662.1:160287668-160887668 GCA_963930645.1 Salticus scenicus
TCTGACATTAAAGGCAGTCCTGTGCAGCGCTGTTTAAATCATTTTATGAAGCAGGATGAAATAGATGATGATGAATCCATAACTTACATGTAGAATGCTCTTATTATGTGAAAAACAAACTCATACGTCAAAATGAATTACTTTTGAATACGTCGAGCATGAAGAAGGAAGCACTAATATTGATATACTCCAAGTCATCGGCATAAAGTTGGCATATCTAATAATATTATTTGCAACTCTGGTATAGCTTTTAAAAAAAAACGGCAAATTACGTCTGTTGTTGAACAACGTCCAGTGTTCAGAGTTATAGTACAGTCTTCTCTTTAACGTCCGAAAGAAGAAAAAAAATTCTTGAATCGTAAAATCTTAATAAATAAAATAATCGTCCACAGAATTAAAAAAAAAAATGTTCACAGCCACTTTAAAACAAATAGCATTTTCAAGAACAACATTTTCACGCTACTGTTTTGGAAAACAGAAGTAGTGACTTTTCGTGATGCTAGGGGTATTTTCGGATAGGTCGAGCCCCCAAAAATATTTGGAAACGGCTACAGACCAGTATAACATTACAACATTTATGAAATAAAGAAAAGGGACATTACAGAAACACTAACATATACATATTTTACGAGCGGAGAAGACCGTCTTCTCTCACATAACAGCTCGACGTCGACTCAATAACTAAAACTAACTGGCGCGCGATAGGTGCGCACGCATACAGTGAAAGGATGATACAAACAGTGACGTAGTAACATACGATAGGTACGTACACAGTGACATCACACAGTGGAGATGATAGCTGAGAAATATAATTTCCCATATATATATATACAGTCGGTAACAAAAGTGTCCGAACACTAGCAAAAATTCCTATGTAAAAAAAGTACACTTATTTTACATAGGAATTTTTGCTAGTGTTCGGACACTTTTGTTACCGACTGTATATATGTATATATATATATATTTTTTTTTTGCTAGTGTTCGGACACTTTTGTTACAGACTGTATATATATACATATATACAGTCGGTAACAAAAGTGTCCAAACACTAGCAAAAATTCCTATGTAAAAAAGGTGCACTTCATATGGTTTTGATAAATAAATCTTCATCGAATCATGTTCTTACACTGACTAAGAACAGGATTCGACAAGGATTTATTTAACAAAACAGTATGAAGTGTACTTTTTTTACATAGGAATTTTTGCTAGTGTTCGGGCACTTTTGTTACCGGCTGTATATATATATATATATATATATATATATATATATATATATAGGGAAACGGCTACAGACCAGTATAACATTACAACATTTATTAAATAAAGAAAAGGGACATTACAGAAACACTAACATATACATATTTTACGAGCGGAGAAGACCGTCTGTCTCTCACATAACAGCTCGACGTCGACTCAATAACTAAAACTAACTGGCGCGCGTTAGGTGCGCACGCATACAGTGAAAGGATGATACAAACAGTGACGTAGTAATATACGATAGGTACGTACACAGTGACATCACACAGTGGAGATGATAGCTGAGAAATATAATTTCCCATATCGGCCATCATGACCAAGCAGGCGGCCTCGCCTGAAAGTTATTAAACAACAAGAAAAAAAAATTAAATTATACAAAAACAAAAGAAATTAAAAAAAAATAAACAATATACAACACTACATAATAGAATTATAGATACAGTATAATATAGCTGCATTAATAAAAAAAAAAAAAAAAAAATGTATACATTACCAAATGGAAAATTTTGTAAATATTACACTCAAAACCTGAATCATATCATCAAAATACTAAAATAAATTAAGATAAGATGTTAATATACATACATACAAGTAGAAAAAAAAATAGGTAGATAATTTTCACCAAAAAAAAAAAAAATCGGGTATTGAAGAATGTTCATGGAAAAAAAAATTGTTCATGAAAAAAAAATAGTTCGTTAAAATGAGTTGAAGTTTAACATATGATTGAGAAAAAAAAAAAAAAAAAAGGTTTAATTTTGCACACAAAAATGTCCAAGGAAGAGTTCTTAAAAAAAAATAAATAGAAAGTCTTGAAGAACTATGTCAATTAAGTTAAAAAAAAAATAAAAGGTCCTGAAGAAATGTGTCAAGTAAGTGTTTCAAAAGTGTCGGTCCAAGGTTTCAGGAATTCAGCGCATGTGCTGGTCTTGAATGGGCCTTCTACGAAGTCACACTTGACGACGTCATATGTATCGTTTGGTTTTATTTTGGTTATCTTATATGGACCTAAAAATTTCTGTTTTAGTTTTAGGCCAGGCCCGAACTGGGTGCGTTTAACTGCGACTAAATCGTTGAGTTTGAATTTAGCAGCTGGTCGTCTTCGAAGGTTATACTGCCTGCGATTTTCTTCTTGCACTACTCGAATCTGCTTTTTCGCGTCGATACGCTGCTCCTCACGTTGCCTCTGGAATGTGTTTGTAGATTCGTCGTTGAGAAGCTCCAGGATCTTGATGTCATCTTTATGTTTCATCTTGGTACCGAATAGTAATCCAAATGGTGTCGTCTTTATGCTTCTTTGAAATGTCGAGTTGAGGATTTGTTGGAGAGCAGGCACATGGGAAAACCACTTTTCGGGGTTGTCAGATGAAAGTTTGGATAACACTGCGATGATAGTAGAATTTTTATTTTCAACTTGACCATTCGATCTTGGTAAACCTGCTGTAATTGGTATGTGAGTAATATTTTGGTCGTGGCAATAGTCTTGAAATGCAGTGGAAGTGAATGCTGGACCTCGATCTGTTATGATTCTGGCGGGGTTACCGAAGATGGATCGTTGGCTTTCTAGTCGGCTGATAACGTCTGCGGCGTCTGAAGATTTTGTGGGGTACAGCCAGGTAAACTTGGAAAACGCATCTACAACAACCATAATATGTTTGTATTTCTTTGATGTAGTAGCTAGGGGACCAAGGTGATCAACATGGTATGAGTGCAGGGGTGCATCGTCTATATCAATTGGGTGGAGGAAACCATCTTGTTTACCTCGTTTTCTATTATAGAGTATGCACTTTATACAGTTTTTGATGCAACTTTCGATTTTGTCTTTGTGGCGAGGTATATAAAAATCTTTACTAATCAATTCTTGGGTACGGAGTGCTGCAAAATGTCCACGCTCGTGTGCTTCTTTAATTATGCTACTCTGCAAGTGTGTAGGGTCGACGAAGTAAATCGACACCTTTCACTGTTTTATAAAGAAGGTTGTTTTTTATAATGTAATTATCATGGGATGTGGACTGCAAAAGCGTTTTTAATGCGTGAACTTCTTCATCAGATTGAGCTTTCAAAAGTTTGACATGAAGGCTATCTTGGATGATGAAACACTGTGGAGCTCGACTTAGAGCGTCCACATGTGCCATGCGGGAACCTGTTCGATGCTCAATGTTGTAATGGAATTCTTGAAGGTACAGAGCCCATCGTGCAATGTGGGAATTTATTTCTTTTTTATTAAGTGCCTTGACGAACGCGTCACAGTCTGTGATAATTTTGAAATTAGTTCCTAGGAGGTAGATTCTAAACTTTTTGAGGGCTTCTACCACAGCCAGAACTTCAAGTTCAAAACTAGTATATTTTCTTTCGTTGTCCGACGTTTTCTTCGAAAAGTAAAAGACAGGGTGTAATTGGTTATCATTCTGCAACAGGACTGCCCCCAAGCCATCTATAGACGCGTCTGTATGTACCTCAATAGGGGAATTTTGATTAAAAATATTGAGAACTGGTTCTTGGGAAAGTAAATATTTTAATTTTTGAAATGCGGCTCTTTGTTCATTTTGAAATTGAAAAGAGGTGTCCTTACGCAGAAGATCACTTAAGGGTTTTGCAATGGTAGAAAAATGAGGGATAAATTTCCTAAAATATCCTGTAAGGCCAAGAAATCTACTTACGTCTTTAACATTTGTCAGATCTGGGTAATTTAAAACATCTTTAGTTTTGGAAGGGGATGGCAAAAGTTTACCATTTTCTATTATGTGACCGAGGAAATCTATTTTGGTATGTAAAAATTGGCATTTGTTAAAATTTATGTCGAGTCCGTACTCGCTAGCTGTTTGAAGAACAGTTTTTAGACGTTCTATGGCCTCAAGTTCGTTACTCGCGGGAATTACAAGATCATCCATATAAGGGAGTACTATGCCGGCAGCAATCAAGTCTCTAAAAACAGCGTTTATATATCTCATGAACACTGAAGGACAGGAACTAAGTCCGAAAGGCATGTAGCGAAATTGGAATTGACCGTTATGGGTTACAAAACTAGTGAAAGGGCGGCTCTGTTTGTTTACGGGTACATGAAAAAATCCATTACGTAGGTCTATCGTACTAAAAATTTTTGCATGTTGAAGTCGATCTAAAATATCATCAATTAGGGGAAGGGGTAGTGATCTTTAACTAACTTACGATTGAGTTTCCTGTAATCGATGCAAACTCTGTGTTTACCATCTTTTTTTCGAACAACTACAACTTGGCTGGCATATGGGGAGGACACTGGTTCGATAATACCATCTTTAAGCCATTCAGAGACTTGTGCGTCTACAATGTCTCGTTCGGTATAGGGTAGCCGTCGGGGTGAGTGAAAAATAGGTGTATCGTCAGTTAAAGTGATGTTAAGCTCAATGTTCGCAGTTTTGATTTTATGAGGTTTATAGGTCGACAACAGTTTGTTAATGTCGTTACGAATGTGTCGTGAAACATTAGGGCCAATATCAAATTTGGGACTATCGTCAGTGATCGTCATGATAAAATTTGAATCTGCTGTATACTCATTTTGTTGTGAAAAACTAGAAAAAGTAACACCGGTGGGTGAAATGCGAATGTGTGCTTGTTGGATGACGTCACATCCAATTATAAGGTCATACAATGTGGACATGTCGAGTACAACTGAAATAGTTGCTGAAAACTCTTGATCGTCTATAGTAATAAAAGAATTAAAAGTACCGATGACATGTATACGCGCAAAGACAAACCAGTTAAGGATTTATTAATTTTTGACAACGGTGGGGAACCTATTTTTATCCATGGAGAATGTTTCAAAAGGGTTAACTGACTACCAGTATCAACCAAACCAGTTAATTCATTAACACTAATTTTAACTTGTTTACACATATGAGAAACATGCGATTCATGCACAGTGTTAACTCTATCTCTGGAAGGAGGTCCGTCATTTGCAGCGGTTCGGCGGCAATCGGTAGACTTGTGTCCAAAAAGACCACATGCAAGGCACCTAGGGCCACGAGAACGGTTAGGACAAAATTTAGATAAGTGACCGATATCGTTACAATTGAAACAACGTAATTTATTTTGAGATGCCGGACCAATATTAAATTTGGATTCGCGAGTGAAAGCTGGTTGTGTGTGACCAGTACTGCGTTTTCGACTGTCATATGTTTGTTTATAATTAACTGAATTTCGTTGATTTAAGTGTATTGTATTAAGAACAGTTTCATAAATACGCAATTTTTCTTTAAATTCTGAAAAAGATTTTGCTCCACAGAGAAGAATTTTTTCAGAGGGGTTACCCTGTATACCTTGAATGGTGTACTGAATTACTGAAGAATCGTCAATAATAGCGTTACCACGGTTAGCAATTTCGCGCATCGCAAAAAATATTGCGTAGCAGTTTCATTAGGACGCATTTTTCTGTTTTCTAATTGTTTATGTATTTCGATGGATGGTATGGTATCCAAAAATTCAGAAATTAACGCGGCTTTAACTGACTCGTAAGTATTAAGATTTCGTTGCGAAAATAAAAATGTTTTAGCAGAACCATTAATTAAACGTTTAGCAAAGATAAGTTTTTGTTGATCGGTAAGACTAGGAAATAAACAGAATTGTTCCTCAATGTCATTAAAGAAATTACGAATAGAATATGAATCATTTCCAGAAAAAGTTCTACACGTGCTAGCTAGATCTCTGAGAAGGAACCAGAAATGATTACTCAAATCAGACATCGCGTCGGCAGCGTCATTCGGAGAAATATTTCGAACTTCCGTAGGGAAACTTTCGGTTTGGGTTTGAAAAACAGAAGTATTTGGAGCGATCGAAGAAGGGGTTTCAAGAGAATGTGTATTTACACTGAGATCGTCTTCGTCTGACAAAAAACTAGTATCTAATGTTTTCTGAAACTCAGATAAATTAGTAAGTGCTTTGAAAATTTCTGTACATAAATTTTCCTTACTACCGACTGGTTCTAAGTGTAGCGAATTAGCGATTGATATAAAATCGAATAAATTTAACGTTTTAAAAATGTTTTCTTGATGTTTGTTGATGTCGAAATCGGCAGCAAAACCACTAAAATTTTGCATACGTTTACGCGATTGATGATCAAATGTTGGGTATCCTAACAGCGTGTTGAGTAATTTTATGGTATTTGCTTTAGAATATTTCAAAGAATTTGCAACTAGCGGGAGATCGCCTAATTTAAGGGCCATTTTTAGGATGCAATAATAATAAAATAAGGAAACCGAAGTAAACTAAAAAAAATTGTTCTTTTTTTTTTTTTTTTTTTTTTTTTAAGTAAATATTGGGGGAAAAATGGATTAAAGCCAGAAAATATATATTTTTAGTAACAATAAATAAATATTGGGGACAGACTATCTCTTTATTCATGGAAAGTAATTTAATATGGGGGAAAAAAATTCTGTATTTATACAAAAATGAACAAATAAATAATTGTGAAACGGGCATAAAACGGCAAGAAATTAGTTTGAATCGAAATTTAAACTACAAAGAAAAAAAAAATATTTTTATTATTATTATTATTATTATTATTATTATTATTATACTACTATCATGCAAAGAAAAAAAAAGTGCATGCGCCTACCTCTGACATTAAAGGCAGTCCTGTGCAGCGCTGTTTAAATCATTTTATGAAGCAGGATGAAATAGATGATGATGAATCCATGACTTACATGTAGAATGCTCTTATTATGTGAAAAACAAACTCATACGTCAAAATGAATTACTTTTGAATACGTCGAGCATGAAGAAGGAAGCACTAATATTGATATACTCCAAGTCATCGGCATAAAGTTGGCATATCTAATAATATTACTTGCAACTCTGGTACAGCTTTTAAAAAAAAAACGGCAAATTACGTCTGTTGTTGAACAACGTCCAGTGTTCAGAGTTATAGTACAGTCTTCTCTTTAACGTCCGAAAGAAGAAAAAATATTCTTGAATCGTAAAATCTTAATAAATAAAATAATCGTCCACAGAATTAAAAAAAAAAAAAAATGTTCACAGCCACTTTAAAACAAATAGCATTTTCAAGAACAACATTTTCACGCTACTGTTTTGGAAAACAGTAGTGACTTTTCGTGATGCGAGGGGTATTTTCGGATAGTTCGAGCCCCCAAAAATATTTGGAAACGGCTACAGACCAGTATAACATTACAACATTTATGAAATAAAGAAAAGGGACATTACAGAAACACTAACATATACATATTTTACGAGCGGAGAAGACCGTCTTCTCTCACATAACAGCTCGAAATCGACTCAATAACTAAAACTAACTGGCGCGCGTTAGGTGCGCACGCATACAGTGAAAGGATGATACAAACAGTGACGTAGTAACATACGATAGGTACGTACACAGTGACATCACACAGTGGAGATGATAGCCGAGAAATATAATTTCCCATATATATATATATATATATATATATATATATATATATACAGTCGGTAACAAAAGTGTCCGAACACTAGCAAAAATTCCTATGTAAGAAAAGTACACTTATTTTACATAGGAATTTTTGCTAGTGTTCGGACACTTTTGTTACCGACTGTATATATGTATATATATATATTTTTTTTGCTAGTGTTCGGACACTTTTGTTACAGACTGTATATATATACATATATACAGTCGGTAACAAAAGTGTCCAAACACTAGCAAAAATTCCTATGTAAAAAAAGCCTTAGCCTTCTTAGTCTGTCTAAGAACATGATTCGATAAGGATTTATTTAACAAAACGGTATGAAGTGTATTTTTTTCACATAGGAATTTTTGCTAGTGTTCGAACACTTTTGTTACCAACTGTACTCGTCGCTACACTGTAAAAAAAAACCTATTACCAGCTGCAATCTGTGATTTACTTTATCCAATCACAGAGAATTTCTTGCAAGAAATTCTCTGTGATTGGATAAAGTAAATCTCAGATTGCAGCTGGTAATAGGTTTTTTTTTTTTTTTTTTTTTTTTTTTTACAGTGTATTATTTAAATAGCGATGAGTACAAAATAATCTTTAAACATCAAATAAAAAAAAAAAGTAATAGTTTTTCTCTCTGATATTTAAAAAGGATAAATAATAATATAAAAACTATTACGGAAAATATGTACAAAGTTTAACTCTCTCAAATATTTTATTATGATTTTTGCATGAAAATCCACAGACAATGGCCAAAGAAAAATTTAACTGAAGACAAAGAAAACCAAAAGACAAAGAAAAATTTAACTGAAGATACTGACGTGAATTAATATTTTCTCTATACCAATTATGTTAGTACACAAATTACTTCAGGTATTAAGTATGTTTTTTGTATTAACATAAGTTCCATTATTATATCATTATTATATCTGTCACTGTTATTTTATTATTATTATTATTTTTTTTTTTTGCAATTAACTATTTTTTACCATTATCAATAACGTATCCGAAATATTTTGTGAATCCCTAGACGCAACCCAGTCACATTAAATGCACAATTTATTTAAATTAATAAGAAATTAAATAAACAAAAAGACACATATTTATAAATTTTATTTTTAAAACGGATATATATAATAATAATAAAGATAAATATTAAAACTTTTCAATTGTTTAATTTTAAGATTCTTATTAGTTTAAACAATTACCGTGATCAATCCCCAAAGGTACCAAAATCGAACTAGAGTAATTACCAAATAAATAATTAAAGTAGCTTGAGAATGTTCATAAAATTAACATTATTTTTAATTGGATTTTTTAACATATGAGCATTTGTCAACATATGAGCATAAAATTTGAATGGCATGTTAGTTATCATATCATTAATCGAATTTTATATAACTTTAGCATAAGTAATAATTTTTAAACTAATAATTATTTAATTTTTCTCAAACGTAAGCTTTGGAAAAAATTAAAAATTTTAACAATTTTAAAAAAGAAAAGAAAAAATAGTGGTAAGGATGCCTTACAGTTAGGTGAAGACGCACATGCCTTCAAATGTCAAACTTAATCCTGATTTATATATATATATATATATATATATATATATCTTAATATATATAAATCTCGTGTCACAATGTTTGTCCTCAATGGACTCCTAAACCACTTAACCGATTATAATAAAATTCGCACACCATGTGCAGTTCGATCCAACTTGAGAGATAGGATAGTTTAAATCTCAAATTATAGTCGCAATTTTAATTTATTGCTAATTATTTGTCTGTTATTATTTGACAGTCACAATTATCTGTTAACTCCAAATGATTCTAACAGATGTCGATACCTTTCGACTGGGTTGAAATGAAAGCTGAAATATATTTGGTGCTGCCATCTACACAAAGAATCTTCAACTTTTTAACCTATTAATAAATTTCGTATAATTCAATTATTTCCACTTTTTAAATTTTTGGTGTTAGCATAGCCGGCCACGTGTTACTTAGACTGAAGTGTAAATTGAATTCATATTATAATGAAGATAATACAGTGAAATTAATCCTGTTTTTTACTTATTTGTGCTTCATTGATCAAAACTTTTGTCCGGGGTAAACTCCTAAACTAAGGAACTGATTTTGATGAAATTTTGTACACTGTGTGCAGTTTGATCCAACTTGAGAGATGGAATAGTTTTTATCTCAATTTATTGTCACAATATTGTTTTATTGCAATTATTTGTTAATTATAGACCTTTATTAAAGTTGCTCCAAAATATCTGTGAGTTCCATTAATTTAATTGTTGGCAAAAAAAAAAATACGAGTTCATTTTCTTTCGACATAAAAATCAATACATTTAATCAAACGTGAACGTTAAAAAATTATAAAAAGTTAAATTATGCATCTCACGAAAATTGACGTCATAATCAATTTAAAGATTTTATACACATTGATAAAGTGCTAATGTAGTTCTATCATAGATATAGTAATATATATAGATCTCTCATCCCCATGTTATCGTAGAAAGATTTTTGATGCCGAAAAAAGATAAAAAATAAAAGCTTTGGAAACAGCCATTAAGTGGTATTGAAAAAAAAAAAAAAAAGAAAAGAAAAAGAAAAGAAAGAAAGAAATATGAATTTGAAACTGTATCTGGAGTCTTCCATTCCCCTTTAGCAAATAAATTATTCATAAATTTTATTTGCTAAAATATTAGTATGTATTCCCGTGTGTATTCACTCGGGGAAAGACGGCCATATTTTGGTAAAAACGTCGTCTTTTCCCAAATGAAAAGGAATAATTTTTTTCTCCCCAATGATCACTCTATTCTATATATGCTATACTATATCTATGAGTTCTATACGCAAGCGAAGTGTGACTCACTGACCGTCTGTGCAGCCAAGAAAAAGATTTCCTATGTTAATTGCCCACTGGATTTTTTGTAAGAAATTATTAAAAATCGAGGAAATTTATTTCCCGATTTTAATCCTTATATTTGGGTATAGATATGTATTAGTTATCGCGGGTGTTAGATTGAATTATTTTGCTGTCAAATTGACAAAATTTTAATTTTAAATTTTTAAACTCTGTCGCCCTTGGCTTTTTTTTTTTATTATTATTATTATTTGGCGATCAAAAGCGTAACACGAAAATATACATGCCAGATGTATGCATTGTACGAAATGTAATATGTATTATTCATTGTACGTATGTATGACATGTAATATGTATTGTACGAAATATTGTTTCATATTATTCATTACTCTTTTAATATAAGTTGTTAAAATAACCATGATTTTTGAAAGGAATTAAATATTTTCGCCAGATAATTTGGCGATATTCTTTTTGTTTCGCCAAGGATGACAGAAATGAAATCTATTCCGCTGCAAAATATTAGTATCTTACATCAGATATTTTATTTAGACATTTGAAAACAAATTTGACTTCAAACTATGATAGAATATTTATCATTTTCCTTTTAATTTGTATATTATTAGTATATTAAAATTTAAAAGCATGGTATATAAAAAGTTTTTTTTTTTTTTTTTTTTTTTTTTTTTTTTTAAATCTTATAATTATTCTTATCTTAATCCTCAATGTTTCCCATCTTTATTGACTTGAATTTACTATTAAAATTTTAACATACTCAAAAACTTCTCATCACTTCGTTAAAATACACTAAACTTTTCCAAAATCTTTTTGTATTTAAAATGATACATGTATTTACTTTAAATGTCCAATATTTCATAAGATTTCCAATTTTAAAGTTTTAAAATATTTATCAAATTTACTTATTTTTCTGGTTTAGCCTTATTGTTTTCCCTTTTATAACTACAGCTGTTGCCCTCTTTAAAATATTTAAAATGATGAGGTCATTTAATAGTAAAATTATCCATTATAGCATATATTATATTTCACTCCTCCATAAAAATTGATTTTAAAATCGTCTGTTTCTTTTATACTTTTATTTTAATAGAATTTTAATAGAATTTAATTTATATATTAGTCATTTTAGCAATTTTATCCAAAGTAGCATTAGAAATAATATATATCACTTCTCCATTAAAATTTATAGGACCCTACAATAAAATTAATTTGTGCTTAATATCAACACTACGAAAATTTTTATCAATCGCTTCCAAATTTTGACCTAAGTTTCAAATCTCAACCCTGTGGGTTTTTGCATCGGCTACAACGTTTTCGTCTTTGTTCGTAAATAATAATTTAACTGTACTATATAGTTTACAGCCGTATAATTCAACGTATAACTTAGTCACAGCAACGCGTGGCCGGGTCTGCTAGTATATATATATATATATATATATATATAATTACTAATTTGTAAACTATGAACTTCATCATGGTAATAAAATGTCGGTAAATAAATATATATATATATATATTTAACGAGCCAGTTTTCATGTTTGTATGTATATTTTTGAAAAAGTTATTCACATGCGAAAAAAAGAATGAAAATCAGGAAGAAAAATCTGGTTTAATTCCAACACATGTATGTATATAAATCTTCACTGTGTTCATTTGTTTAAAAATTACGCGCAAAAGAAGTAAACAAATTATTGCTTTAATTTTGTACACCCGTGTACAGTAGAAGAAATTATTAGGTATATTAATTTTATTAATTTTTTAACCTGCAGTTTTTGGTGACATTAGCTATTTTTAACACGCTTATATTAGCTTCACCTGTATGTATGTATGTTTGTAACTTCTCTGGGAGCAAAACGTGATTGCACAAAATCCTTCATATCTCAAACAAAAAACCATTGTGTATGGTTTCCAGAGCTTTTTAAGAAAACGGCTGATGGCTGAGCTACAAAAATTTGCATGGTGGTTCGTAATGACCTCTCCTGATGCACCTCGAAGCCCGATTTTCGAATTTTGTTTTAGTTTTCTTTTAATTAATTAAAATGTTAAAATAAAAACCTTCTAATTACTGATAAATTGGCCATTTAATTTTAATCCTTAATTTAATTGTTGCCAAAAAAAATTATCATTATTTTTTGAACAGAAAAAAAAAAAAAAAATGTGAACAATAAAAATTACATTTATTTAAAATATTTAATATTATTCCTTAATTTAATTGTTGCCAAAAAAATTATCATTATTTTTTCGACAGAAAAAAAAAAAAAAAAAAAAAAACGTGAACAATAAAAATTACATTTATTTAAAATAAGGAAAGTAAATTAAAGCGTGTTCTTTAATTTTTTAAAACTATAATATTATTAGTGTTAAAGTTAAAAAAGAATAAAAATGTAACAAAAATAATATTTTTTGAAAATTTTTACATAGCCATGCATTAAAGATTTCAAATCTCTATAAATTTGATATAAAAGTTATTAAAGTACGAGATTTATCAAGTATTTTATGCTGAAATATTACTAATACAATTTTATTATTCTTATTTGGCGATTCGTCGCACTTGGCGAAATTTTCAGCGGACGCAGTTGGCATAAGGGATTAAAAAAGGCTGTCCGCAGTTGGTATAGGTGAAGGAAGAAGAAATTGAAACACCTGGTATGTCGGGTCGCAGTTAGACGACACCGAAAATATTAAGGTTTTGAACGATTTTAATGAACCTTTTCTTATTTTTATTTTTATGAAATTTTAATAATACTAAGTTATATTAATTTTGAGAATTAATTTAAATACTGTGACCAGCGAAACGGACAACGCCCGCTGGTTATTATATTAACCTTTAGAAAGGGAAAAATTTAAGAAAACATCAAAGAAATATATATATATATTTAAATGTGTACCTGATTATAAGTCCTTCTCCCATTACTTCTTGGAGTGCAGAGTATTCAGCAGGTTTATCAACAAGTGATTTTACATCTCGAAAAGCCTAGAATGAAGATCATAGTAAGAAATGGCGAAGCAACTTGAAGTAAAATAAAGTAAAATAATAATAACATTAATTTTCTCCAATATGCACAAATGACTCTGTGTATTCCAGTCCATAGACGGCAATAAATGGGGAAGTGTTGCTTACAAAAGCACATAATGGAACCAAAATCGGAGCGTCAGTCAATAACCTATAGGTGGATAAAAATATGAAAACAAACAGACAGAACCATCCTTTTATCTATCAAACGGATACCGCTAAATTAAATTTAGAGAAGTGACTATGCGGTACTTAGTTGCAACTGCTTGCAGCGCAACATAGTGGTTATCAGCGTTCATATCTCGAAAATGGCACGAGATAGAGAAAACAAGTGAATTACAATAGTTTTAGAATATTTACAATGTAGAATAGCTTTAGCCTCGTTCAAGGCAGAATGCTGCATTTTAGTAAAAGCGCCCTCTAGAAAAATACGGAATTCATATATATTTACATTAGAAGCTAGAATTTTAAAGTTTTCAAAATCCGGAATATGATCACTATTGAGAGAATGTATTACGAGTTTTCATATTAAATCTCCTGTTTTATATGAGCGTTTATGTTGCTTTAATCTAATTTCACCTGTTCTGAGGAGGGCTAGTGTTCTAGCCGAAACGTCTGTCTTGTGTTTTAATGTTTTTAATTAAAATGTATTTTTAAAGTTTTAAATTTTTGTATTCTTTATCTCATTTTAAATAATATATTGTTTTAATATATTAATGAGACGTATAAATTATGTTTAATTTTATTAACCCTTTATCTACTGACGGTACTTTAAAGTACCATTACTTTATAAAGAGTATAAAATCGAATTTATAGAAGAAATATGTCAAAGATATTTATAAGAAAGAAACAGATGTACCTAACTTTAATCTCACTACAAAGCGTTAGATGAAACATATAGTCATTTTTGTTCCATAAAGAATTATATGGAATGCACTAGCTGTTTTTGCTTGATATTTTTCCCGATCTTCATGTGTGTTATAATTAATTCTTATATTATTTCAAGAATATCCCTCTAGTCTTAAAAGAAACATGAGGAACATAAAAATTTGTTGGATTAAAGTTTAAATATACTAAACTAGCAGAGATACTTTAATAAAAAATTTAAGAGGAAAAATTACATGGCAGTTATACTTTTGATGTGGAAGACTCAATGAAGAAAACTTTTATATATTAACAAACATAATTTATTTGAGCATGAATATTTACAGATGAAACAGAAAAAATATTTAATAAACCAGCATACCCTGCTGGTAACTGAAAGTCAAAACTACATCTTATAACGTTGAAAAAATAAGAGAACGAAAAACAGATGCAAACATCTTTTATACAATACAAACAAAACCTATTTGCATCTTGCCGTTGCCACTTGGCAATCACTAAACTAGTCTTCAACATTACTGGCTTATTATCTTACAACCATGGACATCGTTTTGATGAGAGTGAACAGAAACATGAGCAATAACTGTGATTCGCCACCATTACTCACATGTTTACTATTTCAGCTATTCACATCTGTGGAATAAACTAGAGAAAGAATATAAACAAAAATGCGGCCACGAGAGCGATAAAAAAAAACGTAAGTCATATCAAACTAAATTTAATTTAAATAATTTACTTTATAGTATATATAAATATCTTAACAAATTAACTTTAATTTAACTTTATAAAAAATATAGATATGATTAAATATTTATGATACGACTTATAACAAAATTAAATATTTCTTTACACTTTTTTCATGTTGAAATAATTTTTCCGACCTCTATGTACCAGTGGTACAGTAAAGTACGACGTCACAAAACTCTCATTAATTACTATGATAAGGTGAAATGCGTAATTTTCAACGTATATATCTTTAAATAATGCTCTTTAGCAACTAAAAATATATGTTTAAAACACATTATTTTTCTGTTTCAGAATGCAGTAGATAAAGGGTTAAAATAAAATATACACTGAGAATCCAAAAGTTCAGGTACAACGTGTTTTCTTGTTCTCAACATTTGCATATACTTTTGTAACAAATTAACGGCGGCCCTCTTCACTTAACATCGTTGGAAGCCCGAGCCAATGTTATTCTATGGGGAAATTTTCTTTACAAATAACTTATTAACTAATACATATTTTTAAATTCTGTTTTCACATTCTGAAAATTCCCTATTGTTAAATTGACGCACCTTTTTTAAAAATATATATTTTTTTATTTTTAATATTTTATTTTGAAATTGCAAAATGAAAAAATTTGACATATTGAAAATTCGTATTTTGCAGCTTCAAAGTAAAATATAAATAATTAAAGAAATATTTTTTTTTTTAAAGGTCCGTCAATTTAACAGCTGGGAATTTTCAGAATGTGAAAACAGAATTTAAAAATATGTTTTAGTTAATAAGTTATTTGTAAAGAAAAATTTCCCAGTGAATAACATTAGCTTCAGCTTCCGGCGGCGGTGAGTGAAGAGGGCCCTTAACATATGAACATAAAATTTGAATGGCACATTCACTATCAAGTTCTCTATAGAATTTCATATAACTTTAACACAAGTAATAACTTTTAAACTGGTATAACTTTAATTTTTCTCAAACGTAAGCGTTAGGAGCTACAAAAAATTTAACCAATTTTAGCAAAGAAAAGTAAATGAAACAAGAAAGAAAAATCATGCAGCACGCATTCATTAGTAACACTTTCCAGCTGTACGTAATTCATGTATCGAATAACTTTTAATCTGAAAATGTTAATCATATCACATTCTATACAAAATGTTGGGCGCATTCGAAAGTATTTCCCGGTCACTTCCCGAGTTGGGAAATGACGTCACGCGGGAAGTTCGGGAAATTAGAACTACCTTATAGGAGCCATGTTTGTATATATATTTGTTTCCTGGGAAGATGAGATATATACGGAAGTAGTTATATCTCGGTCATTTTTTGTAAGGCTCCTATATGGTAGTTCTAATTTCCCGAACTTCCCGCGCGACGTCATTTCCCAACTCGGGAAGTGACCTGGAAATACTTTCGAATGCGCCCATTATTTTAGAATATTAAAAATACATGTGAACGTTTTTATGATTTTTACAATAGAAAGATTTTAAATATAACATTTAAAAAATTCTGTCCTAAAACTGAATACATTGACTCTCTCTCTCTCTCTCTTTTTTTTTTTTTTTTTTTTTTTGTTGTTGTTCTTGTTGTCTCTGGAAACAAACTAGTTGCACAGGATCTATTACTGTCATTTTAAATAGGGAACATTCCATAGTGAACTTGATTATATCATTAAAAAAAAATTCTTAAAATATTTATCAACGCTAGGAGCCGGAAACAAACAGATTGAAAGGTAGAGAATCGGACAGACAGAAAAACAAATTGAAATCATATTCCCACTAAAAATATAAGAAAGTGTTGAAACGTTTAATGTAAACGAAAGTGCAATACCAGCAAATTTTTAATAATAGCTGTTAATGTAACTGAATATTTTTGTGCGGCCCTGTAAATATAAAGCTATTCATACTCTATTATATAGAAGGCACTCTTTTGTGCATACGAATGATTTATTTCAATTTAATTAAGCTTTGTGCAAAATAAAATTATTTAAACTTGTTTTATAAAAATAATTCTCACAGAACGCAATCCTTTGGAATACTTTCATGTGTCCCTGTACACAAAAAAGTTAGAAATGTACTCGATTTTACATAGGAAACATCTGAAAGAGAACTTGAATAACATATTAAAATTTAATTAAAGTTTCTATTCAGTAAAGGTGTTAAAATATGGTTTATAGAAACTCCTCTCATAGAACACAAAGCTTTCGAATATTTTTGGGTGCCACTGTACACAAACCAGTAGAGGTATAAACTTCATTTTCAATAGGGATCACCCGATAGTGAACTTGAAAATCATATATCAGTTTCAAAAAATTCCATAATTATTTACGGGAGTTAAAGCACGGGCAGACAGACGGACATATACACAAATTGAAATCATATTCGCACTAGACAAATGTTAGAAAGTGTTCAAACGCTTAATGTAAACGAAAGTAAAACGCTAGCAAATATTTTTTAATAGCTTTTAATATAAATGAATATTTTTGTGTCACCCTGTAAATCTAATGCTAATCATGCTATATTCTACGCAAAGCATTCTTTGTGCAAATATTATATTTCAATTACATAAAACTCATAGAAAATAAAATTATTAAAATTTCAATCACAAAAATCTCTCTCATAGAACGCTATGCTTTGGAATACTTTTGAGTGTACCTGTACAAAAACCAGTCATGATATTTACTCTGTTTTCTACAGAAAACATCCAATAATGAACTTAAATAACGTATTCAAATTTCATTAAGATATGTGTACAGTAAAGATATGAAAATATGATTTATAGAAAAACATCTCATAGAACACAATGCTTTGAAATACTTTCGGGTGTCCCTGTACACAAACCAGTAGAGGTATAAAATCCATTTTCAATAGGGAACATCCGATAGTGAACTTTAATATCATATATCAGTTTCAAGAAATTCCATAAATATTTACGGGAGTTAGAGTGCGGAGAGACAGACAATCCGAAGTCATTAACACTTTTCAACCATGTTGGAAAGTGTTAATAAGTTGTTAAAAGTGCATTGTAGGTACGTGAAGGTACGCAGGCATTCACGTATTAGATTACAACAAGATTTCTCTTCCTGTATTCACTTTTCGGTGTTTTCATTTTTCTTCTTTTTTAACATGTGGATAACTTAAAATTAAATAAATAAATAAGTATTCGAACATGAAAATTGGTTAAGCTGTTCATTTTAAATTTTTTTATTTTACATATTTAACACATTCCACCATGGTTGAAAAGTGTTTATGACTTCGGATTGACTGTCTATCTGTCTGTCTGTCCGTCTGCCTGTCTGCGCTCTAACTCCCGTAAATATTTGTGGATTATCTTGGAACTGATATATGTTATTCAAGAACACTATCGGACATTCCCTATTAAAAATGGAGTTTATACCTCTACAAGTTTGTGTACAGGGACACCCGAAAGTATTTCAAAGCATAGTGTTCTACAGTGCGTTGCATGAATATAAACGCACCTTTTCCAATAACCAGAAATATAAATTTTAAAATTTTAAAAGAAGGAATGTGACTTACAGTTATTGCATATGACTAACAACTGAATAAGGTGCTTTGAGCACGTATGTTTAGGCTTATGCAAGCTTATGTAAATGAGTGTAAGCATATTCTTATTTTTTACTGTTTTTCGTTTGTTGCACGAAATTAAACGCACTCTGTATTTTTCGTTTAAAATTTAACAGAGCCACCGGAATTAAGTTAAAACACAGATAGTCGTGTTGCTAAAGTTCTCTAAATATAGTTTTAATGCACGAGTGCAAAATTTACGGAGTTTGTTCAGGATGGCAAGAAGGAAAACTTTGACAGTAGACGAGAGGATAAAAATCGACTTTATGCGTGGTAAAGGCTTTAGCAATCGTGAAATTGGGCGCCGGATCAGAAGAAGTGAGAGTGTTGTGCGAAATTATATAAAGAAAGGAGCAAATTATGGGAAAAAAGCGTATAAGAAGCGAACAGGAAAGCTCACCAGTTACGATATACGTCGAATATGCAACGCTGCAAAGAATAAGACTATTTCCTGTGCGAAGATAAAGGCTCAATACAAGCTGCGTTTTCATCGAACAACCATTTGGAGAACTATCAAAGCTGCAACATTCATTAAATTTAAGAAAATGAAGGCAAAAGCACCCCTCACTCAGAAGCACAAAGATATGCGTTTGGAATGGGCAAGAAAATGGATGCTAGATCGATTAAATTGGGAAAAAGTCATCTTTTCAGATGAAAAAAAATTTAATCTCGATGGTCCGGACGGATTCCATAGCTACTGGCACGATTTGAGAACAGAAGAAATGTACTGTTCAAAACGTCAATCTGGAGGTGGGTCTGTCATGGTGTGGGCAGCCATAGGTTTTAAAGCGACTTTCGAATTAGAGTTCGTGGAGAACACTATGAACTCTGTAGATTATGTCCAGATGCTCACAAGGAACCTCCGCCGTCAAGCAGTCAAGAAAGCTGGAAGAAATTATATTTTTCAGCAAGATTGTGCATCTGTACATACTGCACATATCGTGAAAAAATGGTTCCTTGACAATAAAATTAAAGTTCTAGATTGGCCCTCAAAAAGCCCTGATTTAAACATAATGGAGAACGTATGGGGTATTCTGGTTCAACGTGTTTACGTAAACGGAAGGCAGTTTAACACGAAAGTTGAACTAAAATCGGCCATTCTCTTAGCTTGGAAGACAATCAGCTTGGATGACCTCATGCCACTATATCAGTCAATGCCAAAGCGTTCACTGGCTGTTCTAGAAGCCCATGGTGGCTTTACAAAGTATTAGATACAATATTTGTTACTCAATTATTTATTTTTTACATGTGCGTTTAAATTCATGCAACATGCATTTTTGTCATAAATTCAATAAAATTATTTTCTAAAAACATATATTGTTCTTTCATTGTTTTGACTTGTATTTTCATTTCTTGAATCATACACATGCTGTTTGCATCAAGTGTCACCTATTCATATTTTTTTATTACACTTTTATACCATTCTATTCTTAAAGCTAAGGTGCGTTTATATTCATGCAACGCACTGTATAAGAGGTATTTCAATGAATCATATTTTCCTACCTTTACTGTAGATATATCTTAATGGATTGAAATATGTTATTCAAGTTCACAATCGGACGTTCCCTATTGAAAATAAAGTTTATACCTCTACTGGTTTGTGTACAGGGACACCCGAAAGTATTTCAAAGCATTGTGTTCAATGAGAGGTATTTCTATAAACCATATTTTCAAACCTTTACTGTAGACATACCTGAATGAAATTGAAATATGTTATTCATGTTCACTATCGGATGTTTCCTGTTATAATATGAAGGTAATACCACAATCGGTTTATGTACAGGGACACTCAAAATTATTCCAAAGCATTGCATTCAATGAGAGATATTTCTATAAATCAAATCTTAATAACTTTACTTTCCACGAAGATTTTGTAAATTGAAATATGTTTTTTCTATGCGCAAAAGAATGCTTTACACAGAATATAGCATGATTAACATTAGATTTACAGGGTGGCACAAAAATATCCAGTTACATTAAGAGCTATTAATAAAAAATTGCCAGAATTGTACCTTCGTTTACGTTAAGCATTTTAACACTTTCTAATATTTTTTAAGTGTGAATATGCTTTCAGTATTGCGTACCTCCCTGTCCGTCTGTCTGCCTGCCTGTCTTTCTATCAGAGCTCTAACTCCCGTAAACATTTATGGAATCTCTTGAAACTAATATATGCTATTAAAGTTCACTATCGGATGTTCCCTACTGAAAATGAAGTTTATACCTCTACTAGTTTGTGTACAGGGACACCCGGATCCGGATGTATTTCAAAGCATTGTGTTCTATGAGTGGTATTTCTATTAGTTTTACTGTAGACATATCACAATTAAATTGAAATATGTTATTCAAGTTGACTATTGGTTGTTTCCTGTATAAAATGGAGGAAATACCACCATCGTTTTATGTACAGGAACACTCAAAAGTATTCCAAAGCATTGCGTTCCATGAGAGATATTCCTATAAATCAAATTTTAATAACTTTACTTTCCACGCAGTTTTAGGAAATTGAAATACTATGTCATTTATATGCTTAAAAAATGCTTTGCATAGAATATAGCATGATTAGCATTATTTTATAGGGTGACACAAAAATCTCCATTTTTATTCAGAGCTATTAATAAAAATTTGGTAGTATTGTACTTTCTTTTGCATTAAGCGTTTTTAACATTTTCTAACATTTTTAAGTTTGAATATGATTTCAGTTTGTGTATCTGTCCATCTATCTGTCTGTCTGTCTGTCTGCCCGCACACTAACTCCTGTAAATATTTATGGAATTTCTCGAAACGGATATATTCTATTGAAGTTCACTGTCGGATGTTCCATATTGAAAATGGAGTGAATATCTCTTCTGGTTTTTGTACAGGGACACCCAAAAGCATTCGAAAGCATTGTGTTCTATGAGTGTTATTTTTATAAATATTTTCCCTATAGAATGTTCCCCATTTAAAATGACATTAATAGGTCCTGTATAACTAGTTTGTTTGCAGGGAAAAAAAAAAAAAAAAAAAAATGCTAATGCATTATGTCTTTGGACAGAATTTTTTGAAAGTTATATGTAAAAATCATGCTTTACGCATTGATTAGTAACACTTTCCAACTTATTTTATAGGGTGACACAAAAATCTCCATTTTTATTCAGAGCTATTAATAAAAAATTGGTAGTATTGTACTTTCTTTTGCATTAAGCGTTTTTAACATTTTCTAACATTTTTAAGTTTGAATATGATTTCAGTTTGTGTATCTGTCCATCTGTCTGTCTGTCTGTCTGTCTGCCCGCACACTAACTCCTGTAAATATTTATGGAATTTCTCGAAACTGATATATTGTATTGAAGATCACTGTCGGATGTTCCATATTGAAAATGGAGTGAATATCTCTTCTGGTTTTTGTACAGGGACACCCAAAAGCATTCGAAAGCATTGTGTTCTATGAGTGTTATTTTTATAAATATTTTCCCTATAGAATGTTCCCATTTAAAATGACATTAACAGGTCCTGTATAACTAGTTTGTTTGCAGGGACGAAAAAAAAAAAAAAAAAAAAAAAAAAGCTACTGCATTATGTTTTTGGACAGAATTTTTTGAAAGTTATATGTAAAAATCTAAAATCTTAAAAATATTGAAATATATTGTTAATATCATAAAATAATTTTTTGATATGATATGATTAATGATATGATTAACTGATATGATATGATTAACTCTCTGATTTACAGGGCTACACTAAAATATTCAGAGAGACCAAATACTGTAATTATAATCTGATTGCTGCATTTTCTTTTGCGTTAAGCTTTTTTAACTCTTTAGAAAATGCGTAAGAGTAATTTTAAAATCAATTAGTCTATCTGTATATTTTTCAGTCCATTTGTCTGTTGTGTGATAACGTAGGCAAAGAATATTAAATGTCATTCGATACAACAATTACGTACAGTTGGAAAGTTTTACTAATCAATGCGTACTGCATGATTTTTCTTTCTTGTTGTTATTTTGACAATGATCAGTGTCAATTAAATTAACAATTACATTTTTCCAAAAAGTTCCTCATGGAGGAAAAACAAAAGGGAACTCAGGAATAACAAGAAAGAAAAATCATGCTTTACGCATTGATTAGTAACACTTTCCAACTGTACGCAATTGTTGTATCGAATAACTTTTAATATTCTTTGCCTACGTTATCACACAACAGTCAAAAGGACTGAAAAACATACAGATGGACTAATTGATTTTAAAATTACTCTTAGGCAGTTTGGAAAGTTTTAAAAGGGCCTAACGCAAAAGAACATGCAGCCGTTAGATTATAATTACAGATTTTAATCTCTCTGAATATTTTACTGTAGCCCTGTAAATCTGAAACTTAATCATTTCATATTCTATACAAAACACTATTTTAGAATATTAATAAGGCATATCAATGTTTTTATGATTTTTATAGTAGAAAGTTTCTTAAATATAACTTTTAAAAAATTCTGTCCTAGAATGTAAAACATTGTTTTTTTTTTTTTTTTTTTTATTGTTGTTGTCCCTGTAAACAAACTAGTTGTACAGGACCTATTAATGACATTTTAAATAGGGAACATTCCATAGGAAACTTTAGTGTATCATTATTTAAAAATTCTCAAAATATTCACGGATGCTACAAGCAGGAGACAAACAGATAAAAAGGTAGAAAAACAGACAGACAGATGCAAATATTGAAATCATATTCCCACTAAAATTATAAGAAAGTGTTAAAACGCTCATGTAAACAAAAGTGTAATTCCAGCAAATTTTTATAAATGCCTCTTAAGGCAATTGATTATTTTTGTGTTGCCCTGTAAATCTAATGCTAACCATACTATATTATATAGAAGGCACTCTTTTGTGCATACTAATAAAATATTTCAATTGCAACAAGTTTTGTGGAAAATAAAATTATTAAAATTTGGTTTATAAAAATAACTCTCATAAAACACAATTCTTTGGAATACTTTAAAGTGCCCCTGTACACAAAAAACTTAGAAATGTGCTCTATTTTACATAGGAAGCATCCGACAGGGAATTGAATAACATATTAAAATTTCATCAATGTTTCAATACATTAAACGTATTAAAATATGGTTTATAGAAACTCCTCTCCTAGAGCACAATGCTTTCGAATACTTTTGGGTGTCCCTGTACATAAACCAGAAGAGATATTCACTCCATTTTCAATAGGGAACATCTGATAGTGAACTTGAATAAAATATATCGGTTTAAAGAAATTCCATAAATATTTACAGGAATTAGAGCGCAGAAAATCAGACAAAGACACAGACAGACGGACAGAAGAACAGTCATACTGATGCACAAATTGAAATTATATTCACACTAAAAAAATGATAGAAAGTGTCAAAATCGCTTAATGTAAACGAAAGTACAATTCTGGCAATTTATTATTAATAGCTCTTATATAACAGATTATTTTGGTGTCACCTAGTAAATCTAATGATAGCCGTGCTATATTCTATGCAAACCATTCTTTTGTGCATATAAATAACATAATTCAATTTCCTAAAACTTCGTGGAAAGTAAAGTTATTAAAATTTGGTTTATAGAAATATTTCACAAAGAAAGAAAGAGAGTACTTTTGAGTATCCCTGTACATAAACTAGTGATTGTATGTAATCTATTTTATATAGGAAACATCCAATAGTAAGCTTGAATAACATATTTCAATTTCATGAAGATATTGTGCAGTAAAGGACTGAAAATATGGTTTATAGAAATACCTCTCATAGAACACAATTCTTTGAAATACTTTCGGGTGTCCCTGTACATAAACTATTAGAGGTATGAACTCCAATATCAATAGGGAACATCCGATAGTGAACTTGAATAACATATATCAGTTTCAAAAAGTTCAATATATATTTGCAGGAGTTAGAGTGCAGGCAGAGACTGACGGACAGATACACAAATTGTTATAATATTTACGCTTAAAAAAATGTTACAAAGTGTTAGAAACGCTTAACGTAAACGAAAGTAGAATTCTAGCAAATTTTTATTAATAGCACTTGATATAACAGAATATTTTTGTATCATCCTGTAAATCTAATGCTAATCATGTTATATTCTCTGCAAAGAATTCTTTGTGCATATAAATAACACATTTCAATTTCCTAAAATTTCGTGGAAAGTAAAGTTATTAAAATTTGATTTATAGAAATATCGCTCATAGAACGCAGTGCTTTAGAATACTTTTAAGTGTCCTTGTATATAAAACAATGATGGTATTTAATCCATTTTATACAGGAAACATCCAATAGTGAACTTGAATAACATATTTCAATTTCATTAAGAAATGTGTACAGTAAAGGTATGACAATATGATTTTCAGAAATAACTCTCATAGAACACAATGCTTTGAAATATTTTCGGGTGTCCCTGTACACAAACCAGTAGAGGTATAAACTCCATTTTCAATAGGGAACATCCGATTGTGAACTTTAATATCATATATCAGTTTCAAGAAATTCCTTAAATATTTACGGGAGTTAGAGTGCGGACAGACAGACAAACCGAAGTCATTAACACTTTTCAACCTTGTTGGAAAGTGTTAAAAAGTTGTTAAAAGTGTATTGTAGGTACGTGAAAGTACGCATGCATTCACGTGTTAGATTACAACAAGATTTTTCTTCCTGTATTCACTTTTCTGTGTTTTCATTTTTCTTCTTTTTTAACATGTGGATAACTTAAAAAATAAATAAATAAATAAATAAATAAGTATTCGAACATGAAAATTGGTTAAGCTTATTATTTTAAAATTCTTTATTTTACATATTTAACACTTTCCAACATGGTTGAAAAGTCTTTATGACTTCGGTTTGACTGTCTATCTGTCTGTCTATCCGTCTGTCGGTCTGTCTGTCTGCGCTCTAACTCCCGTAAATATTTATGGAATATAATGAAACTGATATATGTTCTTCAAGAACACTATCGGACGCTTCCTATTGAAAATGGTGTTTATACCTCTACTGGTTTGTGTACAGGGACACCCGAAAGTATTTCAAAGCATTGTGTTATATAAGAGGTATTTCCATAAACCATATTTTCCTACCTTTATTGTAGACATACCTTTATGGATTGAAATATGTTATTCAAGTTCACTATCGGACGTTCCCTATTGAAAATAAAGTTTATAATTCTACTGGTTTGTGCACAAGGAAACCCGAAAGTATTTCAAAGCATTGTATTGTATGATAGGTATTTCTATAAACCATATTTTCAAGTCTTTACTGTAGACATATCTCAATTAAATTGAAATACGTTATTCAAGTTTACTATTGGTTGTTTCCTCTATAAAATGGAGGAAATACCACCATCGTCTTATGCACAGGGACACTCAAAAGTATTCCAAAGCTTTGCGTTCTATGAGATATATTTCTATAAATCAAATTTTAATAACTTTACTTTCCACGCAGTTTTAGGAAATTGAAATATGTTATTTATATGCATAAAAAATGCTTTGCATAGAATATAGCCTGATTAGCATTATTTTATAGGGTGACACAAAAATATTCATTTTTATTAAGAGCTATTAATAAAAAATTGGTACCAGTAGAATTGTATAGTCATGTCCAAACTTATCTTTACGTAAATTCGTAAGGCTTCATTTTTTTTTTCTTTCTGAGCTATTCCTTTTCTTTTGAACTTCTTTGACACATATTATTAACATTTTTATTGTGTTATATACTCCAATTATATGTCATATGCAGTACCCTTATTATTTTTTTTTTTTTTTGGGTGTTTATGTGTCAAAAAATTATATTTCCTAAATTCTGAAAAATCCACAAATTTATACATGTAAAGATAATTTTGGACATGAGTGTACTTTCTTTTGCATTAAGCGTTTTTAACACTTTCTAACATTTTTAAGTTTGAATATGATTTCAGTTTGTGTATCTGTCCATCTGTCTGTCTGTCTGTCTGTCTGCCCGCGAACTAAATCCTGTAAATATTTGTGGAATTTCTCGAAACTGATATATTCTATTAAAGTTCACTGTTGGATGTTCCATATTGAAAACGGAGTGAATATCTCTTCTGGTTTGTGTACAGGGACACCCAAAAGCATTCGAAAGCATTGTGTTCCTATAAGTGTTATTTTTATAAATATTTTCCCTATAGAATGTTCCCCTATAAAATATTCCCCATTTAAAATGACATTAATAGGTCTTGTATAACTAGTAGGTTTACAGGGACAAAAAAAAAAAAAAAAAAAAAAAAAAAAGCTACTGCATTACGTTTTTGCACAGAATTTTTTGAAAGTTATATTTAAAAATCTAAAATCATAAAAATATTGAAATATATTGTTAATATTCTAAAATAATATTTTGTATAGAATATGATATGATTAACTCTCTGATTTACAGGGCTACACTAAAATATTTAGAGAGACCAAATGCTGTAATTATAATATGATGGCTCCATTTTCTTTTGCGTTAAGCCTTTTTAACTCTTTAGAAAATGCGTAAGAGTAATTTTAAAATCAATTAGTCTATCTGTATATTTTTCATTCCTTCTGTTTGTTGTGTGATAACGTAGGTAAAGAATATTAAATGTTATTCGATACAACAATTACGTACAGTTGGAAAGTGTTACTAATCTATGCGTACTGCATGATTTTTCTTTCTTGTTGTTATTTTGACAATGGTCAGTGTCAATTAAATTAACAATTACATTTTTCCAAGAAGTTCCTTATGGAGGAAAACAAAAGGGAACTCAGGAATAACAAGAAAGAAAAATCATGCTTTACGCATTGATTAGTAACACTTTCCAACTGTACGCAATTGTTGTATCGAATAACTTTTAATATTCTTTGCCTACGTTATCACACAACAGTCAAAAGGACTGAAAAACATACAGATGGACTAATTGATTTTAAAATTACTCTTAGGCATTTTGGAAAGTTTTAAAAGGGCCTAACGCAAAAGAACATGCAGCCGTTAGATTATAATTACAGCTTTTTATCTCTCTGAATATTTTACTGTAGCCCTGTAAATCTGAAACTTAATCATTTCATATTCTATACAAAACACTATTTTAGAATATTAATAAGGCATGTCAATGTTTTTATGATGTTTATAGTAGAAAGTTTCTGAAATATAACTTTTAAACAATTCTATCTTAAAATGTAAAACATTGGCTTTTTTTTTTTAATTGCTGTTGCCCCTATAAACAAACTAGTTGTACAGGAACTATTAATGACATTTTAAATAGGGAACATTCCATAGGGAACTTGAGTGTATCATTATTAAAAATTCTCAAAATATTCACGGATGATAGGAGCAGGAGACAAACAGATAGAAAGGTAGGCAAACAGACAGACAGATGCATAAATTGAAATCATATTCCTACGAAAATATTGAGAAAGTGTTAAGACGCTCATGTAAACAAAAGTGCAATTCCAGCAAATTTTTATAAATGCCTCTTAAAGTAATTGTTTATTTTTGCGTTGCCCTGTAAATCTAATGCTTACCGTAATATATTACATAGCAGGCACTCTTTTGTGCATACGAATAAAATATTTCAATTGCATTAATCTTTGTGGAAAATCTCCTTATATTATTGAAATCTGTACGCGTGTGTGTTTTTGTCTGTGTGTGTGTGTGTCTGTGAGAAACGGATTGAAACGGAAAGGCTCCGCCGCTAACGGTCGCACGGACTTCGAACAGGTACCGTCGGACAGAGATTTTATCGCAGATGTACGATATGTAATTTGCTAAACGATGCGACCCTAATTAGCGGAGATATTAATTAAAATGTCGACCATTGTCTAACGAAAAATGACCCAGAATTCATGATTAAATGCTTAAAAAGCGACATTTTAAAGCGACATTGCTTAAAAAGCGAAAGGTGGAAAATAAATTAGAAATATCAGTCGTATTGTTACAAACAAGATACCATTGAAAAGGGCTTTTTTTTCTTAAACCGATGGTTTAAACGGCTTATCGATCGGACAATTAGATTTTTTAAAATTAACTAAACTATAAAAAAATATTGGCAACAAATCACAAGAATCTTAGCTTTGCAGACTTTTCGTCTACAGCAGTCTTCAACGGAAACACATCTGGTATTTAATGAAGTCACGTGTTTCGTACTGCGATTAAAAATTGCAATTTTCTATTTTCTTCAATTTTTCAAATTTTACACATTTTATTTAGTATATAATATTTACACCACAAAACAAACTTGCATTTCGAATTTCATCGATTTTGGTCAATAAACAAAAGATTTACATTTTAATTGCAAATTAAATTTTATCTTTACACGCCGGACATTTTTGCAATATTCTAATACGCGTATTTCAATTTCTAATTACGATTGTTGATTTATTTTTTATACATCATACGAAAGATATTTTAAAGTTGTTTTACATAATTCAAAGTTTTCAACTTTGTTTTGAGGTCTCCTGAATCAGTGTTCTTTTATGGCGCTGTAATATTTTCAAATTTCCATATTTCAATTTCTAATTATGATTAAATTATTTTTAATGCATCATTCGAAAGATATTTTAAAGTTCTTTTAAATTATCGAAACTTTTCACCAGAATTACACGTTTTGAGGTTTCCTGAATCTATTTTCTTTTATGGCGTTGTAATACTTTCAAATTTCAATATTACAATTTCTAATTATGATTAAATTATTTTTAATACTTAATTCGAAAGATATTTTAAAGTTCTTTTATATTATCGAAAGTTTTCACCAGATTTACACGTTTTGAGGTGTCCCGAATGAGTTTTCTTTTGTATCTCAGGTACTAATTATAATAATTTCATGAGTAATACATCATTAGAAAGCTTTTTTGATTTGGAATCGAACAGTGGAATACAGAAATTTCTACCGCCAGATGGCGCTGTAATTTTTTCAAATTTAAATATTTCAATTTCTAATTATAATTAAATTATTTTTAATGCATCACTCAAAAGATATTTTAAAGTTCTTTTAAATTATCGAAAGTTTTCACGAGATTTACACGTTTTGAGGTCTCCTGAATCAGTTTTCTCTTATGGTGCTGTATTATTTTCAAATTTCAATATTTCAATTTCTAATTATGATTAAATTTTTTTTAATGCATCATTCGAAAGATATTTTAAAGTTCTTTTATATTATCGAAAGTTTTCACCAGATTTACACGGTTTGAGGTGTCCTGAATTAGTTTTCTTTGTATCTCAGCTACTAATTAAAATAATTTCATAAGTAATACATCATTAGAAAGCGTTTTTGAATTGGAATGGAACAGTGGAATACAGAAATTTCTACCGACAGATGGCGCTGTAATATTTTCAAATTTCAATATTTCAATTTCTAATTATGATTAAATTATTTTTAATACATCATTCGAAAGATATTTTAAAGTTCTTTTAAATTATCGAAAGTTTTCATCAGATTTACACGTTTTGAGGTGTCCTGAATTAGTTTTCTTTTGTATCTCAGCTACTAATTAAAATAATTTCATAAGTAAGACATCATTAGAAAGCTTTTTTGAATTGGAATCAAACAGTGGAATACAGATATTTGTACCGCCAGATGGCGCTGTAATATTTTCAAATTTCAATATTTCAATTTCTAATTATGATTCAATTATTTTTAATACATCATTCGAAAGATATTTTAAAGTTCTTTTAAATTATCGAAAGTTTTCACCAGATTCACACGTTTTGAGGTGTCCTGAATCAGTTTTCTCTTATGGTGCTGTATTATTTTCAAATTTCAATATTTCAATTTCTAATTATGATTAAATTTTTTTTAATGCATCATTCGAAAGATATTTTAAAGTTCTTTTATATTATCGAAAGTTTTCACCAGATTTACACGGTTTGAGGTGTCCTGAATTAGTTTTCTTTGTATCTCAGCTACTAATTAAAATAATTTCATAAGTAATACATCATTAGAAAGCATTTTTGAATTGGAATGGAACAGTGGAATACAGAAATTTCTACCGACAGATGGCGCTGTAATATTTTCAAATTTCAATATTTCAATTTCTAATTATGATTAAATTATTTTTAATACATCATTCGAAAGATATTTTAAAGTTCTTTTAAATTATCGAAAGTTTTTATCAGATTTACACGTTTTGAGGTGTCCTGAATTAGTTTTATTTTGTATCTCAGCTACTAATTAAAATAATTTCATAAGTAAGACATCATTAGAAAGCTTTTTTGAATTGGAATCAAACAGTGGAATACAGATATTTGTACCGCCAGATGGCGCTGTAATATTTTCAAATTTCAATATTTCAATTTCTAATTATGATTCAATTATTTTTAATACATCATTCGAAAGATATTTTAAAGTTCTTTTAAATTATCGAAAGTTTTCACCAGATTCACACGTTTTGAGGTGTCCTCATTACGTTTTCTTTTGCATCTCAGCCAAATGAGTTAGATCGTTCAAAATTGGTATACGTAGGTTAATTAAGAGGGCCTGAAAGGGTGGAGAAGAAATAGGCGTGCACCGCGCGCGTATCCCTTAACTTGTGCGCACGCAGCGCGCACGCGACTGCGCTGCCGAAGGCAGTGGGGACCCGGTGCGAGTTTTTTCCCGATCAGAAATGATTTTTTTTTAGGGGGCACGAGGGGTCAGGGAAGGAATACGCGCGCGCAGCGCGTGTATCCCTTCAGTTGTGCGCGCGCAGCGCACATGGTACTGCGCTGCCGTAGGCAGTGGGGACCCGGTGCGAGTTTTTACTCGATCAGAAATGTTTTTTTTTAGGGGGCACGTAGGGTCAGGGAAAGAATACGCGCGCGCAGCGCGTGGGGACCCGGCCCGACTTTTTACCCAATCAGAAATGATTTTTTTTTTTAAATTTAATTTCTTAACACTAAAAGTTTCTGTTAGTGATTCATTATTTTTAGTGATTCATTTGAAAATACTGACCCGCTAGCGGGCGAAGCCAGCTAGTAAAATTATTAAAATTTGGTTTATAAAAATAACTCTCATAAAACACAATTCTTTGGAATACTTTTCAGTGCCCCTGCACACAAAAAATTTAAAAATGTACTTTATTTTACATAGGAAACATCCAACAAGGAATTGAATAAAATATTAAAATTTCATCAAAGTTTCTATACATTAAAGGTATTAAAATATGGTTTATAGAAACTCCTCTCATAGAACACAATGCTTTCGAATACTTTTGGGTGTCCCTGTACACAAACCAGAAGAGGTATTCACTCCATTTTCAATAGGGAACATACGATAGTGAACTTGAATAAAATATATCGGTTTAAAAAAATTCCATAAATATTTACAGGAATTAGAGCGCAGAAAAACAGACAGAGACACAAACAGACGGACGGAAGAACAGTCATACTGATGCACAAATTGAAATTATATTCACACTAAAACAATGATTGAAAGTGTCAAAAACGCTTAATGTAAACGAAAGTACAATTCTAGCAATTTTTTATTAATAGCTCTTATATAACAGAATATTTTGGTGTCACCCAGTAAATCTAATGATAGCCATGCTATATTTTATGCAAAGAATTCTTTTGTGCATATAAATAACATAATTCAATTTCCTAAAACTTCGTGAAAGCAAAGTTATTAAAATTTGGTTTATAGAAATATTTCACAAAGAACGCAAGTGAGTACTTTTGAGTATCCCTGTACATAAACTAATGATTGTATGTAATCTATTTTATATAGGAAACATCTAATAGTGTAGCTGAATAACATATTTCAATTTCATGAAGATATTGTACAGTAAAGGTATGAAAATATGGTTTATAGAAATACCGCTCATAGAACACAATTCTTTGAAATACTTTTGGGTGTCCCTGTTCATAAACCATTAGAGGTATAAACTCCAATATCAATAGGGAACATCCGATAGTGAACTTGAATAACATGTATCAGTTTCAAAAATTTCCATAAATATTTGCAGGAGTTACAGTGCAGGCAGAGAGACTGACGGACAGACGGACAGATTCACAAATTGATATAATATTTATACTTAAAAAAATGTTACAAAGTGTTAGAAACGCTTAACGTAAACGAAAGTAGAATTCTAGCAAATTTTTATTAATAGCTATTAATGTAACAGAATATTTTTGTATCATTCTGTAAATCTAATGCTAATCGTGCTATATTCTCTGCAAAGCGTTCTTTTGTGCATATAAATAACATATTTCAATTTCCTAAAATTTCCTGGAAAGTAAAGTTATTAAAATTTGATATTTAGAATTATCTCTCATAGAACGCAATGCTTTAGAATACTTTTGAGTGTCCTTGTATATAAAACAATAATGGTATTTAATCCATTTTATACATGAAACATCCAATAGCGAACTTGAATAACATATTTCAATTTCATTAAGAAATGTGTACAGTAAAGGTATGACAATATGATTCATAAAAATACCTCTCATAGAACACAATGCTTTAAAATACTTTCGGGTGCCCCTGTGTATAAATCAGTGGTGGTACTTAATCGATTTTATATGGAAAACATCCCATAGTGAACTGGAATAGCATATTTCAATATCATTAAGATATGTGTACAGTAAAGATATGAAAATATGGTTTATAAAAATACCTCTTATAGAACACAATGCTTTGAAATACTTCCGGGTGTCCCTGTACACAAACCAGTAGAGGTATAAACTCCATTTTCAATAGGGAACATCCGATAGTGAGCTTGAATAACATATATCAGTTTTAAAAAATTCCACAAATATTTACGGGAGTTGTAGCACGGACAGAAAGACAGACAAACCGAAGTCATTAACACTTTTTAACCTTGTTGGGAAATGTTAAATATGTTAGAAAATGTTAAAAATGCTTAATGTAAACGAATGTACAATTTTAGCAAATATTTATTAACCCCTTCCGCTCCAGGCTAGCTGTAGTGTAAATATGTGAAATACCAGATTATAATTTTGAAATAATGCAATACATAGCGAAGTAACAATGTGCATTTTGTTGTGAAGTAAATATATTTATTTAATGAAGGTAGTAAATATGAATACATATCAAAGTATTTCAATTAATTATAGCAATGACTGCTAAAAAGGGTTCAACATCACTGTCATCGCTTTCGCCGTCTTCACTTGTTGTAAAGTCATCATTGGAATCTTCAAGTTCGTCATAATCGGGGATATAATCACTATCCGAATCACTAGAATCAGACATTACTCACAGTTTCAAACACTGGCAAAACACACAAAATCGAGGAAAAATTACACACAACCGCAGCCGCGAGAAATCACGAAACAACTGGAGTAGCCAGAACTAATAGGTCACCGAGACTACTAACGCCACTAGTTGCCAGTAATGAAAATACAATTTCAGAATACCATATGCATATGACAACTAAAATAACTCTCTCTGACACCACTACAACGTTGGGCTTATTATATCGTATACTTTCTTTGGACGTATGCACGTACGTCCATGGTATTAATGGCCATTAACACTGGGACGTACGCATGTACGTCCCTGGAGTGGAAGGGGTTAATAGCTGTTTATATAACTGAATATTTTTGTGTCACCCTGCAAATCTATGCTAATCATGCTATATTCTCTGCAAAGCATTCTTTTGTGCATATAAATAACATATTTCAATTTTCAAAAACTTCGTGCAAAGTAAAGTTATTAAAATTTAGTTTATAAAAATATCTCTCATAAAACGCATCGCTTTTGAATAATTTTGTGTGTCCCTGTACACAAATCAGTGGCGGTATTTACTCCATTTTTTACAGGAAACATACGGCAGTGAACTTGAATAACATATTTCAATTTCATTAACATTTTTGTACAGTAAGGGTATGATAATATGGTTTATAGAAATGCCTCTCATAGAACACAATGCTTTGAAATATTTTCGGGGGTCCCTGTACACAAACCAGTACAGGAATAGACTCCATTTTCAATAGGGAACATCCGATAGTGAAATTGATTGAATTACAGATATCAGTTTCAAGAAATTCCAAAAATATTAACGGGAGTTAGAGCGCGGACAGACAGACAGACAAACCGAAGTCTTTAACACTTTTCAACCTTGTTGGAAAGCGTTAAAAATTCGATTTTAATTTTAACATCTAGAGGCACGCGTAGCTTTAATACCTCTTACGCACTTTTGACACCGTTTCTCTTTTTGAAACTATTTATTGACATTTTTGTTATTTTTACGATGCTCAATACCAATTAAATTAATAATTATACTTTTTCAAAAGTTTCCTTATGTTTCTGAAAAGAGAATACAGGAAAAAATTTCGATTTTAATTTAACGTCTTTAGGCAAACGTAACTTCAATATCTCTAACGCACTTTTGACACCCTTTCTCTTTTTAAATCTATTTATTGACATTTTTGTTATTTTGACGATGCTCAATATCAATTAAATTAATAATTATACTTTTCCAAAAGTTTCCTTATGAAGAAAAAGAGAAAGGAATACAGGAGTAAAAATTCGATTTTAATTTAACGTCTAGAGGCATGCGTAGCTTCAATATCTCTAGCGCACTTTTAACACCCTTTCTCTCTTTAAATCTATTTATTGACATTTTTGTTATTTTGACGATGATCGATATCAATTAAATTAACAATTATACTTTTCCAAAAGTTTCCTTATGGAGAAAAATAAAAGGGAATACAGGAATAAAAATTCGATTTTAATTTAACGTCTAGAGGCATGCGTAGCTTCAATATCTCTAGCGCACTTTTGACACCCTTTCTCTTTTTAAAACTATTTATTGATATTTTTGTTTTGTTTTTTGACAAGGCTCAATATCAATTAAATTAATAATTATACTTTTCCAAAACCTTCCTTATGGAGAAAAAGGAACGGGAATACAGGAATAAAAATCTTTTTAATTTAACATTTGGGGGCATGTGTAGTTTCAATATCTCTAACGCACCTTTGACACCCTTTCTCACTGTAAAGAATAGTTTCTTAAAAATAAGTATGTATTGTCTCAAAATAGCCCCGAAACAACATAGACTTAAATTTGAAAATCCATGTACTCATTTTTGAGTACATTGGCATGTCAAACATGGGGATACTGAGATTCTTATTGGTCAACCCTATTTTTAAACCTGTCAATATACTCAAAAATGAGTACATAGGTTTTCAAATTTAAGTATATATTGTTTCGGGGCTATTTTGAGACAATATATACTTATTTTTAAGAACCTTTTTTCTACAGTGCTTGCTTAAAAATCATTTATTGACAATTTTTTTTTCTTTTTTTTTTTTTTTTCGATGCTCAAAATCAATTAAATTAACAATTATATTTTTCCAAAAAGTTCTTTATGGAGGAAGAAGAAAAGAGAATACAGGAATAAAACTCCTATTTTAATTTAACATTTGGTGGCTGCAATATCGCTTATTCACCTTTGACACCCTTTCTCGATTTAAAATTATTTATCGTCATTTTGTTATTTTGACGATGCTCGATATCAATTCAATAATTAATTATATTTTTCCGAAACGATTCTCATGGAGCAAAAAGAAGAGGGAATATAGGAATGAAAATCCGTTTTAGTTCCCCATCATACTATAGGTATGGGGAACTTAGGTAATCGTGAAAATTTTCGACCTCGGTTTTTTGACTTTTCTACACGTTTTCAGGTGTGAGGAATCCGAAAATGACAAAATTTCTATGGTGTCTGTCTGTAGGGTGTCTGTTAGTCTGTTAGTCTGTTAGTCTGTTAGTGTGTTAGTCTGTTAGTGGGTCAGTCCGTTAGTTTGTTAGTCTGTGTACACGATATCTCAAGAACAAATTGTCGCAGAGAGGTCAGATCAGTTTTAAAATATTACTTTCGACACTGGCAAGAACCCTATTAATTTGCAACATTCGATTTTAAAAACTTCGTAAGTTATTCGAAATTTACGAATTTCTTAACATGGGAGAATATGACAAAAAATCACTTAAACGTGCATTAAATGACAACTTTTTATTGTAAAAATGTCAGACCAGTTTTAAAATATCAGTTTTGATGCCGGAATGAACATCAATAACTATAAATATGCTACTTTGAAAATTTCGCAAGTTACTGGGAATTTACGAATTTCTTAACATGGCAGTATAGGGGAAAATTTCACATAAACGTCAATTTTGAGAGATATTTTCATCGTAAAGATGTCAGACTACTTTTGAAACATTATTTAGGACACTGGCATGAATATTAATGACAATGAATTTTCCAATATAAAGATTTCGTAAGTTATTGGAAATTTACGAATTTCTTAACATGGCTGAATAAGAGCAAAATTTCACATGAACGTCAATCTTGAGGGATATTTTCATCGTAAAGATGTCAAACCACTTTCGAAATAATATTTAGGATACTGGCATGGATATCATAGACTATGATTTTTCCAATTTAAAAAATTCGTAAGTTATTTGGAATTTACGATTTATTTAACATGTCAGAATAAAGCAAAATTGAGCATAAACTTCCATTTTGAGGATCCTTAATACGTTAGACAACATCAAAATTACGTTTATGATATTTGTTTGAACATGATTGAATACAAATATTCTAATAGGAAAATTTCGTAAATTATTCGTAATTTACGATTTTATCAACATAGCGAAATTGTAAATTTTTCATATAAATATGAATTTGAGGATTATTGCATTGGAAATAGTAGCATGAAAACTAAACAACGAAATTGACCCTGATAAAATAAATTAATAGATTAGAATAAGATAAATATATCGAAATGAACGGTGGATAGCCTATTGGGCGGGGATTTCATTCTGTCACTGTATGAAGCTTTGGTCAAATTGATTTGTTTTAACATTATTGCCGAAACGTCAGTGGAGGCCCTCTGTTGAGACTGAAAACGGTTTTGGGCTGTGTCTGTCTGTCTGTCTGTCGCGCGATAGCGGCCGCCAAAAAAGCGCTATTTATTTGAAATTTGGTACACATGTTCATGAGCCCCACGAAATCAGCTGTATAGTTTTTGGTATGTATTCCATTTGTAGTTCGTATACAGGGACACGCCAAAGTTTTTCTTATCATTACGGCCTATGGGAGAAATTTATATGTACCACGATAGCGGCCACAAAAATCACGCTATTGACTTGCAATTTGGTACACGTGTTCATGTGCCCCGCGAAATCTGCTGTATAGTTTTGGGTGTGTATTGCATTTGTAATTTGTGTACAGGGACACGCCAAAGTTTTTCTTATCATTACGGCCTATGGGAGGAATTTGTATGTACCGCGATAGCGGCCACAAAAATCACGCTATTGACTTGCAATTTGGTACACGTGTTCATGTGCCCCGCGAAATCTGCTGTATAGTTTTGGGTGTGTATTCCATTTGTAATTTGTGTACAGGGACACGCCAAAGTTTTTCTTATCATTACGGCCTATGGGAGGAATTTGTATGTACCGCGATAGCGGCCAGAAAAATCACGCTATTGACTTGCAATTTGGTACACGTGTTCATGAGCCCAACGGAATCAGCTATATAGTTTTAGGTGTGTATTCCATTTGTAGTTCGTGTACAGGAACACGCCAAAGATTTTTTTATGATTACGGCCTATTGGTAGAATCTGTATGTACCGCGATAGCCACCGCAAAAATCGAGCTATTGACTTCCAATTTTTGCCTAAATGTGAATGGAGGCCCTCTGTTGAGACTCAAAAGGATTTTGGATTCCGTCTGTCTGTCTGTCTGTCATGCGATAGCGGCCGCAAAAAACACGCTATTGACTTGAAATTTTGTACACATGTTCATGATGCCCACGAAATTAGCTGTATAGTTTTCGGTGTGCATTCCATTTGTAAGTTCGTGTACAGGGACACGCCAAAGTTTTTTTTACCATTATGGCCTATGGGAAGAATTTGTATGTACCGCGATAGCGGCCCCCAAAATAACGCTATTGACTTGCAATTTGGTACACATATTCATGAGCCCATTGAGCAAGCATTTGACGAAACTGATATAGATCTGAGACTGACCGCCTTGGCGAAAATAATGCTCCTTTTATACTTTTCTATCGAAAACAGACTGTTCTGGAAAATTCTCGTATCACATCAGCCAATGAGATTAGAGCTTCCATATTTGGTATATCCCTAATAAGGATTTTCTCGCCAAGATCGCCAAAAAAATCGCCAAGGAGGGAAATAGTCGCCAAATTTATTTCTTCCCTTATAGGAGCTTTTTAATGCGTTTTTAAAGGAAAATTTGGCTATTTTAACGCTAAAACGACTATAAAGGCACAAAATTAGCATTTTATCAACTTACTAAACCTCTTTGAAAGAATTTATACAAAAATAAATGCAATTATTTACAATTTCGTAACACTTTATATCATATACAAATAGGTATACAAAGAGAGATACAACGGGGGGTTGAGGGGGGCTGCCGCCCCCCTCAGGAATGTATTTGATTTTGGTAATAAGTCGATCGAATCAATATACACTATTATATATTAAGGAATAAATAAAAATGACCTATTGAATAATGTCTGATGCAAATAGGACGTTGAGGCTCCTGATCTGCAGATCCACTAGTAATATGTCTCGCACTAGAAATATCTGAGAACATAAATATGATGGAGAACTGAGCAGAGTCCACCTATGCCAACTAGTTTAATTTAACATTTGGAGGCTTGTATTGCTTCAATATCTCTAACGCACCTTTGACAACCCTTCTCATTTTAAAATTATTTATTGATATTTTTGTTCTTTTGACGATGCTCAATATCAATTAGATTAATAATTATATTTTTCTAATAAAGTTCCTTAAGGAGGAAAAGGGAAAGGGAATACACGAATAAACATCCTATTTTAATTTAATATTTGGATGCCTGTGTATCTTAAATATCTTCTCTAACTCATCTTTGACACACTTTCTCACTTTTAAATAATTTATTGACATTTTTGTTATTTTGACGATGCTTATTATGAATTATATTAACAATAATATTTTTCTGGGACGTTCCTTATGGAGGAAAACGAAAAGAGAATAGAGGAATGAAAATCTGAGTTTAATTTAACATTTAGGAGCTTGTAAAATTTCAATATCTCTAACACACCTTTGACATCCTTTCTCATTTTAAAATTATTTATTGACTTTTTAGTTCCCCATCATACTATAGGTATGGGGAACTTAGGTAATCGTGAAAATTTTCGACCTCGATTTTTTGACTTTTCTACACGTTTTCAGGTGTGAGGAATCCGAAAATGACAAAATTTGCATGGTGTCTGTCTGTAGGGTGTCTGTTAGTCCGTTAGTTCGTTAGTCCATTAGTCCGTTAGTTCATTAGTTTGTTAGTCTGTGTACACGATATCTCAAGAACAAATTGTCGCAGAGAGGTCAGATCAGTTTTAAAATGTTACTTTCGACACTGGCAAGAACCCTATTCATTTGCAACATTCGATTTTAAAAACTTCGCAAGTTATTAGAAATTTACGATTTTCTTAACATGGGAGAATAGGACAAAAATTCACTTAAACGTGCATTAAATGGAAACGTTTTACTGTAAAATTGTCAGACCAGTTTTAAAATATCAGTTTTGATGCCGGAATGAACATCAGTAACTATAAATATGCTTCTTTGAAAATTTCGCAAGTTATTGGAAATTTACGAATTTCTTAACATGGTGGTATAGGGCGAAATTTCACATAAACGTCAATTTTGAGAGATATTTTCATCGTAAAGATGTCAGACTACTTTTGAAATATTATTTAGGACACTGGCATGAATATTGATGACTATGAATTTTCCAATATAAAAATTTCGTAAGTTATTGGAAATTTAGGAATTTCTTATCACAATAGAATAGGGCAAAATTTTACACAAACGTCAAATATTGAGGGATATTTTCATCGTAAAGATATCAAACCACTTTTGAACTATTATGTAGGATACTTACATAAATACCATAGAGTATGAATTTTCCAATTAAAAAAAATCGTAAGTTATTTGGAATTTACGATTTACTTAAAATGGCAGAATAATACAAAATCGAGCACAAACGTCCATTTTGAGGATCATAAATATATCATACAATTTCAAAAAAACATTTATGATACTTGAATGAACACGATTGACTACAAATATTCTGATGGGAAAATTTCGTAAGTTATTCGAAATTTAAGATTTTATCAACATAGCAAAATGTTGCGATATTTCATATAAATATGCATTTTTGGGATTGTTGCATTTGAAATATTAGCATGAAAAATAAACTACGAAATTGATCCCAATAAAATAAATTAATAGATTAGAATAAGATAAATATGTTGAACTGAATGGTGGGTAGCCTATTAGGTGAAGATTTCGTTCTGTCATTGTGCCAAGCGTTTGGTCAAATTCATTTCTCTTAACATGAATATAATATGTTCTGTACAAGAAATTTATGAGAATATACATATGATGGGGAACTGAGCAGAGTCCACCTATGCCAACTAGTTTCTTATTTTGACGATGCTGAATATTAAGGTGTCTGTCTACTTACGGAGCACTTTTTTCTAAAAAAGCAGACTATGCATTATGTAATTATATTTTTATTTATAAACGGAAATAGAATGATGATAAATAGTACATTTTAAACAAAAATTTCTTTATTTTGCAAAGAAGTAGGTGATTTTGTGTAAAAAATGAGCAAAGTTTCACGTTTACACCAAACCTCATATACTCAATAAAAATTAATATCATTCAATATCCATTGAAATATATAATGATATGACCCTTATCTGTGCATTAAACTAAAAGTTAAGAGAAATTCTTAAAATTGACTGAAATATGGTAACTAACAGAGAAAAATACAGAATTCTCCGAAAAAAAAATCTGTTTTTAGTTCCCCATCATACTAGAGGTATGGGGAACTTAGGTAATCGTGAAAATTTTCGACCTCGGTTTTTTGACTTTTTTACACGTTTTCAGGTGTGAGGAATCCGAAAATGACAAAAATTTCTATGGTGTTTGTCTGTAGGGTGTCTGTTAGTCTGTTAGTTTGTTAGTGTGTAAGTCCGTTAGTTTGTTAGTCTGTGTACACGATATCTCAAGAACAAATTGTCGCAGAGAGGTCAGATCAGTTTTAAAATATTACTTTCGACACTGGCAAAAACCCTATTTATTGCAACATTCTAATTTAAAAACTTCGTAAGTTATTAGAAATTTGCGATTTTCTTAACATGGGAGAATAGGACAAAAATTCACTTAAACGTGCATTAAATGGAAACTTTTTACTGTAAAAATGTCAGACCAGTTTTAAAATATCAGTTTTGACGCCGGAAGGAACATCAGTAACTATAAATATGCTACTTTGAAAATTTCGCAACTTATTGGAAATTTACGAATTTCTTAACATGGCAGTATAGGGCAAAATTTCACATAAACGTCAATTTTGAGAGATATTTTCATTGTAAAGATGTCAGACTACTTTTGAAATATTATTTAGGACACTGGTATGAATATTAATGACTATGAATTTTCCAATATAAAAATTTCGTAAGTTATTGGAAATTTACGAATTTCTTAACATGGCAGCATAGAGCAAAATTTCACATAAACGTCAATCTTGAGGGATATTTTCATCGTAAAGATGTCAAACCACTTTCGAAATATTATTTAGGATACCGGCATGAATATCATAGACTATGATTTTTCCAATTTAAAAAAATTCGTAAGTTATTTGGAATTTACGATTTACTTAACATGTCAGAATAAGGCAAAATTGAGCATAAACTTTCATTTTGAGGCTCATAAATACATTAGACAACTTCAAAATTACACTTATGATATTTGTTTGAACATGATTGAATGCAAATATTCTAATAGGAAAATTTCGTAAATTATTCGTAATTTACGATTTCATCAACATAGCGAAATTGTAAATTTTTCATATAAGTATGAATTTTGATTATTGGAAATAGTAGCATGAAAACTAAACAACAGAACTGACCCTGATAAAATAAATTAATAGATTAGAATAAGATAAATATATCGAAGTGAACGGTGGATAGCCTATTAGGCGGGGTTTTCATTCTGTCACTGTATCAAACTTTTGTCAAATTCATTTCTTTTAACATGATTATATCTCTCAAACTAGAAATTTATGAGAACATAAATTTGATGGGGAACTGAGCAGAGTCCACCTATGCCAACTAGTTTAGAAAATAAACATATGTAAAATCTTCAAAATAGTACAAAGAACTTAGCTTTTAGTCCATTGCGTGACTGCAAATCTGTTATATACTGTGAAAAAATTTCATAGAAATATCTTGAAAACTTTTGGAGAAATCAGATTTATCGCACACACGAAAATTGAAAAATATAGTTTTTCAGAAAACGCATTTAAAGATTTTACTTTGAAATTTACTTAAGTTTTTTTTTTTTTTTTTTTTTTTTTTTTTAATTTATACCTTCAGATTTTCACACATTTATAAGACAAGCATTTATTTATGTCGCAGTGCAACAACTTTAATTTTTTGTCGTGTCAATTTTTTTTTTTTTTTTTCAATCTATTTTTGCAGAGGCATGTGAATGCCATTTTTCTGAAAAAACGGCAAAACTTCCTGTATTAAAGAATCTCACTTCCGGTTTACTTAATTGGCTGTAACTTCGGTTCTAATTATGCGTACAAACAAAAGTAAAGGTGTTTTGGAAAGGTAAAAGTCTATTCTTTAAAACTAAATAAGAAGCAGAAAATCGATATTTTTGTCAAAAATGGTCATTTTAAAGTAGGCAGATACCTTAATAAGATAAATAATTATATTTTTTCCAAAAAATTCCTTATGGAGGAAAAAGAAAAGGGATCACAGGAATAAAAATCCTATTTTAATTTAACATTTCGGGGTATGCGTATCTTCATAATCTCTAACGCACGCTTGACACCTATACTTTTCTAAAATTGTTTAAGATTTTCACTTCTTCCAATGCTTATTTTTAAAAAAATTTGAAATTATGATAGTTTAAAACTCATTTGTATATGTTCAATTAAAACCCGTATGTATATGTTCAATTTAAACCCGAATAAACTACTACGTCAGAAACGCCAAAGAAAAATAGTAGAAATGCACACAGCTGTTTCGGTAGCCTAAAGCGTACCGTCTTCAGCGCATTGGCCACTCTCCCCACCTTTCCCGTAATCCTATTGGTTGAACTAAATCCGGCCCCTCTCCTATATATACGAGCACTTCTCCAGATTCAGAATCCTTTTTGCACTGAAGACGGTACGCTTTAGGCTACCGAAACAGATGTATGCATTTCCAATATTTTTCTTTGCCGTTTCTCACGTAGTAGTTTCTTCGGGTTTTAATATTCCAACGCCAAGTCTCCTGTTATTATATGTTCAATAGTTTTAAATTTATGCGCAAAGGTAGAAAACGAGAAAACAGGTTGTACCATAACTTTTGGATTTTCAGTGTATATATATATATATGTATATATATATATATATATATAGAGAGAGAGAGAGAGAGAGAGAGTTTTAAATCTCACTATACTTACTTTTACAGCATCAGCACCGAAGACAATTAACGTCGGCCGTAAAAGGAAAGTCATAACAATTCCTTCCTTCATATATCTTTTCGCAAAATCCATACCTTCCTCGAACAAAACTAAAGGATAATGATTAATTAACAATTTATAATATACATTACGAAATATTAAAACCTTGATATCACATTAAATCTTTATCAAAAAGATAAAATGCGTTTTGTTATACAGATTTTTTTTTACAGATACTATTTTCAGTACAGGCAAATCAGCCTTAAATAAAGAGGTTACTTAAGTTCGGAAAGCTAATAAAGCATAGAATTTCTCACTCTCTCTCCATATATTTTTCCGATATAATGAATAAATAAAAAAGAACAGCATTTAAAAAATATCATATAAAATTTTCAATTAAATATTTGGAAAATTTAGCAGAGTGGGTCTCAGTTTTCAGTGACACTTCAGAATTCCGTTGTTTAGTTTTCATGCTACTATTTCCAATGTAATTATCCTCAAAATTCATATTTATATGAAAAATTTACAATTTCGCTATGTTGATAAAATCGTAAATTACGAATAATTTACGAAATTTTCCTATTAGAATATTTGTATTCAATCACGTTCAAACAAATATCATAAATGTAATTTTGAAGTTGCCTAATGTATTTATGATCCTCAAAATGGAAGTATATGCTCAATTTCGCCTTATTCTGACATGTTAGGTAAATCGTAAATTCCAAATAACTTACGAATTTTTTAAATTGGAAAAATCATAGCCTATGATGTTCATGCCAGTATCCTAAATAATGTTTCAAAAGTGGTTTGACATCTTTACGATGAAAATATCCCTCAAAATTGACGTTTATGTGAAATTTTGCTCTATTCTGCCATGTTAAGAAATTCGTAAATTTCCAATAACTTACGAAACTTTTATATTGGAAATTCATAGTCATTAATATTCATGGCAGTGTCCTAAATATTCCTTCAAAAGTAGTCTGACATCTTTACGATGAAAATATCTCTCAAAATTGACGTTTATGTGAAATTTTGCCCTTACTGCCATTTTAATAAATTCGTAAATTTCCAATAACTTGCGAAATTTTCAAAGTAACATATTATAGTTACTGATGTTCATTCCGGCATCAAAACCTATATTTTAAAACTGGTCTGACATTTTTACAGTAAAAAGTTTCCATTTAATGCACGTTTAAGTGAATTTTTGTTCTATTCTCCCATGTTAAGAAAATCGTAAATTTCTAATAACTTACGAAGTTTTTAAATTCGAATGTTGCAAATGAATAGTGTTCTTGCCAGTGTCGAAAGTAATATTTTAAAACTGGTCCGACCTCTCTGCGATCATTTGTTCGTGAGATATCGTGTACACAGACTAACAAACTAACGGACTAACACACTAACACACTAACAGACACCATACAAATTTTTTCATTTTCGGATTCCTCACACCTGAAAGCGTGTAAAAAAGTCAAAAATCCGAGGTCGAAAATTTTCACGATTACCTAATTTCCTCATACCTATAGTATGATGGGGTACTAAAAACAATGAACCCATCTTATTGAATCTTTTCACACTTCTTCAAAATGCTATTAACAAATGCTTGAACAAAAGTTTTTTTTTTTTTTCTTTAATTGAAATTTCAATTATTTGTAGAGTTGTGTGCAACAACAGCTCACCTTTTAGTGCCTTTTACATCACATATAAAATTGTAAAATTAGTTGTAAATGAAAAGAAAACAAGAAAAGAAAAGAATGAGAAAAAATCTTTGTTCAACTACAAGTCAATTTTATTTGGAAAGAAGAATCAAAACATCAATAAGATCGTTATTAGTATTTAAGAGATCCGCGATTGTAATGAAATGCTCGCCCTCTGGTGGGCTAAGGTGAAATTATCACACCACTGCATCTCATCATATAATGCAATCGATTTTCCATGATGTAATGGCTGAGAAAATTTACTAACAACTGCAGTTCAGAGAGCGCCATCTATCGATCATTACAAACGCGGATAGTCTGCCTTTCTGAATGTTCTTCGTTAACCATGTCCCACCGGCTGAGTTTTTCAAAAAATTTTAATGAAAAGTTCCTTAAATATATTTTAAATGTTGCTCTTTATATGCTCAAAATTTTTAATAAAACATTTTATTATATATATATATAAGATAGACAAGATATGGAAAAGTAAAAAGAAAAAATAAAAGAAAAGGATGAGAAAAAATCTTTGTTCAAGTACAAGTCAATTTTATTTTTAAGTATCAAAATTTCAATAAGATCGGTATTAGTGTCTGAGATATAGAGCCTTTACATATATATATATATACATATATATATATATAGAAAGAGAGAGAGAGAGACAATATATGGATTTTTTAGCCTTCTAAACCTATGTAACTCCTTAAGGTATATTCCAACATTCATAATAACAAACTGGAACCAAGTGGTATTTGTGTATGAAATTCTTGGGTTATTTCATATATAATACCTACAAAATCCAATGGTGGATATTCCACCAATTTGAAGAAATAATTGGTCCTATTTGATTTCTACCAGACCAACAAAAAGTGATGACACACCCGAATAAAAACAATAATCAACTCAAATATACAAAATTAATTAAAAACTATAATGCTGTGGCCACCAAATGACTTTCTTCTACATTTTCCTATGCAAATTCACTCTGTAAAAATAATTTATTAAAATCATTATTTAATAAAATTATCTTCCTTACAATAATGCAGTACGAATTCCATATTAGAGAAGTAGTATAACACTAAATATCCAAAAATGTTCATTTTATTCTCAATATTACATTTTTTTTTTTTTTTTTTTTTTAAGGAAAAAAAAAATCGATAACTTTATTTAAAATTATCGCAGATTGATGGTTCAACCATTCATTTTAAAGGTATTGTCGAACTCTTTTGAAAGATACCCATCATGAAAATTTATTTCCCTCGAGGGGGGGATTTCCCCCCCCCAGGAGTGGAGGGGATGCTCCTACACATACAAATTTTTTTTCCTAGATGACTATCTCGATTAAAAATAATTCTTGTAAATTTCATAATGATTATAAAAAAAATAATAATAATAATTCTCTTTATGCACATTCATACAAAATTTTGTCCTATACCGCCATGTTAAAAATTTAGAAAAAGCAACCTGTAAGACAATTTTTACCAAAAGTTTATCGGCACTAATTTATGTCATGGTGCAACTACATACAAATTTGTATGAAATTGTGTGCAGTAGTTCCTGAGATACAGTTGCCACAAAATTTTGTCACACACACACACACACACAGACAGACATTTTCTAAAAATGGTTAAATCGTGTTCTACATCTCGCAAAACGTGTAAATCCATCAAAAAACCAAGGTCGAAAATTTTTACGAATCCAATACTTTCTTCTGTTGAATACAGAAGAAAGTAAAAATATGCTACATAAACAAAAATATTTCGAGCGACTCCAATTGATTTCCTGAGCATTTAGTACTTACAAATGTTTAAATAAATTTAAATCAGTTAATAATTTTTAAGTAAACAAAAGTGAAAAATGTAATAGATTGCTTTAGTGTTTTTTCTTAAGTACGAATACTTTTACAATGAGTCATAATGCATTATTCTGCGTGTACCTTAGGGCTTAGATGGGAGAAAAAATGCTTTTCATTATGATCAGTAATTTAGCAAAACAAAGTCACATATAGGGGAAGCCGGGGTAATAAGAGACAAAAGGGGTAATAAGAGACAAAAAATATTAATAAAATCTATGCTATTAATCTAAATAACTTGAAATAAATGTCTCGTATTAATTTCATTAAATGGACTCCTCTTGATTTTTTAGGTGATTTTTGAACTTAATTTTTTTTGTTAAATTCTTTTTTTAAATTTTCATTAAATCCTTATCTCTAATAACCCCACGCGGGGTAATAAAAGACCAGGCTTGTAACTGTCCATATATAGCAATGTAAAATTATGTGAGATAATTAAAGATATCTGGAAACAATTCTGAATCAGCCAATAGTTTTAAATTTTTATTATTTACATCCATTAAAAAAATATATTTGCTCGAAAATTAACTGTCATAAATGTGTTTGTGAAATTCATTTCCTTTAATATTAGGTCCTAAATAATATAATGTTGTACTTTAAGTACAGTTCTACATAAATAACATAATCTAGGGATTAACTAAAAACATCAATATAATTTCTAAAATGGGCAGGAAATATTTTACCCATTTTCTAAAGTGTAGTCGAAAATACGTAAAATAGACGTATCTTTGAAGTGTATACAAGCAAACAAAATGCTATAAAATATTTTTCTAGTAATTATAAATGAACTTATTTATTATGTAATGAAGTATTAAGGACTAAATACTATCTTATACACATTCTAAACATAAATTTACATAATCATATCAACTAAATATAGTCTAGCCTAATGAGTGAAACTGCTTTTTGATTTAAAGTGAAAAAAAAAATGTTCTTTTGGTAAACTTTGACTGGGCCTAACACTAGGTAAACTCTTCGTAAATTAGTCAGGCAGAATTAACAGGAACTACAATTGGGGGGGACACAGGAATTAACAGTGGAGGTAATGTCTCTTATTACCCCCACAAAAAATAAAAATGGGGTAATAAGAAACATGCCTAGAACATGTAAATAAAGAATGCTTTCAAGATTTTAAAAAATTGTACATCAAAAGTCATAGTCTTGGTCAAAAGGTTACACATTAATAAATCCCAAACATCTTACTTACAAAAAAAAAAAAAAAAAAAAAAAAAAAAATTTAGAAAATGTCACGAACTTCCAGGGTAAGTTCAAAGTGAAGATTTTTTTTCGTCGTATAAAAATAATTCAAAATATGTTATAAACTTTTCAATAAGTATATTGTAGTAAAGAATACACATGATACTTAATATTACATATTTTCAATGCTGTCTAAGTATATTTTTTGGTGGGTTTTTTGACTGCGTCTCTTATAACCCCTGTCTCTTATTACTCCGGCTTCCCCTATCACATTTTTGAATATAGGGCTTATATAATGACAAGAAGAAAACTGCTTGTAAATACGGTTTACGGACAAAATTCATTTAAAATGCGATAACCCTTAATCTGCTTATTTGATGAAGCTAACAGTTGGTAAGTATGTTATAGATCATCATCGTATAATTTGTACAGATTATAACGAATGAAGACTTTATAATTGTTTTACAGGAACAGAAGGAAAATTTTTCATATTCATAGCTAATGGACTCTCCATCAAAAATCTAATGGATTAGTAACTAAATGAAGCGCGCTAGAGTGTAATCTCTACATCTGATTTATGGCATATAATGTTAGGTATGTTGTAGGTTATCATCAAAACAATCGTACAGATTTACATAAACTTAAGACTTATATATACAAACATATATATATTGTTGCGTTCTTGGGGGTTCGTGAGTTGTCCGAGAATGAAAGGCCAAACTTACAAAAATTCAGTAATTTATTTACAGAAAGTTCCAGAAAAATACAGGTCTATAAACCAAGTATCAGCTTCAATTCAACCAGTAAACACAGATTAAACAACAGCTGTCAATAGAAAATCCACAGTACAAACTGTATAGCAAAAACACTTGAAGCAAGTCTCTTTCAAAGAGGCTCAAAGCAATGCAAGTACTAGCGAAGCTGGCTGAAAACTGAACTGACTGCCTTGGCGAGAAAGCGCTCCTTATATACACCTGCAGAGAAGTGGGGAAAGTTCCAGAAATTTCCGTATCTGATCAGCCAATGACATTAGAGCTTCCATATTTGGTATATCCCTAATAAGGATTTTCTCGCCAAGGTCGCCAAAAAAATCGCCAAGGTGGAAAACAGTCGCCAAATTTGGCGCCAAAACCATTACCTGCCTTTACCACCAAAACCATTACCTGCCTGGGGCTTTTTAATGCGTTTTTAAGGGAAAATAAGGCTATTTTAATGCTAAAAAGACTAGAAATGCACAAAATTAGCACTTTATCAACTTACTAAGCCTCTTTGAAAGAATTTATACAAAAATAAACACAATTATCTATAATTTTGTAATAATATATATATATATATATATATAAATCTTACGGGGACACAAATAGAATTTTTATACATAGTGGTCTATGGGATCAAACTGTTTAAAATTCACTTTAGTAATATTTAATTTTTTAAAACATAATAAATGGATATATATATATATATATATATGATGTTGCAAATTTATTGAAAGATATAATCAAATCTGAAGTATCTAAATTGTGTATCTACCATCGTTAAGTAGCTAAAATATGTATTCTTATTTTCTTATTAAATGTTCCTTATCCTTTTAAGAATCAGTGTGTTGCTTCAATCCAATCCACCCCTTTAGTTTACAGTAACTTCAATTACATTATTGTCGATGGAGACGCCAGTTTTCAACGTTTTCTTTGAAGTTTCATGTTCCCAGCCATTCTTTTAAGTAGGTTCTTTTAAGCATCTGTATATGTATATGTATATATATATATATAAGCTTTTATATATATAAGCTTTTATATATATATATAAGCTTATATATATATATAAGCTTTTCTGAAATATCTGTAGAAGTTTTAGCGTTTTAAAGATCGTGAATTCATGAAAAAATGTAATCTGGAAAAACGCAATTTAAAGATTTCAAATCTCTATAAAGCAATTTGTATAAAAGTTGTTTGCACTAATTATGCCTAATAAAATTACGAGATTTATCAAGTCTTTTATGCTGAAATATTACCAGTACAATTTTATTATCCTTATTTGGGGATTCGTTGCACTTGGCGATATTTAAAGTCCGGACGCAGTTGACATAAGGAATTAAAAAAATCTGGAGTGACTCCACTCGACTTTCCGAACATTGAGTAACTATTAGTTTTGTAGATAAAATAAAGAAAGAGGAGTTGCTAAACAAACAAAAAAGAGAAAACCATAACAGAGTGTTTGAGTATTTTTCTCCATATATCACACGAGGTTTTATTTAACGCTACTGAACTTTGAGCCCTTAGATCATAAGGATAAAGAATTTTTCGTTGTGTCCCTGTAAAAATCTATAAATGCTAGATTCACCAAAATGCTTATAGTTAGTGCAACAGTGATTTATAATATTCATACAAATTTTCAGCTCAATTGAATAAGGCGTTTAGATGCTATCGCTGGTCTCATAGGCCATAAAGATAAAGAATTTCTCTTTGTCTCTCTGTAAAAAAACTGTAAGTGCTAGATTCACCAAAATCTATACAGATTGAGTATCTGTGACCTATAATATGTGTATAAAGTTTTTGCTCAATTGAATAAGGCGTTTAGAGGCTATCGCACTTTTAAAAATTTGGCAAAGAATTTTTCTTTGTGTCCCTGTAAAAAAACTAAAAGTGCTAGATTCTCCAAAATATATACAGATAGAGTGTCTGTGACCTATAATATGTGTATAAAGTTTTTGCTCAATTGAATAAGGCGTTTAGATGCTATCGCACTTTTAAGATTTTGGTACCTTGGCCATAATGATAAAGAATTTTTCTTTGTGTCCCTGTAAAAAAACTATAAGTGCTTGATTCACCAAAATCTATAGGGTTCGTACTATGGTGACTTACAATATACGTACCAACTTTCAGCTTATTCGAACAAAGCGTTTAGACGCTAGCGTGTTGACTCACAGACATACACACATACATACACACATACATACACACACACATACATACATCATCGTAAAAATAGTGAAAACGGACTCGTTGGACCTCGAAACGTATAGAAACATCAAAATCTCGAATTCGGATTTTTGACATGATTACAATACTTTCCTCACTATAGTGTTCGGAAAAGTAAAAAGCTGGCCGCACTTAGTGTAGGTGGGGGAAGAAGAAATTAAAACATTTGGCATGTCGAGCCGTAGTTGGACTACACTGGTCCGTATGAAGCTCTGCACAATTGCAGCGCCTATTCTGCCAGGTTCACCAAATAGATTCGTCCTGAGTCGTAAGAAAAATATATAATCTTTAATTAAGATTAAAAACTATTAAAAGTTTAAAATTAGAAAACATTTCTCGTGTATATATAATATATAAAAAGTAACAAACCACTTTAAAACACGTAGATAAACTATTTTTATTCAAAACGACACAAAGTTTTTCGCCATTATAACAATAGCATCATCAGGTGTAATTGCGTTACATAGAACTAGCAATATATAAACAAGAGAAGTTCAAACGGTTTAAAGTTACGGTTACAATAAAAAAAAAATTTCATTTCATTTTTCTTTGTTGTGTTTTTATTTCCTATATCTCGCAAAGGAGAACATTGAATTTCTCTTGCGGAAATCTCCACCCTGTGTTCCAATATCAGAGAACAAACGTAATAATCATTGACAAAATTGTAAAACTGGTATGTTGTGGCCACCACAAGACTTTCTTTTACATAATTTTACGTAAATTCATGCAGTACAAATTATTTATTAAATTATTAAGTTATTTTTCATGTTAAATGTAGACGATTAATATCTGACAGATTACAACTATAAATGTCGGAAGAAAGCCAACTGTGCTCCAATATCAGAAGAAATGCGATTTTTTTTGCATTAAAAAATGTAAAAGAAAAATCGCTAATTTTATTTTGTATTATCACAGATCTATGGTTAAACCATTCGTTTTATAGGTATTGACGAGATATTTCGAAAGATACCCATATTGAAAATTTTCACCCCCTGGGGAATTAGGGAGATAATTCTCTCCCAGGGAGGAAGAGCGATGCCACCACATGCACAAACTATTTTCCTAGTTTACTACTACTATTCTTAATAATTCGTATTAATTTTACAATCACACGTTAAAAACTAGTATGTTGTGGCCACCACAAGACTCTCTTCTATTGTATTTTCTTGTACAAATTCACTAAGGGCGAATAATTTATTAAAAATTTATTTATTAAAATTATCTAACATGATGAATGCAAATGATTTTCATCTTATTTACAGGAAACTAACGCTATATATTCAAAGAAAGACAATTTTATTGTGTATAAATAACTTCTTAAAAAATGCATTTTTATAATGGTTATCTCACATATCAAGTTTCGTACAGAGATATGCCAAAGAAGTTGAGATATAGCAATTTCCAGTATAGCAGCGCCTATTGGCCTATAAACAACCAACATGAATCAGCATAATGCCTCATAATGGCCTTCTCACATATCAAATTTTGTTTGATTATACGCAAGAGAACCAGAGATATAACCGTTCCTTAAATTTCAGAAATAGCTGTGTAGCAGCGCCATCTATTGAGAGTTTGACACCAAAATTTGAAAGGTACTAATTTATGTCAAGGTGCATCTATATATAAATTCATATGCATTTCTGTGCAGAAGTTCCTGAGATATAGCCTTCCATTAAATTGCGGAAATCGCTGTATAGAAGCGCCACCTTTCGGCGGATAAGCATTAAAATTGAATCAACATAATGTCTCATAATGTTCTTCTTACATACCGAGTTTTGTTTGATTATACGCTATAGAACCTGAGAAAGAGCCACCCATTAAATTTCACAAATCACTGTGTAGCAGCGCCATCTGTTGAGCGGTTGAGACCAAAATTTGAAAGGCACTAATTTAGGTCAAGATGCATCTATATATAAATTTGTATACAATTCTGAGCAGTGGTTCTGGAGATACAGTAGCCACAAAATTTGGCACACACACGCACACACAGACAGTTAGACAGACCTTTTCTATAAATGGTAAAATCGTGCTCTAGAATTGTCAAAACGTGTAAATCCGTCAAAAAGTGGAAGTCGAAAATTCTTACGAATCCAATACTTTCTCCTATTCAGTATAGAAGAAAGTAATAACTCGCATTATGTACATTAATACGAAATTTTGTCCTCTACTACCATGTTAAAAATTTAGATAAACTGGGATCACAGCGCCACCTGTTGACTGATTGATTCCCATATCTAATCAGCACTAGTTAATGTCAAGGTCCAACTAAATACCAAGTTTAGTGTGATTTAGTTCATTGGTTTGTGAGATACAGCGTCCACAAAACTTGTGGTACACAACACACACATGGAGAAACATTTTCTAAAAACAATCAAATCGTATTCAGGAAGTCTCAAAACGTGCAAATCCATCAAAAACTGGAATTCTAAAATTTTCACGAATCCAATGCTTTTACCTGTATATATATAGAAGAAAGGAAAAGAAGAAAAAAACGAAAGAAAGGCACTTTAAATGTAAATTTCATGTTCTTAAAAAAAAAAAAAAAAAAAAAAAAAAAACTAGTAGGATGTGGCCACTACATGACTTTCTTCTATATAATTTTACACAAAATCCATTCAATACAAATTATTTATTAAACTATTATTAATTATAAATGCAGACGATTTTTATCTGACAGAATTATATATATTACTAGATACCGAAAGAAAGTCAATGTTTTGCAATTATCAGAAGATATACGATTATTTTTGTTTTTTGTGATTATTATTTTTTTCCCCGATAAAAAGTAAAAAAAATCGATAACTTTGTTTTAAATTATCACAGATCCATAGTTCAATCATTTGTTTTAAAGGCATTGGCGATATCTTTCGAAAGACGCCCATATTGAAAATTTACCCCCCCCCCCCCCCGGGGTTGTACTTTCTCGCCAGGGAGGGAAGCGACGCTCCCACATGCACAAATGTTTTCCCTAATTTATAGCTACTATTATCAATAATTCATATTAATTTTACAATCAAACTTTAAAAATAACTCTCATAATGTACATCTATGTGAAACTTTGTCTTATACCGTCATGTTAAAAGTTTAGAAAAAATGCAGTCATAGCGCCACCTGTCGAGAGATTAATCCCCAAATCTAATAAGAAACAGTTTATGTCAGGGTCCAACTAAATACCAAATTTGCTTAAATTTCGTTCATTGGTTCGTGAGATACAGTGTTCACAAAATTTGTGATACACACAGACAGACAGACGAACAGAGACAGACTTACAGGCAGACTGACAAACTTTTTCTAAAACAGTTAAATCGTGTTCAGGACATTCCAAAACGTGTAAATCCATCGAAAACTGGAGTTCGAAAATTTTCACGAATCCAATACTTTCTCTATACATACATATAGAAGAAAGTAAAAAAGATATGCTCAGACCGCAGAACTTTATTTTTACAATTTAATACACTAGCTATATATACTATATAAACATTTTTTTTTTTTGAAACTCATTTTTATCTGAAGATTAAGTAAGTAATTATCAAGCTAAATTCAAAGTATAAATATACTGTATAATTCCTTTTTTAATATATTTTGAGATTTGATGCACGTTTCAACGTGTCAAATCTATTATTTTCATGCAATTTAAAAAAAATAAATTTTTATATAGTCGAAAATTTTTATGAATCCAATACTTTCTTCTATTGAATATAGAAGAAATAAGTAAAAATTAGACATCTTCTAGTTATTTAAATTCATTTTTAACACGCTTTTATTAGCTTTACCTGTATGTTTGTATGTTTGTATGTGTGTTTGTAACTGCTCTGGGAGCAAACAAAAAATATAAAAAATACCATCTGTGCATGAACGATGTCGCGTCGAGGTAAGGCTCCGCGCTACAAACCTAAAGGTCCAGCGTTCGATCCCAGTCAGGGGAGATTTTTTAAAAATGGTTTTTGTTTAATTCTAAGTTATCTTAATTAAAGATTTAAATGTATGTAAATATTATGGTATGTCACTCACACGATTTTCTCTTACCCTGCATTTTAATACTAAGATAGATATTTTGTGCTCTTTTAGTTCACATTTCTATAAAAGCGTGTTCTTTAATTTTTTAAAACTATAATATTATTATTTCATCTGTTAATGTAAAGAGACAGAAGTAACTTTTCACAGAATAATAATGCTTTTTTTTTTCTTTTTTCTATTTTTCCTTTCTGAACGCCGCTGTAAAAAAGCAGTTTTCGAATTTCTTAAATTTCAGACGGATTTCAACAGAAATCGCTAATCGCCCTTGATAGATTAGCCATTTTGAGTCTAAAATATGTCAAAGATATTCATTAATACTAAGCATACTACATCATTCGAAAGATATATTAAAGTACTGTTATTGCGGACTATTAAAGTGATGTAAGCCGTTCAAATTCTGTACGAAACTTTCAGAGAAAACTACAGAAAAGCCAGAACTTGTTTATTGTTTTATATTTTACAGAGTTTCGAATTCCAATTTCCGCTCACTTTTCTATTACGGATTTTTAACGGTATATTGCCAAGAATTACGCAAGATTTGGAGAAAACCACGGATAAGTCAGCCACAAAATTTTTTATAAAAATGTTTGTATTGCGTTTGTGTCTCAGCTTGTAATTAACATAATTTCATAAGTTTTATATATTATTTTAAAACTTATTTGAATTGAAATTAAAGAGTAGAGAATGAAAATCTCTGCCGCCTGATGGCATTTTAATACTTTAAAATTTCAATATCTCCAATTCTAATTAAATTATGATTACTTATGATACATCATTTGAAATATATTTTATTGCGGACTTTTAAACTGATATCAGTTTAAAAGCACACCTTCAAAGGGAATCTTATCCAAATGACATCCTCAGGATGTTTTATGGATGAAACGGACATCAGACGTCCTACGGACATCTTCAGGATGCATTGTGGATAAGTGTATTGTTAGGGATATAAGCCGTTAAATTCCGTGCGGTAGTTTCAACGAAAACCACGGAAGACACAGAACGCCTTTATTCCAATATATCTAATTTTAATTCTGATTAAATCACGTGTTATATATTATTCGAAATATATTTTACAGTAATTTTATTGCGAACTTTTAAAATGATATAAGCCATTAAATTCAGTACAGGAGTTTCAGAGAAAACCACATAAAACACGGAACCTTTATTTTTTTTTTTATTTTGCAGACTTTCGAATTCCGATACTCCGCTCACATTTATCATTAAGGATTTTTAACATTATTCAGCCCTCAATTACGAAAATTTCGTAGAAAAACACATAAGTCAGACACAAATCTTTTTATAACAATGTTTATATTACTTTTGTATCTCAGCTTCTAATTAATTTAATTTCGTAAGTAATGTATCATTTTAAATGTTATTTGAATTGGAATTGTAGAGTACATGTTGCAAATATCTGTTGCCAGAGGGCGCTTTGATATTTTAATAATTCAATATTCCAAATTACAATTAAATTATTTAGGAGTAGATGAGGAGACCGTAGATCCCCACCGGGTTGGTGATTTGTCACGATCAGAATTTTCAATATTCCTTTACAAGGTGAACGAACATGTTGTCTGAAATCACGGAAAGTAAAGGGGCTCCGTTGTTACCACAGAACGGAAATTTGCTTGAGCTAAAATTTTGAAAGCTATTTGCACTATGAGCGAGCAAGCCCTTGTAAGTTCGAAAACGGGGATAAGGCACCGCAGGCGCCACCGAGCGGGAGTTTGCTACGGTTAGAATTTCCAGAGATCATCACATAGCGAGTGGACAGTTTGTTCCAGACACTGAAACGGAAGAGGGCGCTGCAAGCGGTACCGAAAAGGGATTTACTACAATTAAAACTTTCAATAAAGCTGTTTGCACGATAAGTCAATAAGCTGTTGTAGGTCCTGAAACGGAAAAAGGCACCGTAGGTAGGCGCAACCGAGTGAGAGTTTCGTACGGTCGGATTTTCAAAGGATCGCGAACCAGCTGGTTGCAGAAGGCAGTTAGTTAACAATATTTTAAAGATTTTTATAGAGTTCCTGAGTAGATTTACACGTGCAAATAATGTTAGCTGAATCAAATTGAAAATTATGGTTTTCCCCGCAGCAATGATTAGAAATAGTATTTTAGACGGAATTTAAGACTTCGTTTAGTTTGGCCGATGTATGATAAACCACACTGGCGGGAAATGCTATAAATGCCCCAAGAATTACGCATATTTATAGGATCTTTTAACTGGGAAAAGGTGGTCTATTGGAAGGCGAAAAAATTATTTAAAATCATACTAGCTGGCTTCACCAGCTAGCTGGCCAGAGACCCAAGAAACTTTTTACCAAAAAACAAGCTCTCGGGCGCCTGCGACGCCAATCGTAATTTGTTCTCTCTAAAAGTCGCATAATATAAAAATATTGAAAATTCAAATATTTTTAAATAAAATCTAAGCGCCTGCGGCGCCAATCATAACTTGTTTTCTGTAAAAGTGGCTTAATACTAAAATATTAAATATATAACGATTTTAAATTAACTCTTGGGTGCCTGTGGCGCCAATCGTAACTTCTTCCCCTATTCTTAGAACATTTGTATCGCTCTTTTATTTTTTAAGAAATAAAACACGTAAAAGAAAATATATAAGAACAAAAACACTTAGAGATGATAATAAATTTGTTGTTGGGTGAGTACACTGTGGGATATAAAAGTTTAAGGCTGAATAATTATGTTATTTTTACAAATTTATAACTATACATATATTTTATAAATCATCAGACATTTTAATAAATCATCACATTTAAATAACTTTCTACTGCAATGCTATAAATTAAAGAATTTTAACTGTTAATATTAAAATATATTGCAGCAAACAAACAAAAAATGTGCTACCATTTTATAAACGCATAAGAAAAATTTATTAACACATTAAACGCATAAGAACAGTGCCTGAATTGCATTAGTCCAAATCGAAGCTGAAATTTAAATCTTCTGCATTTTCATTAAAACAGTAATCCATTTCTGTAGTTCTTGAATGGTTTAAGATATCTTTCCAGACGATATTACGAGTATGGCGTTGATTTTCTATCGGCAAAAGTACTTTTAATGATGTTTTTCTTTTAACTCTTGAAAAAGCTACATAAAGCATTCCATGCATAAAAACTGGTACTCTCAGATCAACACCTACAAAGTCAAAAGTTTGGCCCTGTGATTTATGCACTGTCATAGCAAATGCTGCTTTTACAGGAAACTGATGTCTAGATATTGCGCAACCAAGTTGACCTTTTGATGATTGAAGTGTGATTCTTGGTATATGTACATCTCGGCCACAGTGTTCACCAGTTATTATTTTTGCTTTAATAATATGATTGCACAGCTCAGTAACAATTAATCTTGTACCATTGCAAAGGCCTTCTGATACATCTATATTACGCATCAACATAATAATAGCATTTTTTTTCAGTTTAAGTTCATGAGGTGGTAAATCGGAATTTTCAACAGAATTTAAAAAGTCAACAGTAAATTGAAGTCCTCCTTCGGGTTGGTTACTTACAGTATCGTAACTGTGATAAGTTTTGTACTCTCCGGGTAATTTCGAAATAATTTCAGTATTTAACCTGTCAACATCTTTGTTAAGAGGAGCAAGTGTAGCTCTATTTTTCATATCTTCATAATTTTCATTGACAAAGCAAAAACCAAAAACCTCATCAATGAGATTTCCATTTGAAATTATGTCTTCGGGTAGCTCTATCTCATCTAAAGACCTAATCGGTAATTCTCCATTACCAACTTTTAGAATATAGTTTGCAAAGTCTCTTTGTTCTGGATCAACCCGCATATTCTCATCCAGTGAATAATTCCTAAATTTACACCAAAGCACACTCTTTTTAATTGATAAGTCAATAAGTTCTTGTTTATTCGCTCGCGGTTGAACTGGAAGACACTGTCTGAAATCTCCTCCTAAAACCATAATTCTTCCATCGAATGGCAAAGTTGCATTTCCAGTTTTACGCAGAATTTCGTTCATTGCATGCAATGGATATTTAGGAAGCATAGGTGCTTCATCCATGAGAAATACTTGAACTTTAGAGAGTTTTTGAGCTTTACAGGAGCCCGGTTTGATTGTGGAACTTGACTCTGGTGAAAGGGGCACCTTCAATCCAAATGTTTTGTGTGATGTGCGTCCTCCAGGAAGTAGAATCGAAGCAATGCCTGTAAAAGCCATACACTGCACATTAAAGTTCCCTCCTCGCAGAAGGTAATACAAAGTCTTGTATATGAAAGTTTTTCCAGTACCACCAGGTCCGTCAATAAAAAAGCAAATTGATTGAATATTCTCATCATTGACTGAACGAAAGATAGCATCCACAATTTCAATTTGTTTTCCTCTAAGTAGTTGATACATTTGTTGACCAATAGCTGCTGATTCATTGACATTTGACAATTCTTGATTCGATTCAGTTTCATAATCATCAATATCATCAAATGAAAACTTTTCAACCCAATATTGAAAATTTCTACCTTCTGTCGCTTCTCAGTCGAGTTTATGGGCAATTACACGGTATGCTCGCTTGATAGAATCTTCAATTGAAATTCCAGTTCTTTCACCTTCATGAATGAAATCTTCTGCGAGATCTTGCTTAAACATTTCCCACAGCCGTTTTGGGTTTTCTGGTGAGCCTAGAATCAAAATCTGTGTAAAAAGTTTTCTCATTGCCCTTGGCAGTTTTGAGCTTGCAGATTCGGACAATCCTTCAATCCATTGTTGGTCATCATAGCATAATCCTCGTGCTAGACAAGCTTGCTTGTATGTCGCATGTTCAATATTATTCACTGTCAGTAAATCCTTAAAGCTGGTTGCATCTTTTACATGATACAATAACAGTCGTAAGTGATATAATTCAGGCTGTACAACAAAATTGACATTATGTATTCTTCCAATAACTTTTATCTGTCGTACTCTTTGAATCCATTCACTGTTTCTTGCATCCCATCTAAAGTGTTCAGGCATTTGCCAGTAGTAATAATAGATTGGCTCTTCCTCCGTGTCTCCATTTGATTGTCTAATTTCATGTTCTTCCTTAGCCTTTTTATTGTGCTTGAAATATGCTTCCAGAGTCGAACCTTTTTGTCCTGTATCAGCTAAATTTTCCTGAGCCTGATCTAAATTTACAATTCTGTACTGGCCAGGAAGGTGAATTGATAATCGTAGCACACTATGACTCTTCTTCTGAATTTCATTTCCAAATAAACGCCAACATGCCTCTGGTGGAGTGATGCATCGACCCCCAACATAAGTATTTGCTTCATTGAACATGATTTGTCTTCCTCCTTCAACAACTTTAAGTGAAGCACAATCAAACCCTTTATATATGTACTTGTATAGATACTTCACAGCCATAATGCTTCCAACATATTCAACGTTTATATGACAATTGTACTTTTTCAGTAAATATGCATTATAAGGAGCAACATGACGATTATCTCTTGTTATGCGGCTGCCATCAACACTCTTACGATACACTGCACTTTCATGAGAGAAATCTCGACTGTGAGGGTCCAATTTTTGATCATAACGCCTTCGATAATTTGGTTTTGCATTGTCTGCAAATGAAGATACATCCTCAAATGATTTTGGAAATTGAAAGCGGCACTTCATACGTCCACTTTTATTTACCATGCATGCAGCGTTTGGGTTCTGTTCGTCACAGGGGTTATGAATCATCCACTTTATTACAAGTTCTCTCAGATCTGTATCTTCAAAGTCGGGAATCTCTGCAGAAATGAGATCATCCAGTTCTTCAGGATTATGAATCTTGTCTTGAGAACACATAATTAGAAGAAGGTGAATGTGAGGAAGACCTCGCTTTTGAAATTCAATTGAATATACATAAGCAGCAACTTTTCCAAATATCTGCTTCTTATCAAAATCTTCAATTATTTCATCAAATTTCAATTTTGCAACTCGAGTTACAACATCTGGTCGGTCTTGAGGAAGTCGTTGTATAAAAGATCCATTTTGTATCTGAATGTGCAAAGCGTTTTTTATTTCAGGCCAGTTTGCATTACATGTCATTGTTATGAAGAAATCTGGAGAACCAAGACGGCGAACAATTGCCATAGCATCTTCAAATTGTTCAGTATAATAGCGTGTTGACCCTGGGAAAGATGATGTGAGAATGACTTTCTCTCCAACTGTAGCTTTGTTTTTTTCTACTAAGTCGTTTATCAAACGTGTGACTTCTGTATAATTATCAGCAAGAATCTTCTTTTGATTTGCTTTAATCCACTGAATACGATCTCTTTCGACCCTAATAAAAGTGTCGACAACATACTGTTGAAAAAGTCTGCCACCAAAATGCAATGCATTAAATTGTATTTGTCGCAAGTCATGACCTGTAGAATTCATTCTTGTGGACAAATAATTTATTACTTCAGGTCGAAAAGCAAGTCTGTTCTGAGCCAACTCAAGGCGCGTTGAATGATGCCGCTAAGAATAAGGTGTAGTCAATGGTATATCAAGAGAAAAACCATCCGTACCCTGTGGGTAAAACAGTGGATAAGTGAATGGCTCAATACGTTTATCAATATTTTTTAGAATAACAATTTCCTTGTTTCGCCGATGTACAATCATTTCATTTGTGAAGACAGCGCAAACTTCATTAATGGATGGTGTATTAAATCTTCTGTAATCACTTTCCTGAGGAATTCTGAACAAAAGTTGAACTACAGGTGCAGATAATCCTTGTGCAGTAGCTTGCTGTTCAACTTCATACTGAACTTCTCGCATCATCATGTAACCCTGTGCATAACCATTCTATGCCCTTATTACGTGCTCTAATAATTCCATGAGTTCACGACTTATTCCATAATTCAGAGGATGATGTAATCGTTCGTCAACAGCATTATCAGGATCCAAAAAATACATCTGACCGTATTGAGGTTTTTTAAATTCTCCATGTATGTCTTGAGTCGGTTGAGCAGCCAAGTTCATTTTGTGGTATACTTGTCCACATGCAATAAAACTGTATATGCCATGACTGTTGATGGTTCTGTCTTCTGACACATTGAAAGAAGAAAAAGCAAAACAGGAATTCAAGTTTCTGATTCTTTTATGAAATTCTTCAGCAAGTGGATGGCAGTGCAAAAACAGTCTTGCTAACTCGTTCGCAAAATATGGTGCTGGCAGTAATAATCGTCCATGAAGACAACAATCACCAAAAGAGTCTCTATGAAGACGACTGCAAACACGTTCCTCTGGAAAATGTGATGCTTTACAATGAACGCATTTCACATTGAATTTTCCTAAAGTACTATAGTTCACATCTCTACAAACTGCTATTTTGTATGTTGGGCACCGATTTCGCAATGCCACTTCATATCTTGCTTGTCGACGTCTTTTCTCTTCTAGGCGTTGTCGTCTCTCTAGTGTACTCTCTGATGCCCTACGCTGAGAAGCTCGCTGTCTTAGATCTTCAAGTCGCTGGATTCTGTCTTCCGTGCTCTCCCTTGCTCGATGCTGAAAAGCTTGCCTAGATATACTCTCAGAACGTTCCTTTCTGTACATCTGTCCTATTTCCCTTATATTTTGGCGACATTTTAATTTTGATGCACGGATAGGCCTAGCTTGATATAAGGAAGTACGATTAATTAGTTGGTCTGCATTTGAAGTACTTTGTTCTTCTGGATTAACTGGTATCACATCATTTGATCGTTTCATCTTAAGAATATTTATTTAAACTTTTTGATTTCTAAAACCTCGTATTTAAATTTTAAATGAAAGTTGTTTTTGATTTTCTTGCATATAACTTGATGCCACATATCAGTGTTTCAGAGTTTTTAAAAGGAACGTGTTTAAATATCATCCTTTGAAATAAAATGTTTATGTTGTAGTTTGATTTTAAAGACTTACTAATAACTCCCTGTTTAAAAGAATCAGAAGATTTTTTAATTTATACTAACTCAATCACAAAACAAAAAGATTTTTTTTATCAAAAAGAACAACACTTTCGTTTTCACATTTTTTAACCTCAGACTCCTCTCAGTTCAGTTCGTATTTATTCTCAGTAAAGTTGAAAATGTTTTTTCAGTTCAGTTCGTATTTATTCTCAGTAAAGTTGAAAATGTTTTTTTAGTTCAGTTTTTTTAATTATTATTATTTCGTCGAAAAAAAAAAAAATTGGCAACAATTAAATTATGGATAAAACATAGAATAATAATAAAGGAAGAAGGAGCGTACGTGTTTATTATTATTCTATGGGATAAAATTTTAAAATTTAAATGGCTTATTTATCAGAAATTAGAAGGTTCTTATTTTCACATTTTAATTAATTAAGAAAAAACTAATCATCCGATTGATAAGCTGTTTAATGCATCGGATTTACAAAAATTTTCACTTTCATTTGGTATCTTATTTGTAACGATGCGACTGATATTTCTAATTTATTTTCTAATATTTCTGATTTATTTTCCTCATTTTAAATAAATGTACGTTTTATTATTATTATTATTATTATTATTATTTTGTCGAAAAAAAAAAAAAAATTGGCAACAATTAAATCATGGATAAAATGCTAAAATTTAAATGTCTTATTTATAAGAAATTAGAAGGTTACTATTTTCACATTTTAATTAATTAAGAAAAAACTAATCATCCGATTGATAAGCTGTTTAATGCATCGGATTTACAAAAATTTTCCCTTTCATTTGGTATCTTATTTGTAACGATGCGACTGATATTTCTAATTTATTTTCTAATATTTCTGATTTATTTTCCTCGTTTTAAATAAATGTACGTTTTTTTTTTTTTTTTTTTTTTTTTTTAATTATTATTATTATTATTATTATTTTGTCGAAAAAAAAATTGGCAACAATTAAATCATGGATAAAATGCTAAAATTTAAATGTCTTATCAGAAATTAGAAGGTTACTATTTTCACATTTTAATTAATTAAGAAAAAACTAATCATCCGATTGATAAGCTGTTTAATGCATCAGATTTACAAAAATTTTCACTTTCATTTGGTATCTTATTTGTAACGATGCGACTGATATTTCTAGTTTATTTTCTAATATTTCTGATTTATTTTCCTCATTTTAAATATATGTACGTTTTTTTTTTTTTTTTTTATTATTATTATTTTGTCAAAAAAAAAAAAAAAAATGGCAACAATTAAATTATGGATAAAATGTTAAAATTTAAATGGCTTTTTTATCAGAAATTAGAAGGTTATTATTTTTACATTTTAATTAATTAAGAAAAAACTAATCAAAAATTCGAAAATCTGACTTCGATGTGCACAATGACCCTTCGGGGGGCACCTTTGTGTTAAATCTCGTGACTGTCCGAGCTACTGTTTTCGAGATCAGTGAAATATACACATATTGCTCACTTAATAGTATAAGCTTTTTTGAGTATTTTACAAACGACATGACTGGATTTAGGAAAATACTGTAAAACAAGACTAATATTAAAAGAGACTGATTTAGTAGACGAAGTACAAGGAAGTCGTAATTCTCTGATAGCTTAATCTATAATGGAGGGGTTACCTCTGTCAATTGCTGTGGTTTTCAGATATTTGATTTGAGAGCTTAATAAAAGAGGATCGGAACAAATATTAAGGGCACGGTTAACAAAAGTATAGAAAACTGTCATTTTTTGAGTAGGTGAGTGACATGAAAGCGCAAGAGGAGGTAGAGAGACTGCAAAATTTTTACGGTAGACGGTGGTGGAAAAGCCATCTACAATGCTAGAGACAAGAGTATCAAGGAATGGAAGTGAGCCATTATTTTCTATTTCATATGTGAATTACTGTCTATAGAACTTATAGTTTGTAAGACATGGTCAATATTGTAAAGAAATGTGTCTATAAGCGTGAAGGTGTCATCAACGTAACGGGTCCAGAAAGGGAAAGACATTTTCTTAAAAAGTTTACGTAAAAAAAGAAAAAAAAAAAAAAAAAAAAAAAATGCATGTAAATATCGGGGAGAAAGGGGAACCCATGGCTTAACATTCAGATTGACGATAAAATGCTCTTTGAAATAAATTCATGGGGAATCTATAGCATTTCCTGGCCGTTTGGTTTATCACACATTGGCCAAACTAAACTCAGTTTTAAATTCAGTCTAAAAGAACATATTAATTACGTCCGTAACCAAGAAAGCAACAAATCGGCTATTTCTAATCTTTGCGGTGAGGAAAACCATAATTTTAAATTGGATTCAGATAAAATAATTTGCAGGCCTAAATCCACTCGTGAACTCGATTACTTTGAAGCTTTTTATATCTATAAAATCTTAAATATATTGTTTATTGTGATTTCGCTGTACCCTATTAGACTGATTTTTGGAAATTTCGCATTCAGTCCATATTTTCTGGATTTTTTTCAACATTTTTCACAACTAGTGTTTCTTAAATTCCTATTGACCAATCCTCCACTTTCTGTGTAATTCTATTGATTGGTCAGAACTGGATCCCTTTTCTACATAAAAGAGCACTTCTCTCCCATTTCTTTATGCACCGAAGACGGTACGCTAAATGCTACCGAAACAGCTGTCTGGTTAACATTTTTTTTTTTCTGTTTCGCGTTCTAGACGTTGTAGCTTTTACCTGTTTTAATAATCCAGTGCCAAGTTTCCTTATAATAAATAATGAGTTTAGTTTGCGTAAGAAAAATTGAATTTCGATTGTGTGAGAAATATTGAATTTGGGTTGTGTAAGAAATGTATTGAGTTTGGGTTGTGTAAGAAACATTGAGTTTGAGTTGTGTAAGAATATATTGAGTTTCGGTTGCGTACGAAATATCGAGTTTGGTTGTGTAAGAAATAATGAGTTGAGTTTGTATAACAAATATTAAATCTGCCGTTAAATTTGAGCAAAAGCACTCGCTAAAATCTTAACATTTAAACAACTTTTTTATCATAAAAAATAGTTAAAATGCAAGAAATTATATTGAATCTTAAAAATAAATAAATAAATGTATCAAGCAAACAGTATTTATATAATGGTAATGAATTCGAGTGATACAAAAGAAAGAGAAATATTCCTTCAAGGTAGTTTCATAATCTTTTGTATTTTGTAATTGACATTGATAGTGTTTTCAGTCGTAACTATGGTATTAATTCCAATCGCGAAATTTATTGTTGTGGAACTTTCTACTGCTTCTAACGTTCTTTCATACAATCTCATCTATGTTCAGGTATTTCACAAAGAGAAATTTATATATATATATATATATATATATATATTGTTAAACAGATATCAACAATTAAGAAAGTCTAAAATTACGTGAATGCAGAAACAGTGGAATTGAAATGTTCCTTTATGTTAACCCTTTGTAATCCCTGTTTATGTTATATTGCCAACCCTTTATAACAAAATATGCAACAGAAGCTGTAACTGAAAAAAATCCCCCCCCCCTCCTCTTTGTTTCAGTGTGTGCTATTCATAACTCCCTCTAACTGACTCAATAAATATAACTTTGTTCTTTTCCTGCATTGTTGATCTTAAGTTTATCTATATACAAGTAAACATTCCAAAATTAAAGAAAGCAAAACAGAAAAAAAAAAAAAAATGTGTGAAATCAACGCCAGCTCCTCCCTTCCCCTCCAGGCAAACTCACACATATTAATCCTTTAGTGATATGCAGGTTGTGATTCTTTAAACGGTAATTCTCTCTTATGATTTTCACTCTTTATTTATTATTATAAACAAATTATGAATATGCACAGGTGAGGTTCTATATACAAGTAAGCACAATTGTGCGCATGTTAATAAAAGAATGAGCATAAAATAAATGAGCATAAAATAAAAGAATGAACACTTTAACTCAGATGCGCAAACTGCATCCCACTTCACAGGCCGAAGGCCAAAGCTCCACTGAATGCCAAAATCAGTGATGCCATATAGTCGAAAATTATTTCCCCAAACAGGTGTTCAAATTTCTCCAAATCAGGAGTTTTTTTCGAAAAAATCCCCAACTTGATTTCTACTAAAAAGGGAAAATAAATTTTTTTTCATAATATATATATATATATATATATATATATATATATATATATATATCAAGCAGATGTAAGTGGATTTAAGCTAAGATTTTTTCCCAAATGAAGGCAATTTTTGAAAAAAATCCCCAAATAACAATAAAGCTATTGAAAATCCCTGGTCGTAGGGATAAATTATTACGTTGCCAGCATTGACAGAAGTTGAAGAACTCTCCAGATTTGTTCCCAAAAATTTTAGAATTCCCCAAAAAAGCCCTCACAAACATTTGGTCCCCAAAATTGTCCCCAGAAGCCTCAAAAATCCCCAAAATGGGGACAAAATCCCCAATCTGGCATCACTGCGTAAAAGTCGAAACGCCGAGTGGCGGCCAGTAGGGACCGAGTTGACTATCTTTTCTGTAGACCAGTGTTGGGCATAATTGATTAAAAAGTAATTGAATTACAATTTAAATTACAATTATAATTATTTTACTGTCAATAAATTAACAAATAATTGATGACAAATAAATTGATTCACTTATTCAATTTATTTGTAATAATTCAATTTATTTGTAATCAATTACTTGTTAATCGATTGATAAAAAAAAACATATATATATATATATATATATAATTATAATTTAATTGTAATTCAATTACTTTTTAATCAATTATGCCCAACACTGCTGTAGACTATAAATAACTCTACAATTAGAGTTTAGAATAGGTCAATTGTAAACAGCAACTATCTCCTTCCTGTTACTTTAAAAGTTTTCACTTTCTTAAGTATGTTTCTCATAATCTTATATTTATTACTCTTATTTTACGAAAGAGAGAAAAATATATATAATAGTGTTACGAAAAAAAGGCGAAAAATCTTGTGTATTTTTTTTTTTTTTTTTTAACAGAAACAGGTGGGTTCTAGTCGACGAATGCACTTTATTCTGCATAACTTTTCGAAACAGTTCAACAAAACTGAGATTTCAATTTTTCAATGAATAATCTCGAAACAGTCCAATAAAACTGTCAATTCAACGAATATTCTCGAAGCAGTCCAATAAAGCTTCGTTCATATCACAAAAGTCACTCTTTGGTGAATGTTCTCGAAAAGTTCCAAAATAAAAGTCACTTATTCACAAGAGTAAAGCAAATAATGTTAAATACTCCACAGAGCACGAATTTTTCTGATTCACGAGCAAAGGTCAATCATTTAGAACACAGTCTTCAAAAGACAATCGCTCAGGATAGCTCTCTTAACACATTCTGATTCTCGGTCATGGATACATTACAATTTATAGTCTTTGGCTACTGTAATTTGGCAGAAATCTTGTAAATTTCGTATTAGAATCCAGGGGAAATTTCTAAAAATCAGCTTCTATTCATCATAGAGCTTCGAGACTTTGGAAACCTTAAACTGTTAGTTTTCATCAAATTTGTCGTCAAATTGCCAAGTTTGTCCCCAAGGCTAACCTTACTGGAATTGTGTGGACTGTTTCTTTATTTAGAATTTGACTGTAAAACTACTTTCACTACAACAACTCAGTTAAGACAGAAAAGAAGTTTAATTTGTTGCAACATTGCTCCACTATTCGAAGACAGAACGTATCAGACAGTTTTTCTACATTGTTTCATGATTTGATGCATGATACGGAAATAATCTATTGTTGTGAAGCACTTTCGACTTACTAATTGGCGACTTCGATATGCTCACATCATTCTGTTTCTTAAATATGACGTAAAGGTCTTATCATTTTTTTTTTTTTTTTTTTTGTAACTTTGGGCAGTGTCCTTTTCGGTGCTTTGGGTTGTAAAATGACACACAGTCACCTTATTTCAGACGATTTTCAGCCGCTTTTGTTTCGTTGCACGTCTTCATCCTGCCGCTGACCAAGTTAATCTTTTTTCTGGCGAAGAGATGTATGGTTTCCAACGTGCCTCTTAATTTCGTCGTTAGGCGAGGAAGGTATATCACATGTGGTCACTCAAACAGGATATCACAAGGAAAATGAAGTAATTTCGGTTAGCGTCCATCCCGTTGTTTCATGCTGAGCACTTCTATAGGCAAGAAGAAACATCAGAAGGCATAAGCCCCCACCAGTTTGATTCCTGGAAATGAATACAGAGAGATGATTTAAAAGAGTTCAGTTAAACCTCTCAATCATACCATCTGACTCAATACGCAAAGATATCCCAGTCTATTCTAAGGTATCTGGAAAAATAAGGGAAAAGTAATCAATTAACATCAAGCGCGGAGTGTCATTTACATATCCTTCGATATATAAATCATTCTGCTTTCGGCTGAATGCCGGGATTTTCATAAAACTTAGAAAGTTTTTTTACGAAAAGACAGTCTTTGCCCTGCAAGACAGCTATTTTTTAGTTTCCTTGATCTTTATTCCTGTTCGTGGGACAGTCTTGTTGGAGTATCTTTTCTCATTAGATTTCTCACCAGCAATTTCTGAAATGCGACATAGTGATTTATTTTATTCCATTCAAGAATCAAATTCTAATAAAAATATACATCTCACTTTGACATCTGTAAAACACAGCTGAAAGCTACTTTCATTGAAATAACTATCAAGGTTCCGCAAGCTCCAAGTATTCGCAAAGAAAATTCAAGTAACTTCATAGAAATATAAATACCAAATAGCGAAAGATGTTCACTATTCTATGTAGTTGTTTGTTATTAATGGACCAGTTGTACGTGCTGGAAAAAATTATAAAGCCGATAGAAAAATTTACAAAAGTCAAAAAGTAATGGAATTGTTGATAACGCAAATTCTATTTTCATTTGCATGATCAACATCGAAGTAATGCGCGTAAACTTTGTTTAAAAAAACGGAATAGGGAACATAAATTATGCTAATTTCTTACAACCAATGAAAAACAACTTGGAAAAAATTATAAAGCCGATGGTTCTAGCCTCCTTTCGCATAATGCCAGACATGAGAAAGCAGGTTCCTAGGAAAGTTTAGGTAAATATAAACGTGTTACGTGCATTCATTTTGAATTTGATGTGTTTAATACAATGCCAAGAGGAAAAAAGTTATCCGATGGTGAACAAATTAAAATATTAACTTTAAATGAAGTTGGAATGTCTGGTTCTAATATTGCAAGAAAAATGGGAAGGTCCAAGGCTGCAGTAAACAGTTTTCTCAGAAATCCTGAAGATTACGGCAGTGAGAAGCGTACAGGAAGACCGAAATCCTTAACTGTAAGGCAATCAAGACAAATCCGGAAGCTAGCTTGCGGACAAAAAATGTCGTCTGCCCAAATTCAAGAACATTTACAATTACCATGTACAAGCCGAACGGTAAGAAATGTTTTAAGTAGCAATCCCATTGTTCAGTTTAAAAAATTTAAAGGAAAACCCCCTCTTTCGAAGCACCACAAATATGCTCGCTTAGACTTTGTCCGAAAACATTTAACCGAAGGCACAAATTGGAGAGATATTATCTTTTCCGATCAAAAGAAATTTAATTTCGATGGACCCGACGGCTATAAATATTTTTGGCATGATTTACGACAGGAACCTCATATTTTTTCAAAGCGTCAATTTAAAGGTGGCTCGGTAATGGTTTGGGCTACATGAGCTGCCGGTGGAACCACTCCAATTGTTTTCATCCATAACAAAATGAATTCAATTATGTATCAAGATATGTTAGGAGATAATTTATTACCCATTGCTCCTCTTATAACTTCAGGAGACTGGACATTTCAGCAGGACAACGCTTCCGTTCATGTTTCGAAGTCAACTAAATCTTGGCTGGAAGCTAACCAGGTGAAATGCCTTCAATGGCCAGCTCGTAGCCGCGATCTGAATGTAATAGAAAATCTTTGGGGAATTTTAGCCCGAAATGTTTACAAAAATGGACGACAATTCAATTCAAAATTAGATTTGATGAATGCTAATAAAAACTGCTGGAATAATATTGATGCAAGTACTTTGTGTGGTCTGATAGATTCAATGAACAAGAGACTAGTCACAGTTATCGAAAAAAAGGGTCTCACATCGATTATTGATGAAATACATGTATCGACTTTATAATTTTTTCCAGCTTTCTTTGTACATAAATTTTTCTTACGTCTACTAACCTTTTGTTATTGTAGTTATTAATAAATTTATTTTTTCCTTTTGTTCCTTGTAGCATATAATATATATGTATGAAATTTTGTAAATAATTGATCCTTTGTTTTTTAATTATATCATATTTTCAAGTGGCTTTATAATTTTTTCCACCACTGTATACAGTGATAAAATTATAAAGGAAACTATAAAGATGGATCATTCTAGACAACAGCGTTTATAGATATCGTTGTAAAAACAAATCTGTTTAAAAAAAAAAAAAAGTATCAAATTTTATTTAATTTGGCATCGACTACAAAAGTTATGATTAATTTTAGTGTTTATGTTGTTTGGTGAAGGAGGTCACCATTTTTTTTTTTGGGGGGGGGGGGGCCTCCGTGGCCGAGTGCCGAGTGGATATGTCACCACACTGCTAATCGCCTTCGAACGTAGGAGAGCGGGTTTGATTCCCGCGCTGGCCCTGGGTGTTTTCTCCAATTCTTCGTATTGTAATTCTGTCATGTGCTATCTATCGTTATCTGACGAAGATTTACAAGCGGACTACAAGTCAAGCATACAAATCTGATGTATATGTTATCAATAAAACAAACAAACAAACCATTTTTTTACGAAGATGGAGGCCGACGGAAATTTAGCGTGACTTTGTCACAAGGATCATTAGAGACAAAAAATCATTGTAACTATAAGTGTCAAGTTGTAAATATGTAATATGGTGAAGGAATTTATTTTATACTTTTAGGCACTATTTACAGTTTTATTTTATGGCAATTTTAAATTTATTTTTAGTAGTTTAAATAATAATTTTTGGAGTCGTTTCTATTTTTACTTTCCGAACACTATAGTGAGGAAAGTATTGTAATCATGTCAAAAATCCGAATTTGAGATGATTTTCATGTTTCTATACGTTTCGAGGTCCCCTGAGTCCGTTCACACTCTTTTTACGATGATGTATGTATGTGTGTGTGTATGTATGTGTGTGTGTATGTATGTGTGTGTGTGCGTATGTATGTGTGTGTGTCTGTGAGTAAACACGCTAGCGTCTAAATGCTTTGTTCGAATAAGCTGAAAGTTGGTACGTATGTTGTAAGTCACCATAGTATGCACCCTATTGATTTTAGTGAATCTAGCACTTATAGTTTTTTTACAGGGACACCAAGAAAAATTCTTTATCATTATGACCTATGGGGCCAAATTTTTAAAAGTGTGATAGCGTCTAAACGCCTTATTAATCTGAACAAAAAATTTTTACACATGTTATAGGTCACAGTTGCACCAACTGTATAGATTTTGGTGAATTTAACGCTTACAGTTTTTTTACAGGGACACAAAGAAAAATTCTTTATCATTATGGCCTATGGGACCCAATTTTTAAAAGTGCGATAGCATCTAAACGCCTTATTCAATTGAGCTGAAAATTTATATGAATATTATAAATCACTGTTGCACTAACTCTAAGCATTTTGGTGAATCTAGCATTTAGAGGATTTTACAGGGACACAACGAAAAATTCTTTATCATTATGATCTATAAGCTCAAAGTTCAGTAGCGTTAAATAAAACATCGTGTAACATATGGAGAAAAATACTCAAACACTCTATTATGGTTTTCTCTCTTTTGTTTGTTTAACAACTCCTCTTTCTTTACTTTATCTACAAAACTGTTAATTACTCAATGTTCGAATTTTTTTACAAAAAGATTTTATTTCCTTATCAAAATTCAAAAAATACACGCATATTCAAATATAAAAAATGAAATTAAATTTATGCTAATGTCTTTAAATAGGATCAATTATTGGGTAGTCTAAAATGAAAATGTGCAATTTATTTATTATTTAAAAGAAAAAAAAAAAATCAGAATACACGCATTTCTAACACAAGAATTTGATTTAAATTAAGCTTATTACTATGTAAATAGGATTGATTCTTGACATATTTATCTTGAAATGAAAGTTAAATTTCATTATCAAAAATTCAAAAATACACGAATGTTCTGACATAAAAATTTGATCAAAACTAAGCTGCTCAATCAAATTTTAATTAAAAATGAAATTGATTACTTCATTAAGAAAAACCAAAAGTACACACATGCTCTAAAATAAAAGTTTAATGAAAGTTATACTAATTACTCTTGAATTAGGATTAATTCTTATTTAATTTATATCAGCGCCCGAAATTTCAACTCAGATTACACTCGACGACAAAAAAGTTTTACTCGCCACAAAGTAGGGTTGTTATTTTTTTCCTTTTTTACACATTTTGGGTTTTTTATTTTTCCTAACTATTTGAAAAGCTTTTATAAATATGTCTAAAGTTATATATATTAAAAGTGTGTCGTACATCATCATGTTTCATTATCATTTATAATTAAAAACCATTAAAATGTATTGTATTTGAGACTTGAAAAAGATTAAAATATCTAATAACATAAATGCAAAGAATGATTAAAGAAAAAAAGAATAAAAACAATTTTTTTGTCAAACAACATCCCGTGAAAATCTTTGTATTAAGAAAGATTAAGCTTCCTTTTTTATTCATTTATTTACTTAACTTTTTATAAAAATGGCTTCTTCGTCCATTTTATTTTTGTAATCAGACGGAATGTCGATGTGTATAGCTTGTTTATTGTTGTCATTTGAAATAGCACTTTCGGAATTACTTTTTCGATAAAATCGTTGCTTACAAATCATTACAAGCGCAGATCACTGGCGTTTCAGTAAAAATATGAAAATATGAACTGTTTTTTGATCATTATTCAACAAAATATATATAGGCAGTATCTCTAAAAAGGCTCAGGCTCATTTTTATGTGACAATATTGCATAGGCAAACTTTCGCATATATCATCTCTTGGATAGTGGGCGATGGGCAAAGAGGCTCTTTGCTCGTCTATTCTCACTCTGCTTGGAGAGGTGGGAGAAACGAAACTGACGAAGACATCAAAACTTTTAAGTATGCTCTAAGCATTTTTCCTTTCCCAGGTTGGGGCGATCTTGGGCAGCGCACACACAGACTCGGCTCTCCGAGAATCTAAAAGGAAGAGATTAAATATGAAGTTATAAGATGACAAGATTTTGCCATCTTTAAATCTCTAAAAAGAATGTTTCCTGTCACCGTATCGTGTAAGAATTCTATCTATAACTAGACCAAACTTTTACTCGCCGCAGTTAAAATTCCACTCGGCAATGGCGAGCTGGCGAGTGGAAATTTCGCGCCCTGATTTATATTATATTTGTTCGATCATTTCATTACAAAAAACAAAATATTCAACTATACATAAACGTTCTGACATTAAAAAAAAAAAAAAAAAAAAAAAAAAAAAAAAAAAGAAAAGTATGCAAATTAATCTATAATTCAAGTTAATTTTTGATTGATTTATATTAAAATTGTGTGATCATCTCATTATCAACTAGTTGGCACAGGTGCACTCTGCTCAGTTCCCCATCATATATATATATTCATAAATTTCTATAACAGGACATTCTCTTAACATAGTTATCATGTTAAGAGAAATAAATTTAAAAAACGCTTGACACAGTGACAGAATGAAATCCCCGCCTAATAGGCTATCCACCGTTCACTTCGATATATTTATCTTGTTCTAATCTATTAATTTATTTTATTAGGGTAAATTTCGTTGTTTAGTTTTCATGCTAGTATTTCCAATGCAACAATCCTCAAAACGTATATTTATATGGAAAATTTTCAGTTTTGTTATGTTGATAAAATCTTAAATAACGAATAGCTTACGAAATTTTCCCATTAGAATATTTGTAATCAGTCATGTTCATGCAAGTATCATAAATGTTATTTTGAAGTTGTCTGATATATTTATGATCCTTAAAATAGACGCTTATGCTCAATTTTGTAATTCTTCTGCCATTTTAAGAGGATCGTAAATTCCAAACAACTTAAGAATTTCTTAAATTGGAAAATTCATACTCTATGGTATTCATGTCAGTATCCTAAATAATATTTCAAAAGTGGTCTGACACCTTTACGATGAAAATATCCCTCAAGATTTTGCGTGAAATTTTGACCTATTCTGCCATGTTAAGAAATTCGTAAATTTCTAATAACTCACGAAATTTTTATATTGGAAAATTCAAAGGCAGTGATATTCATGCCAGTATCCTAAATAATATTTCAAAAGTAGTCTGACATCTTTACGATGAAAATATCTCTCAAAATTGATGTTTATGTGAAATTTTGCCCTATACTGCCATGTTAAGAAATTCGTATATTTCCAATAACTTGCGAAATTTCCAAAGAAGCATATTTATAGTTACTGATGTTCATTCCGGCATCAAAACTGATATTTTAAAACTGGTCTGAGATTTTTACAGTAAAACGTTTCCATTTAATGCACGTTTAAGCGAATTTTTGTCCTATTCTCCCTTGTTAAGAAAATCGTGAATTTCTAATAACTTACGAAGTTTTTTAATTCGAATGTTGTAAATGAATAGGGTTCTTGCCAGTATTGAAAGTAATATTTTAAAACTGGTCTGACCTCTCTGCGATCATTTGTTCGTGAGATATCTTGTACACAGTCTAACACACACTAACGGACTAACACACTAACAAACTAACAGACACCCTACAGACGGACACCATACAAATTTTGTCATTTTCGGATTCCTCACACCTGAAAACGTGTAAAAAAAGTCAAAAAACCGAGGTCGAAAATTTTCACGATTACCTAAGTTCCCCATACCTATAGTATGGTGGGGAACTAAAATTTCAAAAAAACACGTATGTAATGACATAAAATGTTAATCAAAATTATTCTAATTGCCTTAAATTAGAATCAATTCTTGGATAATTTATATTGAAAATGCACAGTCATTCCATTGTCAAAAATTAAAAAATTACTAATATTCTCTTTTATACAGTATAAAACAGTCAATTCACTATCGAGTAAAAGGGAAAATTCACATTTATTGAAAGAATTGATACCTTCTTTTCTTTTTTCCCCAATTTTGCTTATGTTATGAAAAGTTGACCGATGAACTGTTAAGACTAGGATAGTCATCGAACAGATATTGATTTTATCTGATATAAAAGTTATCACAGACAACAAATAATATTAGCATTTATTTATGGTAAATATTCTCCTGATTCAATCCAGATTGAAGTGGAAATGATAATATAAATAAATAAATTAAATTAGATTAAATTAACTCAAAATCTGTCTTACAGATATAAGTAGTTTTGCATGAGTGATGCATGATTTAATTTGATTGTTTTTTAAGTAATAATCATACACACTCACACTCACACTCACATGTATTATAACTATACCCCGTAAGGAAAAAAATATATCATGCATATATTTCATAATGTATGGGTGTTATTGTGGCATGTGGGAAAAGACCGACTTTCTTTACGACAGACCTAAGTCTGGGTGGAATGCATGCCCTACGTGAAGGACATTCTAAGAGGTCATAGACGTATTTGAGCAAGTTTCGAAGATAATCACGGAAAACTCCGAAAAGCTACGCGACAAAAAGTTCTTTGACCCGAATTCGAATCTGGTTCCACCCGTTTAACTTTAAAAGAAGAATCTCTCAGCCTCTGTATAATTTATAGGTGATTTTACTTTGCTGTTTTTAAATTGCAATGAATCAATCACTTTCTCACTCACTCTCAGTTTTACTATAAACTATATCTCGCAATATGCGAAAGTGTTTTATAATTTATCAATGATGCATTATTGTTTGTTCTGCAAATACGAATTTGTCTCATGCCCGTGCAAAGTGTTAATTAATTATTAAAGTGTTAGTTTTTTCTATCCGTGAATTCTAACTATAACTTTATCCTGCAGTATAGGAAAGTGTTTCATTTGCTTTATTACAGGAGGCCTACTGCAAATGGTGACGATGCTTTTATAGGATTTTAAAAGCAATAACCCCAAGCAGCACCGAAACGTTCTCTGAACGTTCAAAAATTGTTCTGCAAACACGTTATAAGAACGTTCCCTTTGAACGTGCTATAGACGTCTATTTATCCATCTTGAAGACGTACAATAGTACGGTTCAGGGAACGTTCAATGAACGTGTAGCTATCACCATCGGTGTTATAGAAGCGTTCAGAGAACGTTCTATATATACGGTCTCAGAACGTTCTAAACGTTTTTAGAACGTTTTCAAAACGTTATACACATTTTCAGAACGTTCTAGAAAACGTACTGTAAACGTTCTAAAATAGTGTAGAAATGTTCTGAAAACGTTCTATACACACGTTCTCACAACGTTATGTAAACAATTTTTGAACGTTCTTTGAACGTGCTAAAAATTTGTTTCATGTATAATAAAATGGAAGAACTCGCAACAGTTGTTCCGGGTCGAAAGAAGACACGACCCTTCGTCAGACGAACATAATAGGCACGAGTGCTGCAAATACAAGAGCTACGTTGCAGATTTTTTGCAGTACTCGTGCCTACTTTGTTCGGTTGATGAAGGGTTGTGTCTTTTCTCGACCCGGAACAATTGCTTCGAGTTCTTGAATTTTATAGTGTGTTCAAAGTTTTGCATTTTTTATTTTATTTACTTCTTTTTTTTTCTTTTTTTTTCTTCATTTTCTTATTTATCTTTGCTTTTCTTTTTTCCTTTTTGTGTAGACCATTATGAGATTTTTCATAAATAATTGTATTAGTATTCTAAAATCTTACATACATGCATTGAAATATGGTATAACAAAAGATCAAGTATTTTGAATATTCTAGATAAATATTTGAATTCAAAAACAAATAAATAAATAAATTCAAGTTCTGGAATAATATGAAAAATTTTAAGATAATATGCCCCCTGCTAAATAATTATTATCCCCCCCCCCAATAGATTTTGCATCATTATAATTTAACTATAGAATATAACCATATTTGGATATTAATTTTAATAAGTTAACGGCCCTCTTCACTTACCGTCGCCGGTAGCCCGAGCCAATGTTATTCCTTGGGGAAATTTTCTTTACAAAAAACTTATTAACTAATACATATTTTTAAATTCTGTTTTCACATTCTGAAAATTTCCAGCTTTTAAATTGACGGACCTTTTTTAAAAAATTATTTTTTTAATTTTCTCTATTTTATTTTGAAGCTGCAAAATACGAATTTTCAGTATGTGAATTTTTTTTCATTTTGCAATTTCAAAATAAAATATTAAAAATTAAAAAAATACATTTTTAAAAAAGGTCCGTCAATTTAACAGCTGGGAATTTTCATAATGTGAAAACAGAATTTAAAAATAAGTATTATACTTAATAAGCTATTTGTAAAGAAAAATTTCCCATTGAATAACATTAGCTTCGGCTTCCAGCGGCGGTGAGTGAAGAGGGCCCTTAAGCAAAAAAATTTAAAAATATTTGTCTAAATTTTGAAACTTACTGCAAACTTTTAGCATTCGAACACAAAAGTATTTTATTAAATTTTAAATTATCAATGAAATCTCAAATTAATGCCCAGATATGTTACATATTCTATTTTTAAACTATAATAATGCACAATCAATGGAAAGCAAAAAATAAAAATTAGTTAAAAGAAGTACACAAGTGTACAAAATTTAAACAATAAACTGTTTCCTCGTTTTCTTTTTTTTCCACATAATTCAAACAAATAAACACAGAAGTATAAAATTTGGATAGTATGTTTTTTAAAATACCATAAATCGAATTTTATATAACTTTAGCATAAGTAATAATTTTTAAACTAAATATCAGTAAATTTTTCTCAAAAGTAAACATTGAAAAAATGAAAAATTTCAGCAATTTTAGAAAAGAAAACTTAATTAAAAATGGTCATGAAGATGCATTACAGATAGGTTAAAGATATACGCGCATGCATGCGTTAGATTAAAACCGTATATTTCTTCATGTAGTCACTTTTTTGTTTCTTCTTTTTTCTTCATTTTTTCGCGTGTGAATATTTTTTTAAAAATTTTACATAGAAACATGAAAATCGGATAAGGCGTTCATTATTAAATTATTTATCGACGTTTTTATTATTCTGGTGATGATCACAGTTTATACAAATTAGTAATTATTATTATTTATTATTTATTTATTTATTTTTTTTTTTTTTTTCAAAAATTCAGTTATTAAAGTAAAAGAAAAGTGAACACAGAAAGTAAATCCAGGATTTTGTTTAACATTTGAGGGCGTGTGCGTCTTCACTTGTTTATAATGCGTCATTAACACAATTTTTTATTAAGTTTTCTTGGCTAAAATTGTTGAAATTTTTCAATTTTTCCAAAGCTTACTTTTGAGAAAAATTAATAATTATTAGTTTAAAATTATTACTTATTCTAAAGTTATGTAAAATTCGAAAAATTCGATTAATGATATGATAACGAACATGACATCCAAACTTTATGTCCATGTGTTTATTTGTTTAAAAGTTATGCATAAAAGAAGAAAATGGGAAAGCAGGTTTGTTCCTTTAATTTTGAACAGCGGTGTATTTTAAATACGTTTAAAAATATGAAAAATGAAAATTATTATTATTTTTTGTTTTTTTTATTTAAATAGATTACGTGAAATTTACTTAATATTTTCATATTTCAAATCATGCGTATGCGAAATTTATTTAAATTATTGATTTTGAGTTTATAAATTTTACATACACATGCAGTGAATTATAACAGTATAAAATGTGGTGAAACATTTTGGAAAATAAATAAATAAATAATTAAAAGTTTATTCTGTAAACAAATAAATAAATAAAAATAAAATAAATAAACTTCAAAATTTAAAACATTTAGCAATATTAAGATTCACCTTAGTAACTATTTCTTTTTTAATACTTGTCCCTGCTTTTACATTTCTACAGTGTATTGTAAAATGTAAACATACATGATAAAATCTATCTATATATTTCTTTAACGTGGATCAGTTGCAATTAATTTTTCCCGAAACGATATAGTAGTGTAATTCTTGAAATACGCGAGGATAAAAAATAATGTTTAAAAATGAACAATATTTAAGCATGCGGACTCAACTCAATGAACAAATAAGAAAAAATTAAGACATTTGTCTGCTTACATTATTTTATGAAAAACTGTATTTAAAAATTGCTTATTCAATCGTTATAAGCGTCATTTTAAACATAGAAATACTTTAAAGATTATGCAGAATATGAATAATTGTCATAAATTGACTAAAAATCATAAACATAAAAATATAATCAAAATAAGAATTATTATTATTATTATTATTATTATTATTTACAAAATATTATACCAAAATAAATAAAAAGTCATCACCAACATCGCGACAAAAATTTAAAAGGCATCATGGAAATCCTATACTATAACTGTACTGCCTGCGAAAGTATGAAACTGGGCCTTCAACCATGAATTTTATTTTGAAACCTTTCTTTGAGTGATCTTGGTCTCACTATTGCACAATATTAATTTGGTACTAATAATAATTTGGCTTCTGGTAAAATAAAATTTTAATTAGATGGGGAATTCGGTATAATATTTATGAGTTTCAAATTTAAAAGTATATAAGAAAAGAAAAGTGCGAAAAATTCGCATGGGTTTGCTAGTTTAGACTACATCGTTGAACTTTAATAATACAATATCGAACGAGATAAATTTGGGAGTTAGCGTGAAAGATGTAAAAAATTTAAAATTTTCAAATTTAATTTAAAAATATTCTATGTTTTTTTGATAAATTTTAATAAACTAAATTTTGTAAAATATCAATGCACACGTATGTAAAATTTTACAAAAAGGAAAAGTAAGTGAACGAACTTATCTGTATCTTGAAGTTAGTATCCGAAGTATCCGAAAGTTAGGTTCAAATCTGAATGTAAATAAAAATATGATGAGTAAGCAAGTAGTAGTCAAAAGCTGTGAACTTTGGAACGGGCCACGCCAAGAAATACAAACTTCCTGTGCAGCAACAGAGCAGATGGCATTTTACACGTGGTGAAAATTTCTGTCGATCAAGCAATTTATTCAATAACACCCGTTTCTAATAACGATTTTTCATACTGTTCAAATATTAATATTTTTAAAAGTTATTATACTGAGGCCATCCTAAAAATTTCTTCTATATTTTCCTGCGCAGGTCGATGTCATAAATATTATTTGCTAAAATAATCCATCAAAATTATTTTCCATGGTAAATGTATACGATTTTCATCTCAAACAAATATAACACTAAATATAAAAAAAAATCAATTTTATAGTATACAAAATATGTATCTTAAGAAATGTATTTTACATAATGAAAAATGTGAAAAGTCGATAACTTTGTTTTAAATTATCACAGATTTAGAGTTCATCCTTTCGCTTTAAAAGTATAGACAACTTTTTTGGCAAGAATATTGAAAATTTTAATACGATAGCGAAAGCGATGAACTATACAAATTGCCCATACTTTTTTTTAATTAAATATTACTAATATAAATATATATATATATATATATATATATATATATACATACATATTTAATTTTCCAGGGAAAAGTTAAAAACAATGCTCACTCATGTACATTTATACGAAATTTTGACCTATTATGACATATTAAAAATTTTGAAAATAATGGTATGACAGCTTGAACGATTTATTAACAAATATAATCGCCACCAGTTTAGGTCATAGTCCAAGTAAACCAAGTTTGAATAAATTACGTTCATTAGTTCGTGAGATACAGCATCCATAAAATTTTAAAATTTATTAATTTAATCATAAAAATTTAATCAACACAGGTTTTTATAATTAACATTTTTATATATGAAATTTTGTACATTTTTCACCAAAAAATGCTGAAATACAGATATCTGAAAAATCGCAGAAAGCAATATAGCAGCACCATCCGTCGGTGGATATATACGGAAACTGAAGCAGCACATTTTGTCATTATATATATGTCTCACATACAAGGTTTGATAAGTATTCGTATTATAGAAGGTGAGGTACGGGCTTCCCGTAAGTTGAAACGTAACAGTGCCACCTGTCATTTGATATGTACTCGAAGTGAATCAGTAAAATTTACGTAATATCTATTTCACGTACCAAATTTAGAGCATTTATAAATCATAGAAAATGAGCTATTGCGTTCCGTTCACTTGAATAAAATTAAATTGCAGCATACCAGTGCCTCCAATTGTCCGATATGCAAGCAAAATTATTCTGCTAAGTTTTATATGATATTAATTTTGCATACCAAGTTCAGTGTATTTATAATTATTTATATCACAAAAACTGAATTATTGCCATTACGTTAACGGGATTAAATTGCAGGAGAGCAGCGCCACCTGTTGGTCAATATATGCACCCGAATTAAATCAGCGTAGTATTACATAATATCTGTTTCACATATTAAGTTTGGTGCATTTGTGCACTGTAGAAGCTGAGATATAATCTCCCCACAAAAGGGAGAATTTACAGAATAGAAGCGAACGCTATCTGGTGATACATTCCAGGGGCAAATGAGCACCAAAGCTGATATTTAGGTCAATATCTAATTAAATATTCCTGATATTTAGCAAATTAGTTTAAAGTCTAACTAAACTTCAAGTTTGGTTAAATTCCGTCCATTGGATTGTGAGATACAGAGTCCACAAAACTTTGATAACACACACACACACACACACAAAAAAAAAAAAAAAAAAAAAAAAAAAACAGACAGACTGGCATTTTGAAAGAATGATAGAATTGTGTTCTGGACATCTCAAGAGTGTATAAACCCATGGAAAACCGGAGATCAAAAATTACCAATTATCCAACACATTTTTCTTGGTATATACAAAATAATAATATTATTAATAATAATAATAAATAAATAAATAAAATAAATTAATTTTTCGTAACTTAATTTATTAACAATTTAAGAAGCAAATAATAATGAATATCTGCAAAAGAATCTGGAGTAATGTGTTTGACAGAATTCAACAACATAAAACTTAAATAAAATTATAAATAATTATAATGATTATAATAACATATAATTAAAGTTTAAATATTTGTAATTTTTTCTCACCGCATCTCTATTACATTTCAATGATTATTCTACATGTCAACAAAATTTGAAACTGAAAATAAAGAAAAAAAACTGAAAAAAAAAAAAAAAAATAATAATAATAATAAAAGGCATTTTCTCTTATTTGTTATAATTACACTGTGACAGAACGTGCTACGACGGTGATACACTTGAACGTTTTTCATAGAACTAGACTTGAACGTTTTATAGATGGTACAAAGTAAACCTTTTCAGAACGTTCTAAGTAATACTATTTTTGAACGTCTAATCGAACGTTCTCTTGACACGAAACACGGTGTTTGAACGACTGTAACCGTTATTAGACGTTCACAGAACGTTCCCGTGCTACTTGGGACCTATGTGGTCTTATTTACACACATATATGTATATATATATATATATATATGCGTGTGTGTGTGTGTGTGTGTACTATTCACAACATGCGACTACAGTAACCTTAGGGACAACCCTGTAAGCTTCCCGAGCTCTCTAGATTTCGCAACTGCATGTTTTATTTTCATTGCATCTATCTTTTCTTTTTGCATCTGTTGAACTTTTTTATTTTTCCCAACTTGAACGTCAATCGTAATTTATTTTAAAAAGCGAGTGCTGAATATGGAACAAATACGTTTTGAAAGTATACATCTTCAAAAGAAATAATTTTTCATTTTATGCTTCTTGTATTATATGTAATTTAAACCAAATAATGTTAAATATTTAATTATTCTGTACTGTACGCACGTTGGAATTACACTTTGTAATTCTTGTTAATGTCCGCACTTGACAAAGTACCACATTTTTAAACCTTATGAAAATAAATTTTATTTTAAAAGACGCATAGCCTCGAATCTTTTAAAGTATGTTTTTAAGAATGCAAAATTTTTAAAAAGCGGAGAAAAAAAAATGTTTTTATATACTAACCTGCTATTGCAAAAATTAATTTTTCATCAAAGGTGCTATTTTCATGGACCATTCGTACTAATACAATATGTGGAAGTCCTCAGTTTCCCTCTGTTGACCCTAATCAACACCGTCTCCTATTCGTAGACAGAGTATAGAGAGGGTATTGCCCTAATGGTGTTACTATCGCTTTTGCTCGCATTGTAACTTCAATGTCGTGTCTTATCTGTGTGGTAATGTGTGCCCAACCCTCTCTTCTTCAGTCCTTACTCACCTAGAACTTTTTCTATTAATTAAAAAAAAAAAAAAAGTCAAAATAGGAAAGATTGGCTGGTCACCCCACTCACCACTGGTATAAGGGTAGTGAGCTGGGTCTATCTTTAATGTCTTTTATTTCCTGAGGGTGAAAAAAATCTATCTTCCTTACCCAAAATGTCACAAATACCAGACTTCAGCTGAACACATCTTGGACTATTTTGATCTCTTTTATAGGGAAAGTTTGGTTTTCTCCCCTTCTCGTCATCGACTTTCTGAATGTCAATGCATTGTTACACTGTTAAAGAAATGCAACCTTGCTGCCCGAAATTCTCTATAATTACAGAAAAATACGTTTTGTTAACGTAATTTTTCCGTAATTTACGACTTTTTTCTCAAATTACACTGGCAGCAAAGTTGCATTTTTTTTAACAGTGTAGATCTAGTCTGACTCCGTCAGACTAGTTTTGGGATTAGAAAGAGCAACAATACCATTTTTAACAAAATGATATTTCATTTAATATCTATTCTTCAATTGCATATGTATACCGGATGTTTCATTACCAAACATTACTATGATTCAGAACTTCCAAGAGAAGTAGAATGCATCCTGATGATTCAGAATCTCGGGATCGGAAATGCTAGCCTGCCTGGCGCAAGGGTAAACATAGAAACATCAAAAATAAAAATCTGATGTGGGCACCACATGACTTCCTTATACACTTTTAGAAATATACATAATGTTAAAAGAACATTGTCATTGAACCCGAAACTGTTGCCTAAAAATATTTTAAAAAAAAATGATTATCATCGTGTTCTGAGCTTTTCTGAAAGTTAGTTAAAATCCGATGCAAGATTTGTACTGGTAACGCTGACGAAGGCAGCAGGGACTCGAAAAAATTGGCTAAAAGTATTAAAAAAATGCATTTTCACCGTGTTCTGAGCTATTCTGAAATTTTCAAATGTTTAGCTAGTCGGGAAGTTAGTTAAATAAATTTTCTGTTGAACCATATAAACGCTGTCGAAGGCAGCAGTCACCTGAAACAATTGGCTAAAAATATTTAAAAAATGCATTGTCACCGTGTTCTGAGTTTTTCCAGAAGTTTTAAATGTCTAGCTAGTCGGAAAGTTAGTTAAAAATCGATTGCAAGATTTGTAGTGGTAACGCTGCCGAAGACAGCAGTAACCCTAAACAGTTGGCTAAAAATATTAAAAAAATGAATTTTCACCGTGTTCTGATCTAGTCTGAAAGTTTCAAATGTCTAGCTAGTCGAGAAGTTAGTTAAATAAATTTCTGTTGAATCACATAAACGCTGCTGAAGGCAGCAGGTATTAGAAACAGTTGGCTAAAAATATTTTTAAAAATGCATTGTCAACGTGTTCTGAAGTTTTCCGAAAGTTTCAAATGTCTACCTAGTCGGGAAGTCAGTTAAATTGCAAGATTTGTCCAAACCGTTTTTGAGTTATTACCATTTTTTGAAGCATTTTGGCCATTATGAACCTAATTTTCCTAAATATCTCCAAAACGGAAAATCATACAAAGTCCAAAAAGGGAGGTGCGCAACTAGATGTTATAGCAAACCTATGTACCAATTCGCAACACTTTCTACGTCCAACCGTTTTTGAGTTATGCGACATACTCACACACACTCACACAGACACACATACATACAGACGTCACGAAAAATCGCGCAAAATCCCTTATATCTCTAAAATGGGAGCTCGTGTTTAGACGACACTTCCAGGTGTACAACTAGACATCATGACAGTCACACGTATAAATTGGCAACATTCAGCGATCATTCGTTTTCGAGCAATGTGAAATGCAAAATCCATTTCGCAAATCGGGGTTACTATACTTCCTTATACTTTGTATAAGGAAGTAAAAAGGCACCACGCAAGTGATTATTCGTTTTAATGATGATTGCACATCATTTTTATAATCAATGAGTGCCACATTAAAGCCGGTACATGAAATTTCAAACACTATCTGTGTCGGCTTTTATTTCTGATGTTTCTGTAGGCACAACTGCTTCAGTATAGTATTTACGACCCTGCATTGCTGTGTATATGATTCTGAATCGTCAGGATGCATCTCTCTTAGACGTTCTGAAACATAGTACTAAAATATTTGTGTGTGAGTGCGTAAATTTGCGTATGATTGATTTTTTTTTTTTTTTTTTTTTATGTGTAACTGCTGAGTAAATTAGATGTTTATCCGCACTTCAAATAACATATTACACAGAACTAAGCTAAAATATAAATAAATAAATAAATGAATATAATTAAAAAAAATAATAAAAGTATAAATTTGATAATGCAATACAGCATTGAATTCGGTATTCCATTCGGATACAGTGAAAATGTAAAGTTCTTATATTTAATTAAAAATAATAATAATAAAAAGCTCGTCTACCATATCAATCGAGATATGAAAGATAAGCATGAAAAAATAAACCTTTGTGATTCAAAAAAAAGGATAAATTTACTGATATGCAATATATGTTTACATTGAAGTTGATCTAAAAGTTAATGAACTTTTGTAATTGCCCAATAATATGTTTTGATAAGAAATTAAAGAGATTTTACTCTTGCCTTTTTTCTTCCTCCTCAACATCTTCTTTTAGCTAAAATTTGTGCCATAAGTAAGAAAACTATTTTCTTAAGACTAATCAGAAAGGACTGACGATTGGTTTGTTTTGATTTGTAACACGGTTATTTTTTGTACACTCGGCTAATTATGCCGAGAAACCATTACGAGGTCCCCACTAGTGGCCGCGATATTGTGCTTTCTGGTAGACGGTAGTTGCCGGTTCGAACTCATTGACCTAGCTGTTTGGAATTTTCCGAAGTTTTCTCCGAAACTCGCGTGGATATGGACTAGACCTCTTAAAAAGACCTCCCATAAGAAGCACTATGTCCAGGCCTGGATTTCTAGCTTCGATAATAGGCCCACACCTCTACACTTGAAACATTACCAACATCCATACCTGACCCAGTATTTGAGCCCAGAATGAGGCTGAGAAAATACAAAATGTAGTAAAATGTTCAAAGGTTAAAAATTGGGGACATCATTGACATCAGTTAAAAAAGCCTAAAAAAATTCGCATTATTGTTATTATTATCTACATTTTAACTTTATAGAAATTGGAAAAATGGCAATGTTTTGGAACTATTTAAATTTTAAAGTTTTTTTTTTTTTTTTTTTTTTTTTTAAGTGCTTAACTCTAAATTTTGTAAATTGGAGAGTATTCATAATGAGCTTTATAAATAAACTAATATGCCGTGGCTATGATAAAACTCTCTTCGATATTATTTAATATAGCAGCGACATCTACCGTTTATCATGAACAGATATTTTAATTCAACCTTCTCAAAATAATAATTTTAGATATGTAATTTAGCGCAATTTTAACCAACAGATGCTGAGGTGTATTATCATCTTTTAAAATGAAATATTTGTGTTCCCAATCGAATATGGAAATTTGCCATTTTTTTTTTCTCCCCTAGAGTTTTGAAATTAAAAATTCAAATTTTGTCAATTTTACAACAAAAGTAACTTAATCTAACGCATGGGCATGATAACTAATACATACCTATACCTAAATATAGGGATTAAAATCGGGAAATAATTTTCCTCGATTTTTAATAATTTTTTACAAAAAATCCAATGGACGTTTAACATAGGAAATATTTTTCTTGCATCCACGAACGGCCAGTGACGTCAACACTTCGCTTGCGTATTAGCTCTTTATCAATGTGTAAAAGAAATTTTAAATTAAAAATGACGTCAATTTTTGTGAGATGCATATTTTTTTTTTTTTTTTTTTTTTTTTTTTTTTTACAATTTTTTATTGTTCACGTTTAGATAAATGTATTTATTTTCCTGTTGAAAAATAAATAAATAAATAAATAAATTCGTATTTTTTTTTTATTTTTTTTTTTTTTTTTCAACAATTAAATTATGGATAAAATTTAAATGGCTAATTTTTATTAGTATTATTATTATTTTACATATTCAAACTTAAAATGAGTTTTTCGGGTATTTTGCATACAGCATTATAATAATTTTTGAGCCACACAAGTAAAAGAATCCACTCTCGTAGCTTCGAGAGTGGATTAGCAGTACAGGAATCAGATCATATCGTATTTTTTTCTTATATTTCAACATAAAAATGGATTTTCAAAAGATTTATCCCTCCGCTATCTAACAATTTTGAATTAAAACAGGATTACCATTTCAATTTGTAAAAATTCTGTTTCAAACTGAGAAAGTCTGTATCATTTAGATCTCAAAACTGGTAGGTGGGACGTGCCGGACTCGATCCTAGGACACGCTCGTGACCTAGCCTTCCAGAATATTCCTCGGTTGTTTCCAAAATTCGCCTGAATACTGTCTAGGATCCTTTAGAATGACTCACATGTTTAGAACTAAACTTATAGGCTTTAGAACCTAGTGCAGTCAATCGGTTTTAACCCACAAAACCACACACACACACAAATAAAAATAAAAACCTGTGTCATGTAACAGGATTACCCTGTTGGCAACATTGAAAAGTTTTGTTTCATATAATGAGAAAATCTGTATCAACATAACTGTTTTCATCTGTAAATAATTATAAGATAAAAAACGTTTTAAAAACCATGTTTTTAATTTTTCTGTTGAATCTTATAGCTATAGAACTACATTAGATCTTTATCAATGTGTATACAATTTTTAAAGTGATAATAAAGTCAATTTTTGTGAGATGCATAATTTAACATTGTACAATTTTCTAACGCTCACGTTTAATTAAATGTATTTATTTTTATCTCAAAATAAAATGAACTCGTATTTTTTTTTTTTTTTTATTTATTTATTTATTTTTTTTTTTGGGGGGGGGGGGGCAGTTAAATTATAGCTAATACTTTAATGGATTTTTTAAAAGCTTTTAGAAGGTTATTATTTTCATATTTTAATGAATGAAAAGAAAACTAACCTAAAATTCGGAAATCGGGCTTCGAAGTATTGTGTTGTCATCGGGTTGTGAGCTATTCTGAAAGATTCAAATGTCTAGCTTGTAGGGGAGTTAGTTAAAAACCGATAGCAAGATTTGTACCGGACAAACAAGAATCGAATATAAAAACATGGTAAAACAAGTAATATAAAAAAAATTAAACTTAATTCCTATTGCTTCACTAAATGCCGAAAGATGTCATATTTTTGCAAATCAGCAGTAATATTTTTTCCAAGTTTTTTTCGTTAAAAGATAAAATAATCGATAACTTTGTTTTAAATTGTTACAGATCTATAGTTCAACCATTCGTTTTAAAGGTATTGACAAGATCTTTCGAAAGATACCCATATTGAAAATTTACTTCCCCCTCCCTCCGTCCCGGGATGTCTATGGTACTTCCCTCCTGCGGGGAAGCGATCCTCCCACATGCACAAGACTGTATTAACATCAAGTATCAACCACTACAAGTTAAAAAAAATGTATTTGAACTTGAATAGATGAATAAAAAGTATTTTATTAACGACTAGCAGGCTACGCCCGCTTCGCTGGTCCCTATTTTTCAATGAATCACTATAATTACTGAATTCTCAAAATTGCATTAATTTTATCTCGTTAAAAAAAAGAAAAAAAAAAAAAAAAAAATAGAGAAACAAAATCTGATTAGGAAAAATGTCGCACCGTGTTCTCAATGCCTTCGGAAAAAATTCCCAAAATGCTGTAACTCTTATTTCAATTATTTTCCCCCTTCGCCCCCCTCTCCAGTCTATTCTAATAATTCTACAAATTCGAAAATATCCGCAATCGATTTGTAAGTATTAAAAACCTCTGTGCACCAGTTTTGAACGATCTATCTCTATTTTTATTTTTTCCCTTCCGCTCTCCCCCCCCTTCCCTCCCCTCCCAATAATTTTAAAAATTCGAAAATATCCACAATTGATTTGTAGGTATCGAAAACCTCTATGTACCAGTTTTGAATGATCTAACTCTATTTTTATTTTTTGCCCCCCTCTCCCCTCCCTCCTTCCCGGTCCTCCTAATAACTTTACACTTTCGAAAATATCTCCATTCGACTTGCAGGCCTCTAAAACCTATGTGTACCAATTTTGAATGGCCTAACTGTATTTCTATTTGTTTTTGCCCATAGCCCCCCCCCCTTTCCGCCCCTCCTAATTATTTTACAATTTCGATAATATCCTTAATCGATTTGTAAGTATCGAAAACATCTTTTTTACCAATTCTGAACGATCTAACTCTATTTTTATTTTTTACCCTCCCTCTCTCCCCTCCCTCCTCCTCTCCCCTCCCTCATTCTCGTCCCTCCTAATAACTTTACAATTTCGAAAATATCCCCATTCGACTTGCAGGTGTTTAAAACCTATCTGTAACAATTTTGAACGGCCTAGCTGTATTTCTATTTGTTTTTACCCCATAGACCCTCCCCCCATTGCTGCCCCACCTAGGGGCTGAATTTCTAAAATTCCAGAAATTGGTTTTTAGTTATTTGCATTAGATATATTTTAGAGCAAAAATTTCACGTATATCTGTTTTTTTTTTTTTGTTTGTTTGTTTGTTTGAGATATATAGGATGATGTGAAATCACATTTAACGGGGGGGGGGGGGGGTCACTACATTACTTCCTAATACACCCATTGAAATATATATATTGTTATGAAAACATTGACCTTTTTCTGTGAGGTAACATGTCCTATTACAGAATCCCTTAGTGGCAAATTCATACCTTAGAGTTTAAAGAAAATCTTTCGAGTGTAGGTGACAAACTTTTGTTCTCTTTAGCGAAAATTAGCGGTGAAAAATGATACAGTTTACCGAAAAAAATAATTCAGCTAAAATTGAGAAACGATTTACTCATTCTGGCTATCCCCAACAATATTTGCTGCTAAATTTTATCGTGAATCTCGCGAAGTCGCCAGGCTTGTAGATAACGCTGATTTTGGTATTGACATTGATTTTGATGAATTGGCGACCGAATTTGGCGAAAATTTGTAGTTTTAGTTTGCCAAAGTTTGGAAATTCTAACTTCAATAACAACAGAATTCTGAAATTTTCTGGAAATATTCATTCGATTATAGCGCTAAACTAAATTCTTCAAAAATTCTTTAAATGACAAACAAGACTAAAACAAAATAAAGTGACGTCCAGAGAAACTGTTTATATATAAAGAATTACTTTCTACACACAAAAATTTCAGCAACTTTCATAACAATATCATTACACGTTCTATCTACGCACTAAATATTCATTAAAGTGTATTCGTAGACTAGAACCTGTTTATGCGTTTAAGAATTACTTTCTACACCCAAAAGATGTCAGCAACGTTTATAAAAGTATTACTCCGGGCTCTATTTACGGGCTGAATATTCATTAAATAAAATGCATTCATCGACTAGAACCTGCTTATGTCTTTACAAATTACTTTCTACATGCATAAGTGTCGACAGCTTTCATAATAATATCATTACGGGCTCTATCATTAGCTTATTTTGAAATCTCTATGATGGTAGGTCATATAAAATGACCAAAACCTTTGTATATTTTGTCATTATAAATATAACTTTCGTAAATATCTCCAAAACGGAAAGTCGCAAAAAGACAAGAAAGGAGGTGCACAGCTAGATGCCATAGCAAACCTATATACTAACTTGCAACGTTCTATTTCCAACAGGTTTTGAGTTATGCGCGATACATACATATTTACATACACACATACAGATGTCACGAAAAATCGGGTAAAGTCGTTGATATCTCTAAAACGAGAGCTTGCATTAAGACGAAACTAGCAGGTGTACAACTAGGTATCATGACAGTCACACATATAATTTTTTTTAACATTCTAAGATGATTTGTGTTTGAGCTACACGAGATATTAAAATCCATTTTGCAAATCGGGATTTCAATACTGCTTTATACTTTGTATAAGGAAGTAAAAATACTGCCGCAGTAAAGATTTTACTTGGATACAGAAACAATATTTGTACTTTGCATGCAATGAAGATTTTTTTGTTAAGATAAGAAGAATATCCATTAAAACAGCCAATATTTTTTTTACAGTGTACCATATAAAAATATTTTTTATAAATCATATATTTTAAATAATTTTTAATCTGTTTTAAAAAAATGCACTTCATTTTCTAAGAGAAAGATGAATAAATTCAATTAATAAACTAAATACTAGATTTATTTATTTATTTATTTATTTATTTATTTATTTATATTTTATTTTATTTATTTATTTATTTATTTATTTGATTTGTAAAAATATATAAACAAGTGTTCTTAAAAAGAAATAGAATGTGTTGACATTTGCTAAAATTATAATAAAATTTGTTTTCTAGAAAAAAATAAAAATAAATGAATAAATAAACATTTCACCACACCAGCCTACTTTGTCTAAAATGGCAAACTGAAAACATGAAAACTTACCGCAGCTTACTGGAGAATCTTTATTTATTTTGCCAGTGATTTGATAATAAATATAGAAAGGTATGAGATGTTTAAATGGAAATCCGGCACATTTCTTTTTAAAATCAATGTAAAAATGTAAAGAAAGTAACAGAAGTATAAATATAAGTCCATATGTGACAAAATGTGCAACATCCAATTCCATATTCGCTGTTAAATCTTCTGAAAACTTTTGTGAATTTTCACCTCCAAATTCTTACACGTATATGTCGATATATGTATCTGCATAGATATGAATACGCCCTCAATTATTATGAATCACTTCATAAACATACAACGAGATAAAAATCTCAGATATTTTAAGTTTTATCTCACGAGATAAAACTTAAAAGGCATACCATTAAAACGTCACACAAAATACTTAAAATTTCTCTGTAAAATAACACACCGTTATGTTCAAATACAAAACATTTTTCCTTATGACATTTGGAAATTCGAAACACTCACAGATCTGAAAGGAAAATAAGTATTTTTGATTGGAAAAAACATACACAACAAGTAAGAATAATTCTTATCTTAGTTTAAATCTTGCATATTAAATTTACTTTAATGAATTTTCCAGTAATTAAATGCATATTATTTTTATCTAAATGACAAAAAGTGAATCTTTGTTAGAAACCGTTTATCCTTTGAGATTCAGATACGGAGATTTTCGTCCATTAAGCATTTTTTTCTTTTTTTTCCCCTTAATATATATATGATTCGAAATTTTTCAATTATAGTTTCTTATAGAAATTTTTTTTTCCGTCTGAGTGAAAATAATGCCTGGACCGGGAGTCGAACCCCGGATAATGGTGTTTTCCATTAACTGCGGCTTATTTCTGTTGAGCTATCTATATGATAGACGAGATATTTCTGCCAAAAAGGTTGTCTGAGTGAGTAATGCTGACCGGTTGTCGGCCTGGATAGCTCAATTGGTAGAGCCTTGACTTTGTAAGTCAAAGATCCGGCGATCGACTCCCGGTCCAGGCATTATTTTCACTCAGTCGGAAAAATAAAATGTCAATAAATATGGTTTTCTTCTAATCAGTTGATTGTGGATTTTAATAAAAAATTATAGTTTCTTAGCCTGTTTTCTAAATGAAGGCCATATATAATATTCTTGAGGTTTGTCTTTAACACTCCGCGTCAAATATTACAGTGTTGCCAGACTTGGGGATTTCTCCCCACTTTGGGGAGTATTGAAGCTTCAGGAGAAATATTTGGGGACAGAGATTTAGTGGGGAACAGTTTGGGGAAATACACGGGGATTTTCTTTAAAATTAGCAAAATATGACATTTTCCTGAAATTCAATAAAAAAAAAAAAATTAAAAATCTAATCAAAACTTCGTTACAAATAAGGTACCAAATGAAAGGGACGATTTTTCTGAATTCGTCGGACTAAACAGCATATCGATCGGACAATTAGATTTTTTTTATTAACTAAAGTATGAAAATTCGGTGGTAACTTGCGTCCACACACAGACAAACAGAGTCCAAGGAAATCTCTTAGCCGTTTATATATGTAGATTAAATGAATATTTAACATTTAAACTGTAAAAAACGAGTTACGTGAACCATAATTCTCAATTCCTTAACAGATCAAATTATACTCAGTAATTTTGTTAGAATAATGTAATATTTTTTCTCCATACTAGTTTCGCTCATTTTATTGAATATTTTTTTCCTACATAGTAATCTGCTAAGAATGTTATATTATAAAAATTACTCACATCACTTGCGCTGCAATTTTCAGAATTACATCCTGTTCAATATTCTTCATCTTAGACATATTAATAGAAATTTTCTGCCTAAATCTTTATTTCCCACAAAAAAAAAAAAAAAAAAAAAAAACTTATATAATCTCTCGAGAACTTTTTAATCACACTGCTCTGAAAAAAAAAAAAAAAAAGAAAAAAGAAAGAAAAAAAGAAAAAAGAAAGAAAAAAAGAAAAAGAAAAAAAAAAGAAAAAAAAAAGAAAAAAAAAAAATCGAGATCCGATATTATTTTTGCTGACTGTTATGTAAAATGACCTCCTGAAGCCGAATATGACTCCCATTTTGCCCAGTGACCTACCGTTTTCTAGATACACCACTCCCTCCCTCAAGTTCTTTTCCTGTTCGATAATTTTATGACCATGAATTTGATTTGATGAATGAAAAATCATCAGTGTAACACCTAAAAACAAAAAATTATAAAGTTTAAAAAATAACATTAATAACAGATATTAGAGATGGGCGTTATTTCATGTAATATAATAAATAATACTGTTATTGCATAAGAAGACATTCACATCGTAATATATTATGGAAAAGTTCATACTAAATAAATAACACTTTAATTTTATCTCTCTGCACGCAAAAATAGAGAGAGAGAGAGAGAGAGAGAGAGAGAGAGAGAGAGAGAAAGAGAGTCATATCTCTGGCAATGTGCCAATAAAACACAGACAGAAATTAGATTATTTGTTGGAGTGAAAGTTAACAGGAAATAAAGGAAGCAGTGAAATATTTTCACCAGCTTTCATGCAACGAGTTAAATAAATAATAATTAATTATTTCGTTGGTTCCATATCAGTCAAATAATTTTTTGAAATAAGTAATTGCTTTGATTATTTAACATCTTTCTAATATTTTGATGTAAGTATTATTCTAAACCGATTGTTATGGTATATTGATTTAGTTTAAATATCAGTATAGTCTGCCAGTGAAATTCAACTTCGTAGATTACATATTAGTCGAATATTCTTTTGAAATAGGTGATAGCTTGGATTATTTTAAATCTTTCTAATATTTTATTTAAAAGTATTGTTCTAGACATAATGTTATAGTATATTAGTTTAATTTAAATATTAGTATAGGTTATGCCCATGATATGTAATGTCGAAAACACTTAATACTACCGTTTAATGAAATAATATTTTCATGAAGCTAATTTAAACAGCCGTGATGAGATAGGTTAGAGGTGATTAATTGATGTTAATTATTGTATCATAGGGATGGGGAATGGGAAGGGAATTTGAATACACGCGCTATGTTTACGCGCATATTGAAGACGCTAGTAGCTCTGGGAAGATGGTGGAAGGCATTTAAAAAGGATATGTGGAGTAGGAGAGGGGAAGAATGAAGAGTGTTTGTTTATATTTAAAATCGCCTGTAGCAACTGGAATTGAAAAGAGCACTTATTTATTGTGGTTTTCTCAAGAATATTGTTTGAGTTTATTCAATAGTTTAACAAGAAAATTGAATATTTATTTATTTTTATCTGATCTTTTTTTTTTTTTTTATCTGATTTTTTCTCGTGACTATTTTTAATGATTTAAAATGAGTAAATTTATTGTGGTATTATTGATAGTTAATTATGATCGTATGTTAAAATTAAGTGCGTGAGAAAATAAATAAATTTATTCAATCAGTTCTTGTAAGCAAAATTTATATTTTTAAAGAAGTGTTTCTAATTTGAGAAAACACATTCAAAGTGACTGTTTTCTAAGTATGATTGAAAAATTTTATTTCCTTGTCAATCTGGAATGTTCAAGTTCTTCGGAAAATCGAAAGAGACAATTACTCCGTAGTTTGACATTTGGGATGGCTTAAAGAAGTTTCTTAAAGATTTGTAATTATTATTAACTGCTTAATTGAATGAACTGAAAACTCATACCCATGTTACAGGTTACAGTCATAGACAACATATAGATATTGATGAATTTAATTCTTATAGTTATTTTACAGGGACACAAAGAAAAATATTTATCATTGTGGTTTATGGGCTTAAATTATTTAAAATTCAATAGCGTCTAAATACCTCATCTAATTGATCTGAAAATTTACATTAATGTTATAGGTAACAATCGTACGAACTTTATAGATTTTGGTGAGTCTAGCACTTATAGATTTTTACAGGGACACAACAAAAATTTATTCTTATGATCTATGAGTTCAAATTATTTGAAACGAAATAGCATTAAGATAAACAACACTATATGAAGAAAAGTGCTCATACATTCTTTTATAATTTTCTCTTTTGGGTATTTAACGATTTGTCTTACTTTAACCCTCGTTTTTCGAAGATGGGTTCATTTTGACCCCATTTTGTAGTTGAAATTTAGTTAAGACAGCCTCATTCAAAAAATGCGCTAATTCGCCAGAGATAACAAACGTAACCATTGGAGTGTTGCACGACGATTTGTTCTAAACGATACAAACAGGCGCGGTGCTGGTGATTTTCGCCAAACGTGCCAAGCGGCACCTGAAAGCAATTTTTCTGCAGTAACGCCTTGATCTTGAGAAAGGGAGGGTTAATGTATTTATACAACCGTTAATTACTTAATGCACGGAAAGTCGACCAGAGTCACTCCAGATTTTTATGAAAGTTGCCGACATTTTTGCGTGTAGAAAGTAGAGTTTTTAACCTTTTACATGCCAATGTTCCATAAAGGGAACATGGAATTAAAAATTCATTTAAAAATTAAATACCATGAATACTGACTTGAAAAAATTATCAGACATAACAGAAAGATGACTTGATATTTGAAATAGAAATTACATTTCTCAATCATAGAAGGGGAAATGTACAGAAAACTATAAAAATGACCTATTTTACCATTTTCCCTTTTTCCCCCACAGTTTAAAATTTCATATAATAAAATTTCACTGATTCACGAATTGGTACGTCATACTTTTCACCAAACCTCTATGAAAACCCTGCGCTATGCTCTGACGACACCATTCTACCATATCCTCTTCCAAGTCTGAATTTAATCTAGCTATACGTACTAAACCATTTCTAAACATGTTCTTTTTAACTAAAATATGTACGTTAGATGTAAAATGCATTAGCTTTATTGTTTTAAAATGAAAGTCGTTTCTTTTGTCATAATATTCTAGTTACTAGATTTTTATTCTCTAATTTTATATTTATGTCTAAATAATTTATATTTTTACAATTCATGAAAGAGGGTTCCAGCTTTAAATTCTTAGGGTAGTAATGAAAATCAATATCTGTATTTTCACCATTTAACCTGATCAATACAAGGTCATCGATACATTTGCAACGTAATGTTTCTCTGTTTAAACTGTTGTTCTTTTCATAAATATGTAGATATCAGCTAGTATAGAGCTGCAACTCCCCCCCATTTGGATTACGAGAACTTGTTTAAATACTTTAGTTCCCTCATACAGATAATTCTCTTGAACGACGAACTTAAATTAACGAAGAAATCTTTATCACTTTCTTTATTACTAGATTTATTATAAAACTCCACAACATTTTCCTTTACATCTGTTAAACCAATAGTATTATAAAAGTCTGCAAAATCGTAAGCATATAAGCTGGACTTATTTATTTTAGTTAAGTAAACCAATAATTCACAGCTATTTTTTATTATAAAAGTTTGTTCTCACAATAACATTTTTTCAAACATTTCACTCAAAATCTTCAGCAACTTTTTATTAGGTAATTCAAGATAAGTCCCATAACCACAAGTCACCACTCTAAATTTTACAGGGTTTTTAGGAAACTTTGGCACAAATATTAAATATGGGAATTTTGGCTTTTCTGTTTTAGTTTTAACTTTTTATAAAATGCCTTAACCCTGTTCTCTATAATTGTAAATTTCGAATTAATATGTTCATAATTTTTTCCTTTACAATAATACAAATTTTGCCTGTGTGTGTGTGTGTGACAAACATTTTGTGGCGACTGTATCTCTGGAACTACTGGTCATAATTGTATATAAATTTATATGTAGATGCACCTTGACATACACTGGCGCATATCAGCATTTGGTGTCAACAGCTCAACAGATGGCGCTGCAATACAGTGATTTCTTCAATTTAAGGGAATGCTATATCTCAGGTTCTATTGCGTATCATAACACAAAACTTAATATGTCAGAAGGCCATTATGAGACATTATACTGATTCGATTTGAATGCTTATCGGCCAACAGGTGGCACTGCTATACAGCGATTTCCCTAGTTTAAGGGAAGGATCTATCTCAAGAATTACTGAGCAGAATTGTATATAAATTTATATGTACATGCACCTTGACATAAATTAATGCCCATCAACTTTTGGTGTTAACTGCTCAAGAGGTGGCGCTGCTACACAGCGATTTTCGCAATTTAAGGGAAAGCTACATATCAGGTTATATTGAATGAATATATATATATATATATATATATATATATAAACTCGGTATGTGAGAAGACCATTATGAAATACTATGCTTATTCAGTTTGGATGATTATCAGCCAATAGGTGGCGCTGCTGTACTGCAAATTTCCTCAATAACGGGAAGGCTATATCTCAACATCAATGACATATAACTGTATAAAATTTTATATGTGAGATAATCATTATAAAAACGGATTTTTTAAGATGTTATTTATAGACAATCAAAGCGTATTTCTCTGGATATCTAAGGTTAGTTTTATCTAAGATAAAAAGCATTTTCATTCATCATGTTAGATAATTTTAGTAAATAATAGTTTTAATAAGTTATTTTCACTTAGTGAATTTATATAGGAAAATACAGAAGAAAGTCTTGTGGTGGCCACAACATACTAGTTATAATATGTTACTGGTTTATATTTTGATTTTAGTGTACATCTCTCTGATAAGGATTAAATAAGTATATCTCACTCTTATACATATATATATAAAATACAGTTATACAGGAATTTTTTATAATGTTATTGCATTTAAAAATAAACTTTCTAATTGACCAAATTTGTTTAGATGGTTGTACAAAAATTTAAGGAAACTAGTATGTGGTCGGTTCAAAAAAGAAGGAAGGTTCTCAATTCAAACCGTATGTTTTTAACACTTTCCAACAAGGTTGAAAAGTGTTTATGACTTGGGTTTGTCTGTCTGTCTGTCCGTCTGTCTGTCTGTCTGTCTGTCTGTCCGCGCTCTAACTCCCGTAAATATTTATGGAATTTCTTGAAACTGATATATGTTATTTAAGTTCACTATCGGATGTTCCCTATTGAAAATGGAGTTTATACCTCTAGTGGTTTATGTATAGGGACCCCCGAAAATATTTCAAAGCATTGTGTTTTATGAGAGGCATTTCTATAAACCATATTTTCATACTCTTACTGTACAAAAATCTTAATAAAATTGAAATATGTTATACAAGTTCACTATCGGATGTTCCCTATATAAAATGGAGTTTATACCTCTACTGGTTTGTGTACAGGGATCCCCGAAAATATTTCAAAGCATTGTGTTCTATGAGAGGCATTTCTATAAACCATATTTTCATACCCTTACTGTACAAAAATCTTACTGAAATTGAAATATGTTATACAAGTTCACTATCGGATGTTCCCTATTGAAAATGGAGCTTATAGCTCAACTGGTTTGTGTACAGGGACCCCCGAAAATATTCCAAAGCATTGTGTTCTATGAGAGGCATTTTTATAAACCATATTTTCATACCCTTACTGTACACAAATCCCTATGAAATTGAAATATGTTATTCAAGTTCACTATCGGATGTTTCCTGTATAAAATGGAGAAAATACCACCACTGATTTGTGTACAGGGACACACAAAATTATTTCAAAGCATTGTGTTCTATGAGAGGAATTTCTATAAACCATATTTCCATACCCTTACTGTACACAAATCTTAATGAAATTGAAATATGTTATTCAAGTTCACTATCGGATGATTCCTGTATAAAATGGAGCAAATACTACCTATGATTTGTATACAAGGACACACAAAAGTATTGCAAAGCATTGCGTTTTATGAGAGATATTTCTGTAAACTAAATTTTAATAACTTTACTTTGCACGAAGATTTATGAAATTGAAATGTGTTATTTATAAGCACAAAAGATAATGCTTTGCTTAGAATATAGCATGATTAGTATTAGATTTACAGGGTGACACAAAAATATTCAGTTATATAAAGAGATATTAATAAATATTTGCTAAAAGTGTACTTTCGTTTACATTAAGCATTTTTAACACTTTTTAACATTTTTAACACTTCCCTACAAGGTTGAAAAGAGTTAATGACTTCGGTTTGTCTGTCTGTCTGTCCGTCTGTCTGCCTCTCCGCGCTCTAATTCCCGTAAATATTTGTCGAATTTCTTGAAACTGATATATGTTATTCAAGTTCACTGTCGGATGTTCCCTTTTGAAAATGGAGTTTATACCCTTACTGGTTCGTATACAGGGACAACCGAAAGTAGTTCAAAGCATTGTGTTCTATGAGAGGTATTTCTATAAATAGTATTTTCATACCTTTACTGTACACATATCTTAATGAAATTGAAATATGTTATTCCAGTTCATTATCGGATGTTCCCTGTTGAAAATGGAGTTTACAACTCTACTGGTTTATGCACAGGGACATTCGAAAGTATTTCAAAGCATTGTGTTCTATGAGAGGTATTTCTATAAATCATATTTTCATACCTTTACTGTACACATATCTTAATGAAATTGAAATATGTTATTCAAGTTCAATATTGGATTTTTCCTGTATAAAATGGATTAAATACCAACTCTGTTTTACATACAAGGGCACTCAAAAGTATTCTAAAGCATTGCGTTCTATGAGAGATATTTTTATAAATAAAATTACTTTCCACAAAGTTTTAGGAAATTGAAATATGTTATTTATATGCACAAAAGAATGATTTACATAGAATACAGCATGATTAGCATTAGATTTATAGGGTGACACAATAAAATTATGTTATATTAAGAGCTATTATTAAAAATTTGCTTGAATTGTACTTTTGTTTACATTAAGCGTTTTTAACACTTCCTAACATTTTTTTAAGTTTGAATTTGATATCAATTTTTGTATCTGTCCGTCTGTCCGTCTGCCCGCGCTCTAACTCCCGTAAATATTCATGGAATTTTTTAAAACTGATATATGTTATTCAAGTTCACTATCGTATGTTTCCTATTGAAAATGTAGTTTATTCCTCTAATGGTTTGTGTACAGGGACACCCGAAAGTATTTCAAAGAATTGTGTTCTATGAGAGGTATTACTGTAAACCATATTTTCATACCTTACTGTACAATATCTTCATGAAATTGAAATATGTTATTCAAGTTCACTATTGGATGTTTCATATATAAAATAGGTTACATTCCACCACTAGTTTATGTACAGGGACACTCAAAGTACTCCAAAGCATTGCGTTCTTTGTGATATATTTCTATAAATCAAATTTTAATAACTTTACTCACCACGAAGTTTAGGAATATTGAAATATGTTATTTATATGCACAAAAGAATGCTTTGCATAGAATATAGCATGGTTACCATTAGATTTACAGGGTGACACAAAAATATTCAGTTATATTAAGAGCTATATATAAAAATTTTCTAGAGTTGTACTTTCGTTTACATTAAGCGTTTTTCACACTTTCTGTCATTTTTTTAGTGTGAATATAATTTCAATTTGTGTATATGTCTGACTGTTCTTCTGTCCGTCTGTCTGTCTCTCTGTCTATTTTTCTACGCTCTAATTCCCGTAAATATTTATGGAATTTCTTTAAACCGATATATTTTATTGAAGTTCACTATCGGATGTTCCCTATTGAAACTGGAATAGGATACCTCTACTGGTTTGTGTACAGGGACACCCAAAAGTATTCTAAAGCATTGTGTTCTATGAGAGGAGCTTCTATAAATCATATTTTAATACCTTCAATGTATAGAAACTTTAATGAAATTTTAATATGTTATTCAATTCCCTATCGGATGTTTCTATGTAAAGTAGAGTTCATTTCTAACTGGTTTGTGTACAGGGGCACTTGAAAGTACTCCAAAGCATTGTGTTGTATGAGAGTTATTTTTGTAAACCAAATTTTTATAATTTTATCTTCCACAAAGCTTAATGCAATTGAAATATATTATCCGTATGCACAAAAGAGTGTGCCTTCTATGTAATATAGTATGGTTAGCATTTGATTTACAGGGCCACACAAAAATAATCAGTTACATTAAGAGGTATTAATAAAAATTTGCTGGAATTGCACTTTTGTTTACATGGGCGTTTTAACACTTTCTTATAATTTTAGTGGGAATATGATTTCAATTTGTGCATCTGTCTGTCCGATTGTCTACATTTCTATCTGTTTGTCTCCGGTTCTTATCATCCGTGAATATTTTGAGAATTTTTTAAAAATGATTCACTTATGTTCCCTTTGGAATGTTTCCTATTTAAAATGTCATTAACAGGTCCTGTACAACTAGTTTGTTTACAGGGACAACAACAACAACAATAAAAAAAAAGCCAATGTATTACGTTTTAGGACAGAATTTTTTAAAAGTTATATTTAAAAAACTTTCCACTACAAAAATCTTAAAAACATTGACATGTATTATTAATATTCTAAAATATTGTTTTGTATAGAATATGATGTGGTTAACTTTCAGATTTACAGGGCTACAGTAAAATATTCAGAGAGTTTAAAAGCTGTAATTATAATCTAACGGCTGCATTTTCTTTTGCGTTAAGCCTTTTTAACACTTTCCAAAATGCCTATGAGTAATTTTAAAATCAATTAGACTATCTGTATGTTTTTCAGTCCTTCTGTCTGTTGTGTGATAACGTAGGCAAAGAATATTAATAGTTTTTCGATACAACAATTGCGTACAGTTGGAAAGTGTTACTAATATATGCGTACTGCATGATTTTTCTTTCTTGTTTTTTTTTATATTTGTTAGCTCATAACTTCTGAACGGATGCTCCGATTTTGATACTCTTTGTTTTTTTGAAAAGGTCTTGGTCTAAAATAGGTCCCATTGTAATATGTATATGATCTAAAGAAAATACAAGGTGCCCAAAAAAATCAGTCCCAACTCTTTTAACTGCTAAACAGCTGCAGCTATAGTGATAAAAATGGCATGTGAGAATAGCAAAGTGGCCATGCAGTACAAGGTTAAACCGCTTGCAGCGCCACCTGGTGGAATAAAGCGGAGTTAGTGTTCCTATCTCGAAAACGGTTCTAAAGAAAAAGCTAATTATAAAGCTGAAGAGTATCACCCATTTAGTACAAAAAGATAGTTTGGACATTCATGCTAACGTTCCTATCTCGGAAACGGTTCAAGACACGAGGAAAAAGTGAATTATTAAATTGCAGAGCATCATCGATTTAGTACGAAAAGATAGTTTTGACATTGATGCTAAAAATACAAGGCTAAAAACGTGCATTTTTTTGTTCGCAATTTCTTACACTATACACACTTGAGCTACATTGCTCAAGTTGTAGCGTAGCTGGTGAGACATACGCTATATAGTTCAAAATACGGTTACTTGATACGTTTTGTTTTCTTGTAGAGATCTTGGTCTGAAGTAGGTCCCATTATAACATCTTTACAATCTAAAGAAAATAAAGCGCCATCTGAAAAACAGCGGAATTAGCGCTCCTATTTCAAAAAAGGTTCAAGATGGGAGAAAAGTTAATTACGAAGTTGTAGAGCATCATCGATTTACTGCGAAAAGACAGTTTTTAGACATTATTGCTAAAAATAGAACGCTTAAAACATGCAGTTGTTTGTTCGCAATTTCCTACACTGTGCACACTTGAACTACGTTGCACACTTTGCAGCATAGCGGATGACACGTATACTCTGTGGTTCAAAGTACTGTTACTGTAAGCGGTCACATCGATTAGCGCAAAGTCGTTTTCAACCAACTTCAAAAAGGAGGGTGTTCTTAATTCGAGCTATGTGTTGCTGTTGGTGTTTGTAAGCTTATAACTTCGTAAGAGATGCTCTAATTAACCGACTTCAAAAAGGAGGAGCTTCTCAATTCAAACCGTATGTTTTTTTGTTTTTGTTTGTTAGCTCATAACTTCTGAACGGATGATACGATTTTGATACTTTTTGTTTTATTGTAAAAGTCTTGGTCTGAAATAGGTCCCACTGTAAGATCTTTACGATCAAAAGAAAATACAGGGTGCCCAAAAAAGTCAGTCCCGACTCTTTTAACTGCTGAACAGCTGCAGCTATAGTCATAAAATTGGTATGTAGGTATAGTAAAATGGACATGTGCTACGCGATTCAACCGCCTAAAGCGCCACCTGGTGGAAAAGAGTGGAGTTAGCGATCCTATCTCGGAAGCGTTTCAAGAGAGGGGAAAAAAGTAAATTATAAAATTGCAGAGCATCATCGATGTAGTACGCAAAGATAGTTTAGACATTAACCCCTTCCACTCCAGGGACGTACGTGCGTACGTCCTAGTGCTAATGGCCATTAATACCAAGAAAGTATACAATACAATAAGCCCAACGTTGTAGTGATATCAGAGAGAGTTATTTTATTTGTCATATGGTATTTTGAAATTGTATTTTGATTACTGACAACTAAAGGGCGTTAGTAGTCTCGGTGACCTATTAGTTTTGGCTACGCCAGTTGTTTCGTGATTTCTCGCGACTGCGGTTGTGTGTAATTTTCGCTGCTCGATTTTGTGTATTTTGCCGGTGTTTGAAACTGTGAATAATGTCTGATTCTAGTGATTCCGATAGTGATTATATCCCCGATTATGACGAATTTGAAGATTCCAATGATGACTTTACAACAAGTGAAGACGGCGAAAGCGATGACAGTGATGATGAACCACTTACAGCAGGTGACTGGAAATTTATGTCGGAAGCTTTTGCCGATGCACGTCCTGAGCAACTGCCTGAACTGAAAATGAACTTCACAACAAAATGCACGTTGTTACTTCGTTATGTATTGCATTATTTCAAAATTATAATCTGGTATTTCACATTTTTACACTACAGCTGGCCTGGAGCGGAAGGGGTTAATGCTAAAAACAGAACGCTGAAAACGTGCATTTGTTTGTTCACAATTTCCTATTTTGTGCACACTTGAACGACATTGCATATGTTGTAGCGTAGCGGGTGACATTTATGTTATGTAAAATTCAAAGTATGGTTATTGTAAGCGGTTACATTGATTAACGCATAGACGTTTTAAACCGACTTCATAATGAAAGAGGTTCTCAATACAAACCATGTTTGTTGTTGTTGTTGTTGTTGAAATTTTTTAGCTTAAAACTTCGTAAGAGATGATTTAATTTTAATAATTTTTTTTGTTGTCGTAATGATCTTGGCCTGAAATAGATTTCATTATGATTTAATTAAGATATTAACAAATTACAGGATACTCACAAAGGTCTGTTCTCACTCTAACTGCTGAACTCATGCAGCTACACTGGTAAAAGCAGTATGTAAGTATCGATCTTGAAACTTCTGTCCGTCAGCTGCAATGCATATTTTGCTCTTTGTTTGAACGTTACGTTGCGCAATTTCCAGCGCAGTGGGTGACACGTATTCACTGTAAAGTGGCCTCTTGGCTAAGATCAAAGTGTAATATATATGCCTAACAGAATTTTCGGTTACGAATACAGCGTATCCGTTCTTTACATTTCTAAAGACTTTTTAATTTAACGTATGTTCGTTCAATAGATAGATGTTTGCTCATATCCGATAAAGGTAAGAAAAGTGACACAACTTAAAAATGCAGCATTTGAGAAAAATGAACTTAAAAATATTAACTTGACTAGAATAAAACTGGCACAACTGTCTCTCGAGTGGATAATTTTCTAGATGGAGATGTAACTTTTTTTCTTCACATTGGATGCATTTCATGTATTTTTCAGTGACATAAACCATTTTTTGAGTTATGTCACTTTTCTTGGAAGTTGTGATTTGTGAAACTTCCGTCGAACGTCTTCTGATGCTCTGCTATATAAATAAGTTTTCACTGAAAAGAGAAAAATAAAATCTTTTTGTAAAAAAATAGAACCGACTCCAAAAAGGAACAACTATTCAAACAACTAAAAATGAAAGAAAATTGGCAGAAAATGGACCTGTAAATTGCGCCTAAAAGTATAAAATAATTTCCTTCGCCAAACAACCTATAACGCTACAATTAATCATAATTTTTGAAGTCGGCGCAAAAATAAATGAAAATTGATACCTTTATTCAATACAAAAATCAAATCCTATTCAAAATACACATCTCACATTGTTACCTACAAAACGCAGCCGAAAACTACTTTGATTCAAGAAAACAAATAAGATATCGTAAGCAGCAAAAGTTTTCGAAGATGCTGGTATCTGACGTCCTTGGTGAACTAAAAATCGCAAAATTATCTGGCAAACATATTTAATTTCTTTTGGATATCATGATTATTTTGATAAGGTATATCAAGAGAGTACTCAAGAATATGAAACAACACATCGTACAATATATATTATGAAAGTATACATTTTGCGTGTATATTTTTGCGTTACGTTTTGATCGCCAAATCCAAAAGCCATCAAAGATGATAGTTATCAAAGTTATACCAAATTTGCAAAGGAAACTCTAACTTCGTAGAAACATACATACCACATTGTGAAGAATGTTCACCGTTCTATGTAGATGCTACTAATGGACCAATTGTACACAGTGATAAAATAATGAAGGAAACATGAAATTGGATCATTCGAGACAACAGCATTTGTTGCTACCGATCTAAAGACAAACCTTTAAAAACTAATTAAATTTTATTTAATTTTGCGCCGACTTCAAAAGTTATGATTAACTGTAGTGTTATAGGTTGTTTGGCGAAGGAAATTATTTTATACTTTTAGGTGCAATTTATAGTTCCATTTTCTGCCAATTTTCTTTCGTTTTTAGTTGTTTGAATAGTAGTTCCTTTTTGGAGTCGGTTCTATTTTTTTACAAAAAGATTTTATCCCACATAAATTCATTCAGTTCAAATAATTTACAAAAACTATTATTTATTAAAATTATCTACGATGATGAATGAAGGCGATTTTCATCTTCGAGAAAACTGACACTAAATATCCAAAGAAACACAGTTTAACTAACATCTGAAAAAATGCGTTTTTAAAATGGTTATCTCATGTGTCAAGTTTCGTACAGTTAAACGCCATAGAAGTTGAAATATAACTTCCCCGTTCTCATGAAATACTGCACTATAGCAGCCGAACCTGTTAGTAGATAAACATCCAAACTGAATCGGCATAATGTCTCATAATGGCTTTCTCACATGTCAAGTGTTGTTTGATTATACGCATTAGAACTTGAAATATAGTCGTCCTTTAAACTGAGATCCTTTAAACTTGGATTTCGCTGTACAGAAATGCCACCTTTTCAGCAATAAGTACCAAAAGTTTATTCGCTGTAACTTATGTCAAGGTGAATCCACATATAATTTTTTTATACAATTTTGCGCAGTAGTTTCTGAAATATAACCCTTTCTCAAACCATGAAAATCGCTGTACCGCAGCGCCACCTGTTGAGCAGTTGACCGCAAAAATTGACAAGTACTAACATATGTCAAGATGCATCTCTATATAAATTTATATGCATTTTTTATGTAATAGTTCCTGAGATATAGCCTTTCCTGAATGTGTGGAAATTGCTGCATAGCAGCGCCACCTGTTTAGCGGTTCACACCAAATGCTTGTAAACACTAACTTATATCAAGTTGCATCGATATATGAATTTATATGCACTTTTGTGCAGTAGATCCTGAGATATAGCCTTCTTTAAAATTGTGGAAATCACTGCATAGCAGCGCCACCTATTGAGCTGTTGACACCAAAAATGGATTGGGGCTAATTTATATCAAGTAACATCTATATATGACTGTATATGCATTTTTGTGCTGTAGTTCCTGATATTCCTTAAATTTTTAAAATCGCTGCACAGCAGCGCCAGCTGTTGAGCAGTTTACCCCAAAATTCTATAGGCACTAACATACGTCAGGATGCATCTACATATAAATTTATATGCATTTTCATGCTGTAGTTTCTGAGATATAGTCTTTCCTTAAATTGTGGAAATCATTGCATAGCAGCGCCACCTATTGAGCTGTTGATACAAAAAATTGATAGGCACTAATTTATATCAAATTACATCTACATAAAATTATATACAATTATGTGCAGTAGTTCCTGAGATTCAGTCGCCACAAAATTTTCTCTCTCACACACACAGACAGACAGTCAGACATTTTCTAAAAATGATCAAATTGTGTTCTGGACTTCTCAAAACGTGTAAATCCACTGAAAACCGGAAGTTGAAAATTTTAACGAATCCAATAGTTTCTTCTATTCAATTAGAAAAAAGTAAAAATCTAACTTTTAAAAATTAACGGGAAGAAATTTTTAAGCACGTGGTCTTATTTCCTAACTTATTGTGAACAATTTTGCATTTTAAATTGCTCAGCTATCTCTGAACGGCAAATATTTTAACGACGTTCCACATTTTTTGGAATACCCTGTGTGTCGTAGCTATATTAAAAAAGAAAAGGAAGAAAGAATAAGAAGAGAATAGTGTTAATCGACATATTTTAAAATTTATTAGCATGTAATAAAAATGTATTATTTCCGAACATACTATGTAAAGAAAATATTGTAGTCATGATTTACGAATTGAATTTTTCATCTTGGATAGCTCAATAATAGATTATCGTTGAATATTGCAAATTTATATTTGTCATGATGTCTTGTTGTGCACTTCCAACATTAATCTTGACGACTTTTAGAAATATCTACTATTTTACAGGATATTTCGTGGTGTGTGTATGTGTGTGTGCATATGTGTGTGTGTGAGTGAACACGATAGTGCCTAAATGTTTGTTCCATTGCTTTAAAAGTTGGTACGTATTATACGCCACTGTAGCACGAACTGCATAGATTTTGAGGACTCTAGCTCTTATAGTTTTTTTTTTTTTATTACTATAATTATTATTTTTTTCTTTTACATGGACACAAAGAAAAATTCTCTATCATTATGGCCTAGGGGCTCAAATTATTTACAGTACAATAGCGTCTAAATGCCTTATTCAAGTGAACTAAAAACTTATATGCATGTTATAAGTTATCAACACATAAACTGTATAGATGTTGTTAAATGTAACACTTCTAGCATTTTTTTTTTTTTTTTTTTTTTTTTTTACAGTGATACAAAATATATATATTATTATTATGGCCTATGGGTTGAAATGATTTAAATTGTGATGGCATCTAAATGCCTTATCCGACTTAGCTAAAATTTATATACATGTTATAGGTCCCCGTCTCAGGAACTGTATAGAATTTGGCAAATATAATACTTATAGACTTTTACAGGGACACGACAAAAATTCTTTATCATTATGAACTATGCGCTCAAATTATTTGAAGTACGATAGCGTTAAACGCCTTAGGAGGCTGAGTTGATTGATTTCAGACACTTATCGATTTCCTGTTACTTTAACTTATTTAAACAACAGTTAATTGCTTAATGCTCATAAAGTCGAATGAAATCACTCCAGATTTATTTAAGCAATTTATTAATTACTAGCAGGCCACACCCGCTTCGGTGGTCCTTATATTTAAATGAATTTTCAAAAGAAGGGAATCACTGTTTATATTTTCTATTACATTATAAATAAAAACTAAAAGAAAGACATTGAAATAACACAAAACCTCTCTTCAGGTACTCGCTGCCCATGGCAGCTCCTTTTTCCTCCGCACTGCATCGGGTCCAGGTTCCCAATGTTTGCAAAAGGGTTTCTCCCGGGATCTTCAATCTGGATATTTATCGACTACAGGTGGATTGCCTATTATTTAAGAACCACGATTTTAAAGATGACAATATCTCAGCATCTATTAAATATTTTATTTTTTGAAAAATTTATTTTATATTCCTTGCTCTTTACACTGTATTACAATATGATTCCAACCAATATGATAAATAAAAAATAAATAATTAAATAATTAAATAAATAAAAAGTAGATTTTCTTTTAAAAAGAATGAAATGAATAAAAAAAATTAATTAAACTTAAATTTTAATAAGTTTAATCCTTTCTAGTATATACTACAAATTTTTCGATAAATACTAAAAATTAAAAAAAAAAAAAAAAAAAAAAAAACATCCCTTAGGAATTAAAAATTTGTTACTACGAAAATTATACATTACACATGAACACAACTGTTGTAAATTGGTTTTAAATTTAAAATTTAATTTACATATGTATATATATATATATATATATATATATATATTTACACTATCAGTTGACTTTTAATAAATATAATAAGTAAAAAAAAAAAAAAAGCCTTCAAATAATTAAATTAAATAAATAAAATTTCAATAGCGTATTAGCCGTTGCTAAGCTACGCAGACGATTGAAATATAAGAATAAATTTTAGAAAAAATAAAACAAAGAAGCAAATGTTTAAAATTGAAATAAAAAAATTTACAAAATTCAAATTTGAAATTTGAAAAATCTCGATGAGGTGCACACCTGCAGGGACCCAGAGACGCATATTCTACGTTCTGTAGCTCTTTGATCAGTAGTGTGAACAGCAAAGTGCAGACAGACACACATATACTTCTCTTCATTTATATAGATTAAATGATTATGAGACGTATAAATTAATAAACAGCGTTCATTTCCAAATCTATCTTCACTACAATATGCATATATAGATTAATAATATATGAGGTAATAGGGTACCCATATAAGATTTTTTTAGCTCCGCATCATACTATAGGTATGGGGAACTTAGGTAATCATGATAAATTTCGACCTCGGTTTTTTTACTTTTTTTATACGTTTTCAGGTGTGAAGAATCCGAAAATGACAAAATTTGTATGGTGTTTGTCTGTAGGGTGTATCTTAGTGTGTTAGTCCGTTAGTTTATTAGTCTGTTTACACAATATCTTACGAACAAATGATCGCAGAGAGGTCAGATCAGTTTTAAAATATTACTTTTGATACTGGCAAGAACCCAATTCATTTGCAACATTCGAATTAAAAAACTTCAGATGTTATTCGAAATTTACGATTTTCTTAACATGAGAGAATAGCACAAAAATTCACTTAAACGTGCATTAAATGGAAATTCTTTACTGTAAAAATGTCAGACTAGTTTCAGAATATCAATTTTGATGCCGGAATGAACATCAGTAACTATCAATATGCTACTTTGAAAATTTCGCAAGTTATTGGAAATTTACGAATTTCTTAACATGGCAGTATAGGGCAAAATTTCACATAAACGTCAATTTTTAGTGATACTTTCATCGTAAAGATGTCAGACTACTTTTGAAATATTATTTAGGGCACTTGCATGAATATTAATGACTATGAATTTTCCAATATAAAAATTTCGTAAGTTATTGGAAATTTACGAATTTCTTAACATGTCAGAACAGAGCAAAATTTCACATAAACGTCAATCTTGAGGGATATTTTCATCGTAAAGATGCCAAACCACTTTCGAAATACTATTCAGGATACTGGCATGAATATCATAGACTATGATTATTCCAATTTAAAAAATTCGTAAAAGTTATTTGGAAATTGCGATTTACTTAACATGTCAGAATAAGGCAAAATTGAGCATAAACTACCATTTTGAGGATCATAAATACATTAGACAACTTGAAAATTACATTTATGATATTTGTTTGAACATGATTAAATAGAAATATTCTAATAGGAAAATTTCTTAAATTATTCGTAATTTACGATTTTTGAACATAGAGAAATTGTAAATTTTTCATATAAATATGAATTTTGAGGATTATTGCTTTGGAAATAGTAGCACGAAAACTAAACAACGGAATTGACCCTGATAAAATAAATTAATACATTAGAATACAATAAATATATCGAAGTGAATGGTGGATAGCCTATTAGGCGGGGATTTCATTCTGTCATCGTATTAAGCTTTGGTCGAATTCATTTCTTTTAACATGAGTATAATATGTCTCGCACTAGAAATTTATGAGAACATAAATATGATGGGGAACTGAGCAGAGTCCACCTATGCCAACTAGATTTTTTTTTAATGCTAAGTTATCCATAATTAATTCTCTAAAAATCTTGAATTTTAAAACTTTAAAGAAATACACAAATCTTTTTCTGATGCTGGCAGGACTCTTAAATTTATTTGATTTTCCATTGAAAGATAGTAATATCAGAAAGAAAGTAAATGCTAGAAATAAATCTTAATTCTTTCCAGAAAAAAATTATACTTCACTCATGAAATGAAGAAGAAATCTCTAAGAAAGGAAGACTTTCATATCAAAGAAACTCTGAAAAGTAGAATTGACAATCTGCAAATATATTCTTTGTGTAAGTCGTTTTCAGAGATTTTGAAAAATTTTGTACTTTATTTCGAAATAGTTCTCAAGCATCAGTGTATTGTCATATAAGGGAAAAAAAATTATACAGACAACAAATTGTGTGACGCACAGTTTTCGAACTTTAAAATAAAAATGAAAAAAATAAAAATAAAAATAAATAAAATAATTTAAAAGACAGTTTTCCAAAAGAAAAAAATCAGTTATTTTGTGTAACTTTGATCATTGGGACTAACATTAAGCCACATTCTAATTTTCTTTATAAGAATATTATATACTTATGGGGTAAATATACTATAGTACATAATGACATTCATTTGCCAACAATTTGTTTGAAGTATTGAAATTTTCTTCTCCATATATATATATGTATATATTATGAAAACCTTTTCAAACATTGCACAAAATAAACTGTTTTTAGGGGGTGGGGGGGAAGCATTATTTTAATGATGTTTTATAGTAGCTTAATATTAATTTGATGAATATATTTCTAATTAAGTGGATGTAGAAAATGAAAACAACATTTTTCTGTTTTTTTTTTCCCCAAACAGATAATAATGACGTTTTATAGTAGCTTACTATTAATTTAATTAATACTGTCGAGGCGTGTTAGATACAGACCATAATGAAGACTGAAGAGTTTTTTTTTCAAGGAATTATTTTATTCTCGTATGCAAAGATGTACACTATGAGAGACGTACTCTCGTATGCAAAGACTATACACTCTTTCTCACTATGGTACATAATGACATTCATTTGCTACGTGTGTACACGTTAGTATGTGTGTACCAACACAGTACACACATATAAACATGAAAAAAAAGAGTAAAATAATAAACAAAAAGAATAAACGAAACACAGTTATATAAGGGCTTCATTTTCCGGTCAAACGAACTGCTTGACAAACAAACATCTCAAGCTCTCCAATTATCATCGGCGCAGTCGCATAATTAACTCTCCAAATCTAAAATTCTCTCTTAAGAATGAAAGTCTTTCACTCTAGAGACCCTGTATTAGAAATAATTAGAATTCCTAATATAGGGTCTCTATTTCGCTCTAGGAACTGAGATTATCCAGAGTTTCTAGTCTCTATTTTATTATAGCGCCCTCTCCTGTCAATCTGCAAAGTTATTAATAAAGTCTGACGTCATTACAGATGACATTAATTCAGGGGATAATAAAATTTTCACTATAGTAATAAGAGAAAAGTTTATTTGTTCCATCCAATCTAAATAATATTTGAGAAGGATAAGTCTATATTTATAAGAAACAGTCACAAATGTTCAATATATTAGTTCTTCATGTTTCTTGATATACTAAATTAAAAAAAAAAAAAAAAAAAAAACAAGCAAGTACAAATTCTATATACACTGTAAATACAAGTGTCTGAAATTCAGACAAAATTGTGTCTGAAACGGGTGTTCAATTTTAAGATGCTAAAAAGTGTCTTAAAAGGCACATCGTTTCACACTCGAAACGTCTGAAATTCCGCCATCTTTGATCCTGTCTACAGTGAATATTTTTCATAAATAAATAAATGCCTTTTATACTGTTTACCTGTGAATAATAGATCTTAGAATCTCCTAGAGCATAACAAGTATATATTAATAATTTTTACAAAGACATTTCCCGTTGCTGGGAATCGAACTGACAACCAACGTATTCAAAGTCGAGCGTCTACCCAATCAAGCCATCGGTGCTGACGCTGTACCCTGCTTGTATAACAAAATATATTCTAGTATCCGTAAAACAAATCGAAGTTTTATGTCTTTGCAATAAAACTGTCCATAAGAAGTAAAGCTTAATACATATTATCTGAAATTTCATGTGTAGAGGTTTAGAGGTTTTTTTTTTTTTTTTTTTTTTTTTTTGTAAAATGCGTAATAAATATGAAAAAATAGTAGCCTATGGATTTTAAACTATTTTTTTTTTTTTTTTTTTTTAACTGGATTTGCAAGAAAACAAACTATATACATGAAACCAAAAAAAATGCTCTTTTACATTTTGAAGTGTAGGGAAACATAAAATAATTTTTAAAACGCGAAAAAAAAATCAATTATGCACAAATTGTTTAAGATTGTTTAGCTACGAATTCACTTTCTCAGCTACAAGTTATCTTAATATTTTTATTTATTTATTTATTTATTTATTTTTTTTTTTATTTTTTTTTTTTTTTTGATTTATTACATGTGAGAAGTTTAAATAAAAATTAACTTTGTTTTTAAATTTTTAACAGAATAAGATCCGTGTCTAAGTATTTTAAATAAGTTAACTACTTATATTACATAAAATAATGTCAAATTTATTTGTTTAAAAAAAATGTTAAAACAGGAAATGCATGCTGCTTAAAGTAGATTCCATATGGAAAATTTGTTAAGTAATACAAATGTCTGAATTTCTAAGCGTCTGAAATTTGTAATGTTTGAATTTTTAAGTGCCTAAATTATAAAATGTCTGAAATTTTATGTGTCTTAAAATGTTATATGTCTTAATTTCAGACATATCAACTTTATTCAGACACTTATTTCAGCTCATTTATAAAAAAGGCACTTACGTGTCTTAATTTAAGACAGTACATGCGTCTGAAATTTTGCATGCGTAAGTCTTTCAGACATTTATGTGTCTGAATTAACACTTCAGACACATTTCTGTCTGAATTTAAGACGCTTCTATTTACAGTGTAGAAACAGTACCTTATCATATATAAATGCACTTGCCTTATCCCTACTAGAATAAACACAGTATTTAACTTATTTAAAGTACACTGAAAAACATATAATGGATAGAAAAATTAGATATTATTATAAAATATACCAAAGACATTAAATAGATAGACAAAAGAATATATATATATATATATAGCAAATATATAGCAAAAATTAAACAAATATATATATAGGGAAACGACTTAAATTATCAGCATTCTAAGATTGTGTTCCTTTACGATGAACAACCATATTATTAAAGGATTGTGGACTGAGTTCCCATAGTAAAAGTCTGGGATTGATCTCTCCCTTCTTCTTTTTTTTCTTTTCTGACAATTCGGAAAATGAATAGTTTTGCAAATGCAGGACCACATAAAATATGATTTTCAGATATCTTTTCTTTTAGTTCTTCCAATGCCTTTTGACAAGGGGTATTGAAATCAATAGTTGATTTTAGAGTTCGATCTTTTAGTAAGTCTGAGAGCGGTGCTGCAGTTACAGAAAAGTCAGGATTGCATTTTCCGTAGCATTCAGCTAATTCCAAAAGGACTCTCACATGAGTCTTGATAGGAGAAGACGGAAAATCTTTTCTGTCTCGAACGTTCATTTCACTTGGAATTAATTATTAATCCTCGGCCTACTGAATTAGAGCCCTTAAAAAAATATATAGGCCGACGCATCGCCGCCATTTTTTTTGCCTCAGAAGAGGGCAGCACTCCCGCTTGGCGTTCTTATCGCTTTCTTGTGATTTTAAGAAATCTTCTGTTGTGATATCTAATCTCAGAACAATTTTATTAACTTTCGTTTTCATGTTCCAGACTTTTTGCTTCCCGCCAACTGATTGTTTAATGCACCTGCCGCATCACGTGACGATATGTCGCGTCTCTCTACGACTACTGTAATGCTTTTTCTATCACGTAACTTTTCTTATATGGGACAGACGTTCCATTTTTAATTCTACTTAATCGTATTTTGTGCCTAAGAAACATTAAATAAATTTTAAAAAGTAAAATTCTAGGCAATCCTTTATCATGCAGTTAATATCTAAATTATTAAACAAATATTAATCCACATTTTATTACAGAAAAACAAGTTGTTCTGTTTTTAAAACCAGAAGTGATTTCAACATAATATGTGGGTAATTTATCCTACATTTTCAAGCATCAATACTGCTGATTACATTACGAGATTATTTTCAATGAAATGGAATACTAATTATCTGTGCAGTCCCAGGTAAGTCAAACTTCTTTTAATAATTTGACTGTTCAATATTAAATAAAGAATATCTATTATTATATATATTATATAACTTACTGAGGAAATTAACGTATTCATAGCCTTCATATATAGTTTTTTTCTAATATCTTCATCTGACGCTACGATCGGGAAACAAAAGCAATAAGCAACAATAATATTCTTAACAACACATTTCTTTAACATTAGATTATCGGGATATCCTGTGAAGGTATTGGAAATAAGATGTGTTATTTGGGCTGTTTCTGTTTCTTATACAAAATGTCACCTAAACTCAAATACACTGTAAGAAATTGTCTCTTTAAATCGATTTATCAATATTAATATAAATAATATGATTAAAATGTCACATTTTTTCTGTATTTTTACTTTATCACATGTCAGAAATACAAAGGAAAATATAAGTAATGTTGATTTATTCTTCCCAATTTATCTTACGGAAATCTGAATATTTTATATTCTTTTCTTGAGTGATTATAGCAGTTTATCGTTAAACAAATCTCACATCGTACTTTATTTAGCTAAAATTATGAAATATAATAAAATGAGTACGCTAAAGTTACTCAAGACGGTAAAAGTAATAACTGCCGTTTATTTATCAATGAAACGTACTGGGTACATGTGACAACCCTATGGTAACAAAATGCCTGCTACGCCAGCTCGTATATATAGGAGCCTTATACTGAATGTGTAAAATATTTCACATGAGCTCGAGCAGATTGACAGTTAGAAGGTTTAATGTGCAACTTAGTAGCACTTATTTTTAAGGAAATGTCTTTTAGAAATTTTACATGATTTTTCCATATTTTAGGGAAAAGGGCGACTTTATCACAATATGGCACAGGATTTTCACAGCCTTTCAATATATTTGCACGAATTGAATAGAATCATTTGGTGCTTTTTTCAAACTAAGAGGAATGTACAAGCACTTGAATATACCTAAAGTAGTCACAGAAAAATTTTCTTTCAAATAATTTTGTTCCTTCAATTGTTTTTCATAAGTTAAGCATTTTTGAAATTGTTGCGTAAGATCTTATATATTTTTTTGCAATTCAACTGTCAATGGATCCAATCTAACATTAGAAAATTTTTCTTTCTCTTCAAGAATATTAATTAGGTAATCTAATTTGGAATTAATTTTACTAATTTTATTTCTTTCTTCAATAAGCTTTTCGTTTTCTTAGCTTTTTATTCTTAAGAGTTCTTCTTCCATTATGTTGATTTGATTAGACAGCATAAAATTTTCAATTTTAATATTTTCAAGTTCTTGCTTGTAATTAATCTTTTTACCATTCAGAATCCAACTGATTTAGATAATTCTTCTTTTCACTGTGTGAATCAAGAGGTAGTGTTTGTAACTGATTTTCAAATTTGTCTTTCATTGGAATTTCTCCATTTATCTTCTTTTCATACTCTAAATAATCTGGTGTGTCACTCACACGACTTTCTCTTACCCTGAAATTTAATACTATAAATACAGGTTGGAGATTAAAAGGTAAGATAACGAGTACTGTTATGTAAACCTATGTTAAACAATTTCAGGGATGGAACACGGGCGCAGAATTCATACCACTATCAATGTACGAAAATTTTCTACTTCTTAAATCGACGATATTATAGGTAGAGAAATTTCTTAAACGGATTCCGGTATGAATTCTGCGCCCGTGTTCCATCCCTGCAATTCATATTAGGCTTCTGAAGAGTTTTATATGATAATTAGTTCTGTGTGAGGGGGGCTGCCGTCCCCTCAACCTCCCGTTTCATTAATGCACCTATATTTATATAGAATTTAATTCGGTTATTAAAACTATTTTTCTTTTTTAAAAATAATTTATTAAAATTATTATTTTAAAAAATTATCTTTTATGATAAGGCAGACGATTTCCATATTAGAGAAGTAGTTTAACAGTTTAACACCAAATATCCAAAAAAATCCATTTTATTCTCAATATTAAAAAAAAAAAAAAAAAAAAAAAAAAAAAAAAAAGTACGATATTTTTTCAAAGTTTTTTTTTCGCTAAAAGTAAAAAAAATCGATAACTTTGTTTTAAATTATCGCAGATGGATGGTTCAACCATTCGTTTTAAAGGTATTTTCGAGCTCTTTTGAAAGATACCCATCATGAAAATTTACTCCCCTCGAGGGGGGGACTTCCCCCCCAGGGGGGGAGGCGAGGCTCCTACATACACAAAAAAATTTTCCCAGTTAACTGTCTCGATTACAAAAAATATATATTTGTTTCATTTGGTTTAGTGCAGTCTATAGACGTTAAACTCTATTTTCCTGCAATTTCCCTCATAGACGTAATGTATTAGAATTCTCTTGATTGTCCCTGTACACGAACCATTTGCTTGATCTTAACGAAAAGCTTACTGTAGCATCTCTATATGATACACATTTAGAATACCAAGTTTGAACTTTCTCCCATAATTTGTTTTTGAGATATGCTGATAACACACAGACATACAGACACACAGACACACACACAGACACACAGACCATTTGCTAGAAACATGATTTTCGTATTCAGGGGACCTCAAAACGTGTAAATATAACAAAATCTCGCGTTCGAAAATTTGAGCCAAAAACAATACTTTCTCTACCTTATGGGTAAGAGAAAGTAAGAAATTGCATTCAGACAAGCAAGATTCAATACATTTTGATTTATTTCAGTTTTCGGTATTTCTGTCATAATATTAGAGTCTTCAATTTTCTGTTTTATGTCTTTTAAGGTATTATTTAGTTCAGAATAGTTCTTAATAGTATCTTCAATAAGTTTTTATTATTTCAAGTGACAATTCTCGTTCTTTGATTTTCTATTCTAACACCATTTTTTTTTTTCCTCAAAAAACAGATTTCATTTAACAATATGAAATTTTTCAGTTTTTAGAGATTTAAAATTTATTGTCTCTTTAGAAACAGATTCATTTTCTATTTCATTTTGAGTTTCTTTTATAACTTGCAGTTATTCAAAAAGTTTTATTGAGATCTTGCAATGAAAATTCTTTTATTTCTGGCAGGATTTCAGGCAGGATTCAAAATCAGGTTTATTCTCATTTAAATTTTGATCAAACTGTTCAACATTTTTACTTTGAACATTTATCTCCTTCATAAAAGATTCTTCTGTTTTCTTGTTTGTACTGCATGTAGAATATGCACTTGCTATATTTTCTTTTGCTTTGCAAACTTTGAACAATACGACAGTTCTATTTCCTAACAAACACTTATCGCCCCTCTAAGGAATTTTTTTAACAGCAGCTTTAGTTTTTATGTGTCCCATTTTACAATCTATTCCAACTTCTACAAGTAGTAAACATATAGTAGTCTTTTCTGACGGAGTTCTAATACACACATTCTCATTTGTGTAACTGTATGATTTCACGCACTTGATGCTAATCAGATCACATGTAGTACCAGGGTCTCGAATTATTTTCATCACAAAGCCATTCATTAACTACAGTGAAATACGTTTAACACGAAAACGCTTAACATAAAAAATCGGTTAACACGAAATGATATAGTGGTCCGGACAGAATACAATGCTATTTAATACATTTTTTTTCTTTTAACACGAAACAAAAATCGTTTAACACGAAAAAAATTCGCTTTCAATCTTCTGTGGCATGTTTGCTACATCAGAGTAATTTTTTCTTATTTTATCGCAGTTATATATATTGAAGGAAAATAATCTATATATAAAGTGGTGCGGATTAAAGGCGGGGCTAAAAATGTTCCGGAATAAATTAAAATGTTGGCATCTATACTACAAAATGTTGCCGTCGTTGAGATTTTTGACATCGTTCATCATGAAAATGATTCCACTTATGTAAATTTCGATGACGAATCTGACAACTGAATCAACGATGCAGTTTCTGTCCTCTCTGCTTCAGAAATGATGGAAAAAATGAGTATCCGCAGTTATGTAAATGCGCATTCAAATTCAGAGATGAATAAATCAATGTATGATCTCGATCAGTTTTTTAGCAATATGGTACTGAAAAACACATCTGCTTTCCCCCCCCCCCCAAAAAAAAAAATAAACAATAATATTTGTACTTGATTTTTATCCTAATGGATGCAAGTTAGTAGTAGTTTTACAGGAAATGAAAATAATAATTAATGGCATGAAAAACACTGGCCCGTTTTGTACTTTTTTTACAAATCTTTTTACACGAAATACTTTTAACGCGAAAAAGTATTTCGCCCCCCTCAGTTTCATGTTAAACGTTTTTTACTGTATACTAGTAAAACGTGTCATTTACCTATACTATTAAAACGTTCGTCAAAGCGTGCCTCAGTTATAACATGCGAGTTAAATTCTTCATTTTTCTTTAATTTATCACACTGAGGTTTTATAACATTTTTGTTGCAAATGTGGACACTCAAGCAAGATAATATTAGATAACATTCAAACTTTGCACATCCCTTAGATTTCATTTATATAAACTTATGTTTTTCTATTACCTATCAGGAGAAATATTTAATTGTGGGCTATAATAAATATAAATAATAATAATAATAATTGGAATTTTTTGACATTTTTTTTTTTTTTTTTTTTTAATTTTTTGACATTTTTTTTTTTTTTTTTTTTTTTTTTGAATTTTTCGATATTTTAAAGCTAACTTTGAATCCTTAAGATATATTCCAAACATCCTGAAACTTGGTATTTTTCTTTTTCAATCTATAAGGCAACTTTTGATCCAATTTATTTTGAGATTATAAAAAAAAAAAAAAAATCAGAGTTTTTATTTATTCGGTTTTAAACAATTAAAACCATCTGTTCTTTTTGCACGTGCCCTTTTTATTTCCTAATTCAAAATTATAAAAAAAAAAAAAAAAAAAAAAAAAAAAAAACTTTTTCGATAGTGTTTGCTTCGATACTGATTATTATTAATTTTCTTTTCATTCCAAAAAAAAAAAAAAAAAAAAAAGAAAAGAAAAGAAAAGAAAAGAAAGAAAATGATTTTGATGAAATTCTGTCAAAAGCAGAATTTAGTTTAGGACGGAGGAATATTAGTTTTTTTTTTTTTTTTTTTCAAATTATAACATCGCTTTCAAATTATTCAATTATATTTTCGATAAATTTTAGATTTCGATAAATGACCAACTATCGAAAAATGACGCTGCAAAAATCCCAGATTGAGACTAATAGTCCTCAGTCCTAAAAAAAATAAAAAATAAAAAATAAATAAAAAGGTTTTTTTCACTGTACTCTAATGGACACTGTTGATTTTTGTCAATATGTAATTTGTCACCCTATTTTCAAATCAGATATTTTTTTGTTAACATTTCCCAACAAGGTTGAAATGTGACAATGGCTTCAGTTTTTCTGTCTGTCCGCCATTTAACTCCCGTAAATATTCATGGAATTTCTTGAAACTGGCATATGTTATTCAAGTTCCATATTGAATATTCTCTATAGAAATTGAAATAGATACCTCTATTGGTTTGCGTACAGGGACACCAGAAAGTACTCCAAAGCATAGTGTTCTATGAAAGGTATTTCTATAAATCATATTTTAACCCATTTTTCGCTGGTTTTGCGTTCACGCGACACCAGATGTAACTGCATTTAACAGCTAACTAAAAAAGACATTTTATATTAAGTACTGTTTTTAAGTAAGGAAAGGACAGAGGCCTATTTTATTACAAAAAAAAAAAAGATCTGAAAAATAATTTTATATTTAAAAATAAGTTTCAAACTTAAAGCACTAATCAATCCAAAATTTTTGAAAATCTTCATATTTGAAAAAGTTTACATAACTTGTAAAAAAAAAAAAAAAGTTTCATAACCAAATAATTACTTTTGAAATCGTCTGTAGTTTTTGCTGTTTTATGCTCCCTCGGGGAAATTTCCTTAAACATTTATTTGTTTTTATTCTATACTCTTATTCCACTGCAATTGTACAAATACAACACCCTGTATTTAATAAGGTAAGACTAATTTTAATAATTTTGTTTTAAATTATTGTTATATATGATCAAAATAATGAGTATTACTGTTTGTATTTAGAAAAAAAAAAAAGTATTTCTAGTTTTGGCGGTTAATGGGTTAATACGTTTACTTTACACAACTTGATGTATGTTAGTATATATATGCGCAAAAAAATGTTTTCTATAGAATATAGTATGATTAGCATTAAGATTTACAAGCCCACTCAAAAAATATTTAGTTACATTATGCGCTATTATTGAAATTTGTAAGAATTGCATTTTCGTTTACATTGAGCGTTTTTAACGCCTTCTCACAAGTTTTAAGTGTGAAAATGATTTGAATTTGTGTCGCTCTTTTCCCGACTGTCCCTCTGTCTACTTGTTCGTCTACCCACCTCCAGCGCCCTCAAATATATTCAGAATTTTTAAAAAAGGATGTATATATTCAAGTTCACTATGGAATGTCCCTTATTATTATGGCATTAATATGTACTGTACAACTGGTTTGTATGCAAGAACACTCAAAAAAAAAAAAAAAAAAAAATGCATTGTGTTTTAGAGCAGAAATTTTTATCAATCACATTTAAATGACTTTGTACAGCAAAAATCATAAAACTTGACAGTTATTGTTAATATGCTAAAATAAAGTTTTGTAAGGGGTATGATATGTTTTACCTTCAGATTTACAGGGTTTCACTAAAATAATCAGATACATTAAGGACTGCATTTAGAATATAAAGGCTGAAATATTTTTGCGTTAAGTATTTTTAACGCTTTCTAACAATGTTTAAGCATGATTATGTATTCAATTAGTTTATCTGTATGCCTTTCAGTCCTTCTGTTTGTTCGTTCTGTGATAACGTAGGCAAAGAACAAAGAAATTTATTCGAGTCAACAAGCACATACAGTTGGAAAGTGTTAATAATTAATACGTATCACAAGATTTTTCATACTTTTATAATATTCTAGAAGGGTTATCCTTTTTTTTTTATGGGTTTTGTGAGAAAATATTGCAGTTAGTATTACAGTATTATTCTTATTTTTATTAAAGTTATTATTGGTAATTTTCCTTTTAGATAATTCGTATTTTTGCTTCTTGCGGATTAAGATGAAAATTTACTATTTTCTTGCATTCTACATCTTCTTTACAATACACACATACAAATGTATATATGCATAAGATGTCACATGGTATTTAATATAACATTCATACTGGTTATTGAGCATTTCGGCGGCATTTTATCATCTTTTATTCTAAACTTCTACAACTTTAGTAATACATTTATATATTATTAATAATAATAATGACCCTCATCTGTCATGAACGATTCCGGTTAGACCGCTTCAAAGCAGAAACTTTTGGCTGCCATTTTTTTTTTCTTCCGTTTGTTCAATTCAACTTACGGAAACATACATATCATTTTCATACATGTTTTGTATCGCACATATCTTATTTATTTCCCCTGAAACCTTGAAAAACTATTCAATTGTAATACTATTATTAAATATAACGTCTAAATTAAATATAACGGATCACTGGCTATTATAAACATGAACCTATAAATAGAATTATGTAACTTCATGATTATAAACAACGCAATACCAAATAAAAACAAACCAAAACTGTTGCCATTCAGAAAATACAAAGTCCAAATGGACAACTCTTTAATTCCGAATGAACGACTCCTTGACTTTTTCATTAAAAAACGCTTAAAATACTTCTAAAACATATTAAAGCTTTAAAAATCTTAAAATATTTGTAAAAACGTATTAAACCCTTTAAATATTTTTATAAAGCTTCATTGTTTGTTTACATTGTAAGGTATGATTGGCGTCGAGTTTAGTACGTAAATGCCACCAGTTGATTTTAGTTTTGAAATTAGAGTAAAGTGATATTTGGGATAGAATGTTTGGTTGGGCAAGTAAAAGTCACCAGTTGAAATGAGTATTGAAAGTAAAGTAGTCTAAGGTGATAATGTCGAGTCAAGGTAAAATGTTCGGTTGAGAATGAGAAAGTCCCTAGCTGGATCCTGGATATTTTGGCGATGTTGTGGGTGAGATAGCTGAATGGAAGTATCGAGTAGCGGTGAATTTGGGTTAACATGGAGTGTCTGTAGTTATTGAATAGTTAGTTAGAAAATTTGAAAATAGGATCTACGATAGTCTTAAAAAAAGTATTTGGGTAAAATAAAGTGAATCGTTTTTTCTTATTATGAGGACTTTAAATACGCAAGCGAAGTGATGACATCACTGGCCGTTCGTGGATACAAGAAAAATATTTCCTATGTTAAACGCCTAATGGATTTTTCGTAAACAATTATTAAAAATCGAGGAAAATTATTTCCCGATTTTAATCCCCATATTTAGATATAGATATGTATTAGTTATCATGTGCATGCGTTAGATTAAGTTGTTTTTGTTCTAAAATTGATAAAATTTGAATTTTAAATTTAAAACTCTAGATAAAAAAGAATGGCAAACTTCCACATTCCATTGAAAACATAAACATTTCATTTCAAAGGATGATATTTACACACTAAATATTCAACTAATATACTAATTAAAAGGAAAATTATAAATATTCAATCATAATTTGAAGTGAAATTTGTTTTCAAATGTCTAATTAAAATATCTGATATAAGATACTAATATGTTGCAGCGGAATACATATCGCCAAATTATCTGGCGAATATGATTTAATTCCTTTCGAAATTCATGGTTATTTTAAAAACTTATAATAAGAGAGTAATGAATAATATGAAACAATATTTCGTACAATACATATTACGAAAATATACATCAGGCATGTATATTTTCGTAGTACGTTTTTGATCGCCAAATACAAAAACGCCAAGGATGACAGAGTTTTGAAAATTTAAAATTAAAATTTTGTCAATTTGACAGCAAAATAACTCAATCTAACACATGCACATGATAATTAATACATATATAATTATATATATACCCAAATATTTGGATTAAAATCGGGAAGTAATTTTCCTCGATTTTTAATATTTTTTTTACAAAAAATCCAATGGGCGATTAACATACAGTCGGCTGCAAAATTATTCGAGCACTAGCAATAATCCTTGCCAAAAAAAAGTACACTTAATGCAGTTTTGTTAAATAAATCCTTGTCGAGTCATGTTCTTAATCAGTCTAAGAACATGATTCGACAAGGATTTACTTAGCAAAACAGTCTTAAGTGTACTTTTTAAACATAGGAATTATTGGCTAGTGCTCGAATAATTTTGCAGCCGACTGTAGGAAATAATTTTCTTCATCCACGGACGGTCAGTGACGTCACACTTCGCTTGCGTATAGAGCACTTAATAGAACACTGGGATGTGTTGTTGCTGTTGTGTTGTCGGGCCTATATTTTTTGTCAACCAGCAGTTTTTTTATCGTCATTCATATTTGTTGATCGGGTAGAATTTTTAATTTCAGAACGAAAATTATAAAATATCGAAACACATTTGATTTATAAACAAAAATTGAAAATACATTTAAATGATCACGTGGAAACCATCATGATCTAAACATTTTTTTCAAGATTTATCGTTCACATTCCGACATTTTTGACGGGGTTATATACTAGTATATATATATTTAATCACATATTTTAAACTTATTTTAACAAAGATTAAAAATTTGTTGTAAGTAATGATTCTGAGTTTACAGTCCAAAAATATCTTAATTCGTTTCAAAAATAGAAATTCTACTAAATTCCAGGCATATCATGCGTGAATATTTTATAGTTTACAAAATAGCTTTCTTCTAACTGAAAATTACAGATTTTGTAGAAAAATAATATTAAATAAAAATTAAAGGTCATCTTGTGTGTATGTATATATATATATAAGCAAAATAACCAATGATAAATGAAAATTAATCCCAAAACACACGAGAGCCTTCTTCAAGGGAGATTCCCCATGTAGGGAATGAAATATGAGAAGTTTCTGACGAAATTTTGACTATTTAGCCAAAAAACATGTTTCTAGCCCCCAACTTCTCACAGAAGGAAGCGAGACAATACAGCAAAGGAATTTAATTAATGCAAAGCATAAAAAAGCAATTAAATTCATAAATAAAGTAAAAAAGTAAATGCATCATATAAAATACATCAATATAAATAAATATATACAAGGACAAACGTAATTAGTCAGTAGAATGAGGGAAATTGAAACCCCCCATAAAAAATATAGAGCCCGCTTTGGGTGTAGAGCCACTTACCAGCTCTTATATGTCGCCCGAAATGGTAAAAAAATAAAAAAGAATAAATAATAATAAAAAAAAAAACCTTATGTAAGTTTGTAAATGGCCCTACCAGCCGAAGTGTGCTCTATATTTTTGATGGGGGGGGGGAGGGGGGTGGTTCAGTTTTCCTCATTCTACTGACTATTTAAGTTTGTCCTTGTATATATTTAGTTATATTCTTGTATTATTTATATTCTTGTATTTTATATTGATGTATTTACTTTCGAACTTTATTTATGAATTTAATTGCTTTTTTATGCTTTGTTTTAATTGAATTCGTTTGTTATATGGTCTTGCTTCCATCTGTGAGAAGTTGGGGGCTAGAAACGTGTTTTTTGGCTAAATAGCCAACGTTTTGTCATAAACTTCTCATATTTCATTCCCTACATGAAGGAGCTCCCCTGAAGAAGACCCTCGTGTGTTTTGGGATTAAATTTCATTTATCCTTGGTTATTTTTTGCTTATTTATTATAGTTTTATATTTCCCTTGCTGCATTTGCGCATAGGTTTATAAATACTCTGTTCTAGTTTCATATTTAAAAATTCAAGTTTTATTTCATCTAATTCTTAAAATTTATCTTATATATATATATATATATATATATATATATATATTGTTACAAAATTGTAAATAATTGTGTTTGATTTTGTATAGATTCTTTCAAAGAGGCTTAGTAAGTTGATAAAGTGCTAATTTTGTGCATTTCTAGTCGTTTTAGCATTAAAATAGCCTTATTTCCCCTTAAAAACGCATTAAAAAGCTTCAATAAGGCAGGTAATGGATTTGGCGCCAAATTTGGCGACTTTTTCCCTCCTTGGTGATTTTTTTGGCGACCTTGGCGAGAAAATCCTTATTAGGGATATACCAAATATTGAAGCTCTAATCTCATTGGCAGATGAGATACGGAAATTTCTAGAACTTTCCACACTTTTCTACAGGGGTATATAAGGAGCGCTTTCCAAGGCAAGTTAGGTCAGTTCACTTCTCAGCCAGCTTCCGCTAAATGCTTGCATTGCTTTGAGCCTCTTTGAAAGAGACTTGCTTTGCGTATTATTGCTATACAGTTTAAACTGTGGATTTGCTATTGGCAGCTGTTGTTTAAGCTGTGTTTACTGGTTGAATTGAAGCTGTTACTTGGTTTATAGACCTGTATTTTTCTGGAACTTACTGTGAATAAATTATTGAATTTTTGTATGTTTCGCCTTTCATTCTCGGACAACTCACGAACCCCCCAAGTACGCAACAATATATATATATATATATATCTTACTTAATATAATGTAAGAACCAAAACACTTGTTTTTAATCTCTTTTTTTTTTTTTTTTTTTAATTATATGCAGAATACGGAAAAGTTAAAAATAAAATTCTTAAAAAGAGTTCATTTAGAAAGATACATTATGCCTCAGCGTAATTCTCACACGTACAGGCTTCGCCGGCTTGGTGGCGATTGCCCAACACAAACGTATGTCTTCTCTTCTATCAAGAGATGTGACCACGAAATTTCTAAGAAAGTGCGCTAGGAATATCTTCATCTGTAGAAGGGCATAGTTTTTACCTAAAAATAAGTAAATAAAAATCAAATAGGGCAATAACAACTAAAATAAATAAAATAAACTGGTGTGACACTCACACGACTTTATCTTACATCGAAATTCAATTCTATAGAGACAAGATTGGAGATTAGCGGTAAGATAACCAGTACTTTTATATAACCCTACGTTAAAAATAAATTACACTAAGCTTCAGGGCATCCTTATTCGTACACACATCAATTGCGCTTACGTTAATCCCCCTATTGTTAAAAATGCATCAATTGCGCTCGCGAGAAAAATTGCTGATAACGTTCATTGTCACACCCCTCTTGTATACCGGAAGGTAACGACCGATAATTTCTAGGAAGGAAAAAATTCTTTACTTATTCTCGTAGTATCTCCTGGGTAACGCTAATAGGCTCCAATAAATTCAAACAAGAGCAATTTAAAAAATATTTATATTATATTATTTATTTAAAGAAATATTTATATTATACAAATAAAACTTGTCTAATAAATAATAGCAAATAAATACACAAATAAAAGCAAGTCTTGCTTTTGCCCTCAAGGCAGTAGCACGTGTTTCTTGTACTTGATGAAGGAAGGCCACGTCCTTTCGAAACCGGTTCTGCTGGATTGAATTTTATGGTGTGTGAAGAAGTTTAAAAGCTTAAATATTGAATAAACACCAGATTTTTATTTAGTTTTGTCATACCTGTAATGTTTTCAAAATATTTTCACACTTAAGTGAAACATAAGTACTTCAAAAAGAAATCCAAAAGCCTCATGCCATCAATAACTTATGATAGAATAAGCTGAACAATTTGTTCTGGTATGTAAAATATTTTTTGAAAAACAAATTTATTCCTGAAAAGCTTTCAAAAAATTAAAACAAACAAATATTAATTATTATCAGAAAGCTTTATCGACAAATTATGCAAATTTGAACACTCAAAATCATTTAGAATTTGTTTTCTGATTTAAGATTTCCTGAAGAACTTACGAGCTCAATTGATGCGTTTATGCTTTTTTTTTTTTGGGGGGGGGGTGATCTCGACGCACCTGATGCCTATGAGGATGAAGGCCCTGAGCGCAACTGAGTAGTACCTCCTATTCTTAAGCGCAACTCAATAACACCCCTTTATTTGATAAATAATTCTCTGTGTGTGGGGGGGGGGGGAGCTACCACCGTTTGAATACTGTACCTACATTTATATAGAATTTGAAGCTTGTTTAAATTAAAAAGTTTATTCTAAATTATTCAAATAACTTTAACCCGAACTAATAGTTTAAACTTTTCATTCTTAATCAAACTCTTCAAGTAATAATCTTACATTAACTTTAAAATATAACATTTAAATTGGCTGAAATTATTTCTTTTCTCAAGTTAAAAAGATCAAATGTGGTTAAGAGACAAAGATCAAATGTGGAAAATTTGACTTCCGTATTCATGGAACCTCAACACATGTAAATACACAAAAAACAAGCGCTGATCATTTAGCTTTAAAAAAAAAAAAAAAAAAAAAAAAAAAAAAGCTCTCCGGGAGTGCCGACAGAAGCGAAAACTTAAACAATTACGTGTGTATTTCTTGAATCGTCAGGAAATATGTTATTGTGCAGGAAATACTTTTAAATGAAGTGTTTTTTTATTCATTAATATAAACTGCTACTACAAAAATTATATTAAAATTTTATTTAATGCGCTAACTGCAATAGAGACAGTGTTCGGGGATGAGAGAAGTCGTGTAGAGCCGCACCAGATTGTAAAAACGTGAGAAAAATTGCGGCTTTCACCTTTCTCACGGTTTTGTGAGGTCTAACTGCAATAGAGACAGTGCCCTGAGATGAGAGGAGTCGTTTAGAGCCACACCAGATTGTAAAATCGTGAGAAAAATGGCGGCTTTGGCCTTTCTCACGGTTTTGTGAGGTCTAACTGCAACGTTTTCGGCTGCAATCTTTAAGAGACAGGCTCCGGAGATGAGAGAAGTCGTGTAGAGCCGCACCAGATTGTAAAAAGGTGAGAAAAATTGCGGCTTTGGCCTTTCTCGCGGTTTTGTGAGGTCTAACTGCAATAGAGACAGTGCCCGGAGATGAGAGAAGTCGTGTAGAGCCGCACCAGATTGTAAAACAATATACAGTATATAATTATTAACACTCCACATTAGCAAGTTAATTGTATGATACATTATTTGTATCATACAAGGATGGAAAGCGTTCGCTGACGATGACGCGAGTTCAATGATTTTTGTTCTGCCAAAAGTTTTCACTTCAAATGAAAACCGTTAGCTGACGATGACGCGAGTTCAATGATTTTTGTTCACCCAAAAGTGCTCAACGCGCCTAAAGAAGTTTTCACTTCAATGATTTATTAACCGATCGGTATGTGGAATTAATTTTAATTCCTGAGCAGTTTTTCTGTATAATGTAAAGTATTATACACTCCTGCTCAAACGTTTAGCAATGTTAGTAATCTTATCTCTCGATTAAATGTTTTCAAACATTGGACATTTAAAAATCTGGGTCTTCCTCGTGTTTTTCTGTGAAAATTGGTTTAAGACAACATTTAGGGGGCCAGTAACAAATTAAGCAAAATCAATAATGTTTGGGATCATCATGTATCGTTAAATGAACGAAATTATCTGTAACTTTAGGATATGTTAATACAGACCCAGTACAATTCGTGGATGAATGTGTGTGACGATAACATGTAAAATAAGTGAGATATAAGCATTTATTTTAAAACTAAAAAAAAAAAAAAAATCAGCATGTTTTTTATTTATAATACACCAGAGTCTTAAATGAAAATTATTTCCACTTTCAAATAAATTCAAGAAACAGTTTTGAAACAATATACTGCAATCGGAATACAAATATCTTACATATCTCACGAAATACGAGCATTTTTATGAAAAAGTCTTCACTGCGCAAACGCAAATGATAAAAAAATTTTCATTACATAAGTTAAAGCAGAGCCTCCTTAAGTAGATGCCTAGCGAGTCGCTCGAAAACTTGGCAACAGCACAAGAAGAACATAGCCAGTAGATGGCGCTTGATACCGAGTCGTAAAGTTCTGTTTATTTCCCGCGATTCAATTGAGTTCTTCATGGTTTACGTTTTATTAATTTAACAAATGTGGGAGGTTTTTTTTTTTTTTTTTTTTTTTTTTTTTTTTTATACATATAATATGCATGGTGTATTGCGTCGTTCCATTTTGTAAATCGGAGTCGCCGTGAAAATATAAGTTTTCACGGTTTCATATTTCAAGACAAGGTATGTAAACTGCATAAGTATTTAATGCAAAATTACCAACCCTCCGGATTTTTTAATATCAATAATATTTTTCACAAAAAACATTATTTTTATTTATTATCGTAAATTCTGTGATTAAGACGAGGATAAATTTAAAAGAAATTATGATATAAAAATTCGAAGGGTTGACACCTCTGTTAGTAAGTTAGATTTAACAAATAAAATAGTTATGCTTATTACAAAATGAAATGAAATTTTTATTTATTGATGTAGGAATACAGAAAAATAACTTGTTCTTAGTTACTTTGAAGTAACTCTATATTGTAGTATTTTATAGTTTTATTCATAAATTACATTAGTAACTTATGAATAAAACTATAAAATACTCCAATATAGGAACAAGATTGATTTATATTTTTTTAATACCACTGTTTTTTAAAGACTTGTGTAAATGCGTATAAAAATTTGATTATTTCAGTTAAATCGATACAAAAGTGTTGGGAATATTGAAAAGAAAAAATAGAACATTTTTATTTCTACTTTTGTTCTTTTTAAAAATATTAAGTTTTAAGATTCATAACATTACTTTTATTAACCTTTTACCACACAAATGGAATATGGAATTAAAAATTCATGTAAAAATTAAATATCATGATTACTGATTTGAAAAATTATCAGGTATAACAGAAAGATGACTTGATTTTTTGAAATAGAAATTCTCCACATCCATACACTCACATATACACACACACACACACATATACTGGCTAATTGCCAAAAACTACTTTTTTTGGACTCATGAGACCTTAAAAATATAAATCAGAGAAAAACTCGATATCGAATTTTTGGACCGAACACAATACTTTCATTACCTACGGTAGTAGGGTAATGGAAGTAAAAATATTTCAAGGATGTTATTAATTTATCCTTAAATTTGCCAATCTTTATCAATTTTTTCAAATTGAAACCTAATACGAGTTTTAAAATACAATTGTGAATTTTCTGCATTTGTTTGTTTTTAAGTTATTCTGATAATAAATATGCATATAAATCAATCACTAAAAACAGAAAAAAAAAAAAATGCTTTTTGTATTCAGAGAACCCCAAAACGTGACTTTATTCAAAAACCTGAGTTGAAAATAGAACTTCAAAAAAATACTTTGTTTACATTATAGGTTCGAAAAATTAATTTTCTTTCTTCAAAAGTATTCGTCGACATAAAAAAAAGTATAGCAAAGCACTTTCGTCAATTACATTCTACAGAAAAGAACGTTTAGCTTAATTTTGAATAGCCCTGTATGTTTTCAATAAACTATGTGCACATCAGATTGTGCATTTAAATTTAATCTTATATGAAAAACACCTAACACAAAATGAAATACACTTTCAGCATTTTCCAAGTATATCCGAGATAGACAAACCGACGCGCACAGACCAACCGCTAAAAACATTATTTTTCGTTTCAGGAGACCTCAAAACATGTAAACATAACACAACTTTATTTCGAAACTGTCTATCAGTTTCGAAAGCATACACTCTCGGAACTGGTAAAGCTAATAAAATCTTGGAAAAAAAAAAAAAAAAAAACTTCGTGCGAGAGAAAACTTATACTCAAGAAATCCTTAATTTTAAAAATTTAAATCTTAATGGTTATTTATTTATTTTTTGTGACGGACTAGACAACAGATTGTTTTCTTCTCCAATTTTTATTACTGAATGTTAACTTATCTCATTAATGTGCTGGTCTATTTTTCTTATAAATAATATAAAATTATCGATTTAAGAAAAATAATTCACACCTAATAAGGTAAAAATGTAGCGTAAAGGACATGACCAAGAAAAAGAAAAAAAAGACATGATTTTAATAATTTATCATTATAAATTATTCATTCTAAACTGAAACTCATTTAAAGTTCAGAGATTTTAATTTATATAAACAAAACTTTCATCTGATATCTAAATTTTAAAAAAAATTGAAATTTTTAGTGAATAAATATATAAAAAATAATTTAATCGCGTGATAGACATACCATGTTTTTGCTTATTTAATTTTAAATTTCGTTTTTTAATTAATAATATATTTTTAAAAAAGGTGTTATTTATTAGATTCAATTAGTTGAAAAGCTAAAATAGGTCTTGTCCACTTCCGAAGAAAATTAAACCCTATACTTTTTTAAATATAAATATTTGAATATTTTTCTTTTTTTTTTGAAAATATTTACGATAAAGCACTTTCACATCATTTTTTCAAATTAAAAGAAGAAAAAAATACAATTTTGGACTTTAAATTGAAATTAATAGCTAGATTTTTATATGAAAAATATAACTTATCTATGAAAGAGAAGAAAATTGTTGCTCTGCGTAGGTGCTGTCACCTAGCGTTAGTTTTGTTTTTTAAATGTTGCCTAATTTAACATTGGGATTCGCTGCGCGTGGAAGGCTACTTAAGGAGGCTCTGGTTAAAGTTAGATTTGTTGATCAACTTTTCTCAGAAGCTCATTTGAATAAAGTAAAAATTAAGCAAATTGTCGACAAAAGAACAGCTAGATTTCAGGTATTTTCCAAGAGTTGATATTTCAAAAAAGTTTTTTCACATGCCGCGTATTTAATTTGAAGACCCAATTATTTCAACAATGTTCCAAAAATACTTTTTTCTGAAAAATCTTTTATAAGCTTGTAACTCCAACATAATTTTGTTTAATTACTAAGATTTATGAGATCATAAGAGGTATTTCTTAAAGAAGAACTTTTGCAAAGTTGTTGAAATAATTGGATCTTCAAATTAATCACGCGGCATCTGAAAAATGCCTTTTGAAATTTCAACTCTTGGAAAATACCTAAAATCTAGCTTGTTCTTTTGACGACAATTTGCTTAATTTTTACTCTATTCAAATGAACTTTTGACAATGTTGGCCAGTATATCTAACTTTCAACATATGCAATAAAAAATTTCTATCTTTCGCGTTTAGGCAGTGAAGACATTTTCCATAAAATTGCTCATATTTCATGAGATTATTTATGATATCGGTATTTCGTTTGCAGTATATTATTACAAAAGTGTTTTTTCAAATTAACTTAAAATAAGAATAATTTCCGTTTAGGACTCTGTTTATTATAAATAAGAAACATGCTGATTTTTTTTTTCTTTGGAGTTTTAAAATAAATGCTTATATCTCTGTTATTTATTGGGTTGTTCGGAAAGTCATTTCGTTTATCTCAGCAGAGGACTTAATTGTATTTTTTTCACACCTTCTTCACATTTAAGTTGCATTGCCATTACATATTGTGACAGCTGATATAGCAAGGCTTGCTTGTGAAAAAGGTCGTTTTATTCTGCTCAATAGTTTTTGATTGGTGCCCTATCAAATAAAGAAAATCAGAAGCGACATTTTCGGCATATTTTGTTTTTGCTATCAAAAATGCGAAAATACTATTCAAACAAGGAAAAAAAGTATACGATGTGTGCACAGAAAATTTATTTAAAGAACGCTATTGTCAAAACTGGTTTACCAAATTTTGTCCTGGCAATTTTGAGTTGAAGATGCGTAACGTTCTAGAAAACCAGTTTGTGCTAATGAAGACAAAATAAAGTATTGATTTATGAAAAACTGCCAAATAACAACTCGTGAGATCGCTAAGAAACCGATCAAAGTGGAGAATATATAATTCATTAAAATATTTATACAATATAAGAAAATCGTCTTTCATTTTCGAAGGAAAAAACGAAATTACTTTCCGAACAACCCAATAACAAGCTATCATCACACAAATTCGTCTACAAATTGTACTGGGTATATATTAACATATCTTAACCCTTTAACGGGCCGTTTATTTGTAGTAATAGTATATTAAAATATTTTTGGTATTGAGAGTGATAATAAGAAAAGAATTCTATTTAGCTTATTAGGTAAAATTAATTTGATTTTTACTGTTTTATAAGGCCATGAGAAGTATATTTACCGCCCAATAAATTAATTTTAAATGAGAAAGGCGTGGAAAACTACCTTTCCACGCCTACTGTTTATTCTAAGCACCTTTTTTTCTGTTAAAAGTATTTACTACGGCCTTATAAAACAGAATTTCAGAAAAAAAAAAAAAAAAGAATTAATACACAGTGTGACCCTTTGTTCTTTTATTTTGTTCCTTCATGTATTTTAGCAGATTGAAAACGGCAGGCGTAGTAAAATTAGCTTAGCACGCCTCCCCCATTTAAAAATTGGTGGCTTTGTGTAACATATTTACCACAGCCAGTTAAAGGGTTAAAGTTACAGATCATTTAATCTACTTAACAGAGGGATCACGAACATTATTGATTTTGCTCAATTTGTTACCGGTCCCTTCATGTTGTCCTAAATCAATATTCACTGAAAAACATGAGGAAAACCCAGTTTTTTAAATACCCAATGCGTGAAAACATTTCGTTGAGAGATAAATTTTTAATTTAAATTGAAAAAAAAAAAAAAAAAAAAAAAAAACTCATCTTTTGGAATTCTTGATAAACTTTTGAGCAAGAGTGTAGGAAAGCGCTTCCACTATAATTACGTTCAATTATTGGCAGCGCTGTATAACTTCTAAAGTTATGTACACACTACATTTTGCAATTAAATATAATTCTATATTAATAACTCAAAGCACAGGCTTAAATGCACTACAATCAATTCAGATCCCATGCATTGTTCCACTATACTCCTTTTCTTTTGTGTAGACCTGTAAACGAACTGAAAATGATTTTCATGAAACATACTTTTATGCATCTAAAAAATATAAATTCATTTCATTTGGTTTAGTGCAGCCTATAGATTTTAAATCCTATCTACTTGCAATTTCGCCCAGAGATGTAATGTATTTGAATATTCTTGGATGTGTCTGTATACAAATTATTTTCTTGATTTCAACCAAAAATGTACTGCAGCATCCCTATATGATACAGATTTAGAATACCGAATTGAAATTTCCTGGTGTCATAAATGGCCATATCACACGAGAGACTTTCGTTCAGCATTTTACTAAACACAGCATTATAACCAACATACTTAGCTTGATTTTGTTCAAGGACAGAAAGTTTTCGGATGATCAACTTTACGAAACGGTTTAGAAAAAGCTGAGTATGTTGAGCGTGCTGATCAAAATTGGTTAATAGGAGGAATAAACAGGATTTTTTCCTGGAATACCTTTTGAGAAGAGAATACATCACGCTATCAATTCGGAGAACCCTATGGACAGCTGACCGGTTTCTAGTTCGTGCAGCATAATCAACATGTTGCGTATAATGTTGTGTTGAGTATATATGCTCCCGTGTGATATGGCCATAGTCTTGAGATACGCTGCTAACAGTTACACAAGCACACACACACATACACATAAACCAACTGCTAAAAACCTGTTTTTCATATTCAGGGAACCTCAAAATTTGTAATAAACAAAAATAACTCAATTTCCAAACTTTAGCCTTAAAACAAGGTTTTCTCTACCATTGTGAGTAAGAGAAAATAAAAATATGCTTTTAGTAAAAAATGTTCAAAATAATTAAAAATCTGAAAGTACTTCCGTATTGTATTGTCATTAATTATTGAATCATGTGTAAAATTTTATCATAATCAGTTTGGCAGAAGTAAATTATAAATGAATCGCGAGATTTGACACAGGCAGGCAGATGGGTTTTTCCTCTGTAGAATCTGCTCCTTTTGAGATAAGTTCGTATAAGTAGTGACATATTGTACTGCTATAGATTAGGGCAGCAGTAGCTCAGTCGGTAGAGCGCCGTGCTCGTAATTCTAAGATTGTGGATTAGGTACTCGAGCCGGCCAAAGACCGTCGTGTACGCTAATGGTGGCTGGTGCAGGTAAAATCTGTTGTCACCGCAATGTCCTCGATGTTTCCATCAAAATTATACCTCTGTGGGTCACCGAAGCGGGAGAGCCGTTCCTTACGTGGAGTATCAAAATTGTTAAGGTATGTGTCCGGACCACCTCTAGGGATGAATTCGAGACCTTCGCCAATTGCCCATTGCGCAGCACTAGTGCGACATAAAAACCCAACCAACCAATCAACCAACTGCTATAGTTTATAAACTTGTGCAAAGTCACAGCGAAATTTTGTTTACAAGTGCCGGCCACTTTAAAATTTGCAAAGTATTGAATTGATTCGAAAAATGGTTGGACAGTGGACTTATCTTACACATATCTTTGGTGAGTTTTCTGAGAAACCTGCTCTTTCATTTTGATTCTAGGTGGCGGCTACTTGAAAGTTTCAAGCTTACATAGTAAAAACGTATGTAAGACAAGATTTGTTAAATGTCGAAATATACATCGTCTTTAAAAGAGTCTCCACACCAAGCATATTAATGAGCCTGATTCGACATCTTGTTTAAAAAAATGTTGCCACTTGAAAATTTATCATCTCGATAACTTTTGAAATACTAAATTAATTCGAGATAAAGTCGTTAACTGCACTTATTTTACACAAATTTCTTGGATATGTTCACTGGTCAAATTGATCCGCTAGTTTGCTTAAAGATGGCGGTCTCTTATAATTATGTAACCAAATGAAAATTTGTTATTACGATAATTTTTGAAATACAGAATAATTAAAACTGAAGTTGGACAGTAGATTTATCTGACAAATATCTTCAATGAGTCTGCTGAGCACTTGTTCAGCCATTATGTTTCAATGTGATGGCCACTTGATAATATATCATCACGTTAACTTTTAAAGTACGGAATTAATTCGAACTAAAGTTGAATGATGAATTTATCTTACAAATAATTTAGATGTATGGTAAACTTTGTCCGGCATTTTGTTTCCAATCGGTGATCATTTGAAAATTTCAAACTCACATCGGGAAAAGTGTACTTAACTCTTTGACGCAGATGGGACACCGGTGTCCCTTTTGCTTATTTATTTTTTGACGCTCTTATTACAAATATTATTATTATATAATAGTTTTTTATTAAAAAAGAGAGTCTAATAGTTACTATAAAAAATCTATTAGATTATCAGAGTAAATTTTTTACTAAAATAAAAATGTTAAATAAAAGTAGTTTGAAAAAATTTTATCAACCAATTTCAAAAATTTATTTCTAATTAAATTTGATTATTTAAAAAAGATCTGTAATGAATTATTGCTACTCCTATATCTAAGTAATTGTAAATAAGTGTAATTTGTAAAAATATTTATTCATGGGACGCCCGTGTCCCATGATGAATTTACCTTTAACGCAGAAAGGGACACCGGTGCCCCACTCTATATTTTAGAACCAAAATTAATTAAAATTTTAAATATATCATTTTCCACTTATTTAGATCTAAAATAACTTAAAACTATCAAAAAAGTGTAAAAATTATGTTTGATGAGAAATCTGCTTCAAAGGGAATTAATTGCCCGACTGTGCTTAAAATTTGATATATGCATAGCGATTTCAAGGTTTAAACCAAATTTGTCAATTAACTTTATTCGTGATATCACTTGAAATAGGGCGGCAGCTCTAAAGTCAGTTTACTTATACTTGAGTTACAGAATAACATTCAAACCACTTAGAAGATGATACGAGGATGTCTTGCCACATATTTCATGCAATAAGGATTCATTCAGCTTAAGTTATTACTCTCAGCGTCTATACAGATGTATTCTTCTTGGCAATTTATTACTGGAAAGAGCTAGAAAATATCGGTTGTCTAGGCTGTTATGATTCGATGCTTCTCGGGCAAAGAAATATCTTCTAGGTTGCCATTTGGCTGCTGAATTCCTGGGTGAATGGGGCGACTACAAAGTGCGCTCGCTTATTTTTCCCCCACTTTAAAAAACTACCAACAGCACTCGGACATGCAAACGCCTCATACTGCCTGAAACCCCCGTTATGAATTCAGATCCTTCCACTGAAAGTAATGAAATAGACAACGAAATATGCAATGGGAAGCCAAATAAATAAAATCAATGGAGATCCCTACCTCGCCGTGCATGAATCTGAGAACTTCTGTAACTCGGCAATCCTTACCACGCACGTAAAAAGAAAAAGAAAAAAATCACTGGACACCCCTTCCTCGCTGTGCATGAGTCTAAAAACGCACGTAACTCGGTTCCTCGGCAATCACTATCACTCACGTTAAAACAATAAAAAAACATCACTGGACACCCCTACCTCGCTGTGCATGAATCTGAAAACGCCCGTAACTCACTGCTGTGGCAATCACTATCACGCACGTTAAAGCCAAATAAACATCACTGGACACCCCTACCTCGCTGTGCATGAATCTCAAAACACCCGTAACTCGCTTCCGTGGCAATCACTATCCCGCACGTTAAAGCCAAACAAACATCACTAGACACCCCTACCTCGCTGTGCATGAATCTGAAAACGCACGTAACTCGCTTCCGTGGCAATCACTATCACGCACGTTAAAACCAAAAAAACATCACTGGACACCCCCACGTCGCTTTGCATGAATCTGAAAATGTCCGTAACTCGGTTCTGCGGCAATCATTATCACGCGCATTAAAACCAAAGAAACATCACTAGACACCCCTACGTCGCTGTGTATAAAACTTCCAGCTAGGGTTGTTAGTATAATTCCACCAACAAACTTTTGGGTTCTTCCTATTCAGAGCGAAGGGGTGGTAAGATAAACTTGCAAGAGAGTAAGTGGTGCAGTCGGTATATTTCGTTCGAGTGCATTTGGATAACACCCGGTGAAAGCGTATGTATTATTTAGCATTATCACGTTCCGTGAGTGGCTTCGATGCTACCACTAGATCTGGCACCAAAATGCAATTTTTGAAAGCTTCAACTGAGGGTTTCGTAGAAACAACTTTTCACCATTTTTTTATTAACTTCAATTCTTGTTTCTTCGGTACAAATCTTGCAATCGATTTTTTAACTAACTTCTCTACTAGCTCGACATTTGAAACTTTCAGAATAGCTCAAAACCCGATGACAACACAGTACTTCGAAGCCCGATTTTCGAGTTTATGATCAGTTTTCTTTTAATTAATTAAAATATGAAAATAATAACCTCCTAATAGCTTTAACAATAGCCATTAAAATATCAGATATAATTTAGTTATTGCCAAAAAAATTTACGAGTTTATTTTCTTTCGACAGAAAAATAAATACATTTAATTAAACGTGAATATTAAAAAATTGCCAAAAGTTAAATTATACATCTAACAAAAATTGACATCAGTATCACTTTAAAAATTGTATACACATTGATAAAGCGCTAATGTAGTTCTATACGCAAGTGAAGTGTGACGTCACTGACCATCCGTGGATGAAAGAAAAATATTTCCTATGGTAATGATGTATATCTTTTTTATTTCCAATAACTTTAAAATTAATGGTTGAAACAAAAAAAAACTGTCATGTTTGCATAATGCCAAAGGGATGAAATGATACCTATGTAAATTTTCGATTTAATAATTCGCTTTATTACACTCTACAAAGTACTTTATAAAAATCTACATAAAGCTTTCTTTTTGAACATAATATAATAACCATACACTTTGCATTCTATTATGATTTATTATATGAAATAAACAAGTTATATTTTAATATATGAAATAAAACTATTTATTTGTTAGATTTAAGCAATTTTTTAATAAAAATATGTATTCTGCATTGGGTTAATTCCACCTTTATATGGAATTACTGCTTTAATGCACAGTGGCATAGTTTTATACCGCTTTTTGATATAAATCTCAAAAATTTCACTATGCTAAATATTGTAAATAATTTTTCTAGTTCTTGCAAAGTTGTAGGCTGCAAATTTCGAATCCTCTTCTCTCTCCCAGCGCCTTTTTATGACTAAACATTTTCGAGCGAATTGAGATTAGGACTGTTTCCAAGTGTAATAAAGAAGGAATTCTACGATATTCTTTGTGGGATTTAACTTAGAGTGAAAAAAGATATTATTACTTACAGAATTATAGGTGCTTATTGGAATGGATAGGTGATAAAAGCATTGAAAATGTGTTGTCACCGTGTTCTGAGCTATACTGAAAGTTTCAAATGCCTAACTACACACAGAAAAATAAATTGGTCACAGTGACCTGCCAAAATGCTCAGCTGACAATACAGAATTGACTAACCAAAATAACTGACTAGCCAGAAAGTGTACTTGCTGAACTAGTCTCCAAAACTGAAAAGTGTACTTGCTGAACTAGTCACCGAAACTGAAAAGTGTACTTGCTGAACTAGTCTTCAAAACTAAAAAGTGTACTTGCTGAACTAGTCACCAAAACTGAAAAGTGTACTTGCTAAACTAGTCACCAAAACACTACTCCAGACTAGGAAGGTTAATATTATTAGACAAAGAGGCTAGTCGATAATCATAATTATCAGACCAGGAAGGTTAGTCAACAACCGCAGTTGCCAGACAAGGCAAGTTAGTCAGAATCTGCACTTGATTAAGACGATTAGTCAGCAGCCAACAGGTATTTTACGAAGCAAGCTAGTCAATTTTCAATGAATATCTGAAGAGGCAGGATAGTCAAGACTATTTGCCTGACTAATCTGTCTGGTAATACTTGAAAAGGAAAACTAGTCTCTATTTGACTAAGCTGCCTCATAATATTTGTGGAGGAATTTTATCCCGAAAAAAATATTTGACTAGCCTGTCTCATAATATTTGAGGGAGATTAATCAAAAAAATTTAATAGATTAAAATCCCTCATATTTTATGAGGAAGTGGCCTCATACTTGTTTGCAGGGGCTTTTAAAAAAGCATTGATGTTAGTTTTAACCTCTTTACTTTTGTAATTGTTTAATCCCCCCTCCCCTTTTAAATGTTCAACCTTGAAAAAATATTTAAAAACTTTTCTGAAAAATATTACTTGTCCATCAACTGGAATAAAATACTCATAGCTGCCAACTTTTTCAATTTATTCCGGAATGTTGTTAACATTCGCCCTTTTCTTCATACCATATTCTTAATAGAATAATTTTCTTTAGCATGTAATTACAGGGCGATATACTAACAACACTCCGGAATCAATTAAAAAAGTTAGCAGCTATGAATACTGGAAATTTAACAAACTACTGAAACAAAGAATTTGCTAGTTTAATCATTCTTCCCTACCTTTATTCATCATTAACGCACGCATTTATCCAACACTTTTTTATCAAGGCATTCCAAGAGGATTGTGGCGCCACATGATTTAGTCCACTTTTTATGCACATCCTCATATATGGATTTAGAAATATATATATATATTTTCTCATCGATGCTTTCATTTTATACGCTGTGGTTACAAAAATAAATGTAAACTTTTTTTTTTAAGTTCCTTTTTTTAATATTTAAGCCACCTGAATATATGTATATATTTTTTTAAATAATGGATTTTTTCCACCTGATTAAAATTACAGATAAGTACGACGATACAATGTGCTTTAACAATTGATACAGGCAATATAAACAATATGCATGATATAGACGATACAATGTACTAAACTATAAATAACATCGAACTCCAAATTTCAGGTTATTTAATGTTTTAAAATCATAAATATTAATGATATACATTTTTTTTTTTTTTTTTTTTTTTTTTTTTTTCAAGGTGAGGGTGGACATAAAATTTGCATAAAAAACACGTTAACATATATAATAAGAATTTTTATTTTTAAATCATCTCTGTAAATTTTATGCCCAGAGAAATTTTAATATATAACAATAATTTCTAAGTATTTGATCATCCAAAATAACTCTCACTTACCTGATAACATTACTTTCAGCATTCTTAAATCAAGAATTTATGTGGCTTATTTAAATAAGATTTCTCCTTCATAAAAACTATGCAATTGAAATAATACATAAAAGACAAAAATCAAGATAAAAATAATTTTATTGAAAATTATAAATGTTTCATATACATGAAGAAGATTGCTCCATAATTTACATAAAAATTAATCATAATAATAATATAAAAGCACAATTATAATTAGGTAATAAAACGTAATTTTTGTTTATCCCTAATGATGGCAAGCCGCTGAAAATTGTAGGAATAGCACCATCTTTAACAATTGGTTTATTTCTTGGGACTTGATATAACTTTCCTTCTTTTTCATCAAAATAAATTATTGTTTGTATAATTCCATCAGATTTAAAATAGAGCTCACAAACCTTAAATAAAAAAGAAAAAGAAAAAAAAGACATCAGGACATTACTAAGAAATACGTTATATGAGGTGTAAATTTCACCTCATTGCATAGGTTGCATTCAATTAAGAAGTTGCATATACCATAGATGGCTTCATTGGAAATCAAATAAATCAATAAGGAGACGAAATATTCTATCAAAAACCTTTCTTAATCTATGCATAAATTATTATATATATATATATATATATATGTGTGTGTGTGTGTGTGTGTGTGTGTGTGTGCGCGCGTGTGCGTGCGAAAACAGGGCAGTTTGGAATCGCCTAGCAGAGGCCTTCATCCTGCAGTGGTTTGATAGAGGCTGAAATTGGTAATGATGATATATATATATTGTCGTAACACCATACCTTATAATTCGTATGATTACTTTAGAAAAGCAAGCACGAGATTCTTTTTAAAATCGATCTGGATTTATTGATTTTTTTATTGAATTATTATTTTTTTTAATGAATATATCCCTGTTAGAACACTATTGTTAAGCATATTTGAAAGTTGACAACCATATTATAAATGCTATCGCTGCATAGCAGCTCCACCTTTCGATCGATTGACACCAAAAGTTGATAGGCACTAATTTAGGTCAAGGTGCATCTACATATAAATTTATATGTAATTCTGAACAGTAGTTCCGTAGATACAGTTGCCACAAAATTTTTGTCACGCATACATACACACACAGACGGACAGACAAGACATTTTCTAAAAATGGTCAAATCGTGGTCTAACCTCTCAAAACTTGCAAATCCGTCGAAAACCGGAAGTCGAAAATTTTTACAAATCCAATACTTTCTTCCATTGAACATACAAGAAAAAAAAAAAAAAAAAAATCTGGAGTGACTCCACTCGACTTTCCGAACATTGAGTAACTAACAGTTTTGTAGATAAAATAAAGAAAGAGGAATTGCTAAACAAACAAAAGAGAGAAAACCATAATAGAGTGTTTTTTTCTCCATATATCACACGAGGTTTTATTTAACGCTACTGAACTTTGAGCCCTTAGATCATAATGATAAAGAATTTTTCGTTTTGTCCCTGTAAAAATCTATAGATGCTAGATTCACCAAAATGCTTATAGTTAGTGCAACAGTGATTTATAATATTCATACAAATTTTCAGCTCAATTGAATAAGGCGTTTAGATGCTATCGCACTTTTAAAAATTTGGTCTCATAGGCCATAATGATAAAGAATTTTTCTTTGTGTCCCTGTAAAAAAACTGTAGTGCTAGATTCACCAAAATCTATACAGTTGGTGCAAATGCGACCTATAACATGTGTACAATTTTTTTGCTCAGATTAATAAGGCGTTTAGACGCTATCACACTTTTAAAAATTTGGCCCCATTGGCCTTAATGATAAAGAATTTTTCTTTGTGTCCCTGTAAAAAAACTATAAGTGCTAGATTCTCCAAAATCTATACAGATTGAGTATCTGTGACCTATAATATGGGTATAAAATTTTTGCTCAATTGAATAAGGCGTTTAGATGCTATCGCACTTTTAACATTTTGGTCCCATAGACCATAATGATAAAGAATTTTTCTTTGTGTCCCTGTAAAAAAACTATAAGTGCTAGATTCACCAAAATCTATAGGGTTCGTACTATGGTGACTTACAATATACGTACCAACTTTCAGGTTAATCGAACAAAGCCTTTAGACGCTAGCGTGTTCACAAACATACACACATACACACACACATACATACATCATCGTAAAAATAGTGAAAACGGACTCAGGGGACCTCAAAACGTATAGAAACATCAAAATCTCGAATTCGGATTTTTGACATGATTACAATACTTTCCTCACTATAGTGTTCGGAAAGTAAAAAGATGTAATTACTAATTGTATTGCGTTAAAAATCTGAAAAAAAAAAAAAAAAGACTAATAATAATGATTAAACACTTATGTGAGTTATGAACTTCAAGATTGCAAAAATGTGTTTCAAGGTCAGTGATAATAGTTCATTGTTTAATGCTTATATTCTGAAAAAAAAAAAAGTATCTTTATTGCATTTGTTCGACAGGAATGTTTATTTACTATAATAATTTGGGTTGCACAGATATATATGATTCGAAATTAAACATCTGCTTTGATTTTATTTGTTCTAGAAAGACGATAAAGATAGAATATTATTATTATCTGCCTTGATGGAATCAGTTTCCTAAATGTGTTTATTTTATATTGTTTTTTACTTTCTTCTGTATTCAATAGAAGAAAGTATTTCAATCGTAAAAATTTTCAACTTCCGCTTTTCAATGGATTTACACGTTTTGAGGGCTCCAGAACGCGATTTGACCATTCTTAGAAAAATATGTGTCTGTGTGTGTGTGAGAAAAATTTTGTGGCAACGTATCTCAGGAACTACTGCAGATAACTGCATATAAATTTATATGCAGATGTACCTTGGCCTAAGTTAGTGCCTATCAACTTTTGGTGTTATTTGCTCAACAAGTGGAGCTGCTAGACCGCGATTTTCACAATTTTAGGAAAGGCTATATTGCAGAAACTACTAAACGAATTTGCATAAATTTATATGCAGATAAACTTTGACGTAAGTTAGTGCCCACCAATATTTTTTGTCAAATGCTCAACAGTTGATGCAGCTATACATCGACTTTCGCGTTTTCAGGGAAGGCTGTATCTAAGGTTCTGTTGTGTATAATCAAACAAAACTTGACACGTATCAACGTAGCCATTATGTGACATTCAATTTGGATGCATATCAGCCAATAAGTGGCGCTGGTATACTGCAATTTTCTTAGAGAACAATATATGGCTATATCTCAACTTCTGTGTCATATAACTGTACAAAACCTGATATATGAGGTAACCATTATGAAGAAGCATTTTTAAGACTTTATTTATAGAGAATTAAACTGTCTTTCTTTTCTTATTATTAGTGTTAGTTTTTTCTAAAATGAAATTATCTGCATTCATTATGGTAGATAATTTTAATAAATAACAGTTTTAAGAAAATATTTTTACTGGGCGAATGAATTTTCCTATAGGAAAATATATAAGAAATTTTTGCGGTGGTCACAACATAATAGCTTTAAATGAAATCACGACAAGTATTTCCTCTATATTTGCTGTATATACAAGTATAAATGGAGAAAAATTGAAAATTTCGTTCACATAAAAGCGAGGATTGAATTTTATTAAAAATAAAGGTATTTAAAACAACAACAACAACAAAAAAAAGTATGTTGTGGCCACCACAAGACTTTCTTTTTATATTTTCTAATACAAATTCGCTCAGTACAAATAATTTATTAAAGCTCTTATTTATTTAAATTACCTACCATACTGAATGCATACGATTTTCATCTTAGAGAAAAATTGCATTGAAAGTACAAAGAAAGACAGCTTTATTCTCTATAAATAATATATTAAAAAATGAGTTTTCATAATGGTTATCTCACATATCAAATTTTGTACAGTTATACACCATAGAAGTTGAAATATAGCTTTTCCGTTCTAGGGGAAAATTGCAGTACAACAGCGCCACCTATTGGCCGATATGCATCCAAATTGAATTAGCATAATGTCTGATAATGGTTTTTTCCCATATCATTTATTATTATTATTGTACGCAATAGAACTTGAGATATCTCTTTTCCTTAAATTATGGAAATCGCTATATAGCACCGTCACCTATTGAATTATTGATACCAAAACTGGAAGGACAATAATTTATCTCGAGGTAGATCCACATATAAATTTATGTGTAGTAGTTCCTGAGATATAGCCTTCCCTTGAATTGTGAAAATCACTGTATAGCAGCGCCATCTTTTGAGAAATTGACATAAAAAGCTGATAAGGACTAGGTTATGTCAAGGGGCATCTACATATAAATTTATATGCAATTCTCTGCAGTAGTTCATGAGACATAGCATTCCCTTAAATTGTTGAAATCGCTAGAGACCCTGTATAATATAGTTTCCTAATGTATGGTCTCTAGAAATCGCTGTATAGCAGTGCCATTTCTTGATGGATGGGCACTAATTTATGTCAAGGTGCATTTACATATAAATTTATATGTAATTACGTGCAGTAGTTCCAGAGTTGCAGTCGCCACAAAATTTTTGTCTCTCTCACACACACAGAGGCATATCTAATATTTTCTAAAAATAGTCAAATCGTGTTCTGGAACTTTCAATACGTGCAAATTCATCGAAAAACGGAAGTCGAAAATTTTTATGAATCTAGTACTTTCTTCTATTGAATATAGAATAAAGTAAAAAAAAAAAAAAAAATGTAAATTGCGAAATCTTTTCAATTTCCAGGATGTAAATACGAGGTTATACTGTATTTTTTCAATTTATATATTAATAACAGTCAAAAAAGATTTATAATACTTTTCTAATTTTCATACAATTTCTACAAAAGATACATATTAGTTTCGTTGAAGAAAAGAAAACAGATCCATACAAATACGGATCTATTTTTCTGGATACGAATAGGGAACTCCGATACATGTCTAGCATGTGTATAATGTTTAAATTAGTTACAGAGTTATAAATATGCCTATAAATTTAGATTTATAATTGTAAAAAATATTTTGAAAGGTGAGCAGTACGATAGCTGTGAATTGCAGTCGTACTAGATCGAATGTGCGCTATCGAAGATAAACAAACACAGAGAGAAAAAACAGAAAGAAAATGAAAAAAGGTTTATCAATTATTCTCACCACAGAACTAGCGTTGCAAAATAATACTTGCAAAACTTTGAATAAACACCATAAAATAAAAAAAAAAATTGCAACAATGGTTTCGGGTCGAAAGAGCATACGACCCTTCGTTAGGCGACCAAAGTAGGCACGAGTACAGTACAGCAGTCAAAGCCGTGCATCACCACTTTGACTGCTGCACTCGTGCCTACTTTGGGTGCCTGACGAAGGGTCGTGTGCTCTTTAGACCCGAAACAATTGTTGCGAGATATTTTATTTTTATGGTGTCAATTTAAAGTTTTGTAAGTTTTATGCCCACTTAAATAAAGTATTTTAAATTACTTGTTGTAAATTATTAAAAAAAGTTTTATTGTTAAATTGGAAATGTTTGCCATTTATACCATTAATGATAAAGTTTATATACCTTTACCGTGTCTTGATACTATTGTGGAGAAAAATGTTACGTATTAATGAGTTTAAAAATTTTTCTGGGGGAACTATATTTGACAATTTATAAGTAAATCATTCATAATTACCAGTTGCAAATTACTAACATAAATTTAACCCACTATATCTAAAATTAGTATATGCTGTAGCCATTACAAAATTTTCTTCTATTATTATTTAATATTATTGCACCATATATCTGTTACAATGCACAAAGTAATTAACACAGCTTCTCACAAATAAAGATTTTACAAACTAATTTAACAAATAGATGCTGAGATACTATAACTATCTGGAAATTTACAAAGAGTAATAGTAGCGCGGCACGTCATCTGATGTACACCCAAACTGATTCGGCATAGTTTTTAAAAAGCTAGTTTGGCATAGTTTTTGGATGTATGACATACACCTTACATATCAAATTCGGTGCACATACATATCATAGAAGCTGAGATATGGCTCTCCTATAAATAGAGTTAATTGCACCATGCCAACGTCACCTGTCGGTCGATATGCGTCCAAATTAAATCAGCATAATAGTTCATAATGGCTGTTGCACATATCAAGTTTAGTGCATTTATATATCACAGAAGCTCAGTTACAGCATTTTCTTAAATGTGAAAAATTGCAACATACTGGCATTACCTGATGACCGATATGCACCTAAGTTGAATAAACATAGTCTTTCACAATCGACTATTAGAACATTAAGTTATGTGAAGTTCTACACAATAGAAGCTAAGATATAGTCTTTCCTTAATTGTGGGAAATTGCAGCATAGTAGCGCCACTTCTTAGATGATATGTACCAAAAGCTATTCAGCACGAATTTATCTGAAAGTGCATCTAAATATAAACTTTTGTACAATTCTGTTCATTATTTTGTGAGATACAGCACCCAAAACATAAAACTTTGATTATACACAGACAGACATCTCCTAAAAATAGTTTAATCGAGTTTAAGGAAATCTCAAATTTGTAAATGCACCAAAAGCCAGACAAAGAAAATTTTGAAAAATCCAGTACTTCATTCTTATATATGTAGAAGAAAATCAAAATAAATTTTAAGTTATTGTGGAAATAGAGTATACAACTAAATGTTTGCAAGAATTACTTAATTCATAGAGCATAGTTAAAAGAAAAAAAATGTTGTTTAAATTGACATACCAAATAGTTTTTAAATTTAAATGTGTTAAGAATGAAACAAATAACATGAAATTAAGTACATATTTTTAACAAGATATCTTTTGTTTATCACGAATACTTAATATGCTGCGCATGAACAATTTGATTTTGAATCGAGAATACAGTATCTAGGTAATAATTTAAACTCATATTATTTTTGATTAAATTTGTTTTGAAAAAAAAAAAAAAAAAAAAAAAATATATATATATATATATGATATCAAATTTTTAATAACTAAAAATATCAACCTTTTACTACAATCATCAATCATTTGAATGAAACAAATAACATGAAGTTGAATATATATATATATGTATTTATTTACCAAGATATTTATTATTTATCGCTAATAATTAATATTGTATACAAGAACAATTTGACTTTAAATTGAGAACAGAATATAGTATGCAATATCAAATTCATATTATTTTTGCTAAAAGTTGTTTTGAAAAAAAATTGGTGTCAAAAATTTAATAATAAAAAAGTCATTTTTTTATTACATACTATTATCAACCATTTGCCAAAATTATTTAAATTAAAAAAATTATTTATTTAGAACAGGAATTAAAAATAAATAAATAAATAAATAAATAATAACAGATAAACGAGAAACCTTTAAATTTTTTTAATTTATCTCATTAAAAAGTTTAAATATAAAAAAAAGTATTAATATTATTTTTTATTGTTCTAAGATAGATATAATGTTGCAAACGATAATTTAAAAAACATACCTTAAAATTCGGATTTCTTTCAAAATCCCCATGGATAGCATTTTTCTATATCTTTCTTAAATTGACGTCCTTTGGAAATCCAAATACCTTCTGAACCATCTTTAGGGAAAAATAAATCATTACTATTCTGTGTATAAAAATATTAATATGAGCTTAATGTTAAAAGTGTATGTAAACAACTATAGCTTAGACAAATTAAATATACTTACTTTTATAATACAACGATAGGTAAAACTAGATTTATAATAACGTATTTTAAATTTTATACATTTTAAACAACTTTATAAATTAGAACAAATTCTAATTACGATTCATATTGTTAGAAGATTGCGGAAGCTTTAGAATTCTACAAATTTACAATTTACTATTCTTACAAAGCTTACAATAAAATAAAGTATTTAGCACTTACTTTTGGCTTTAAACTCGATTCGCTGATTCTGATTACTAAAAAATCTCTCGTTCTCTTTCTAAAATGAAAATGACTCTAACGGCAATTGCAGTATCCCGCCAAATGCGATTAGTTTTTTGTTTATTTTTCGGTTTCGGTTGACTAACACAAGTTGTCAATAGGAGACAAAAAATAAATAACAAATAAAAAAAAAGAAGAAGAACAATGTTTAACTTTTGGACTAGCCAAACAAATTTTTCTTAGTCAATTGACAAAACGGGAACATTTTTTTTAATTCTCTCATCTGACTAACCGGTCAAATTTGAGGAAAATGAAAACTGTACCTGGGAAATTAGTCATCTGACAAGTTTTAGAGGCAAAACGGATCATCAGACGAAACACATTAAAGATACATGGTAAAATAAAACGACTTTTGTGTCTCATGACTAAATGGGATTGTCAGGTAGTGTTTTGATTGTTTAAAATTTTGCGTAATTTTGTGCAAATTAGTCAATGTACTTGACAAACGTTTAGTGTCACAAAGGTGGCATGTCTCTTGACAAGTTTCGATTTTTCATTTTTCTGTGTGTACTCGGGAAGTTAGTTGAACTCGATTGTTGGCTTTGTAGTGGTAACGCTGCCGAAGGCAGCAAGAACCCGAAATAGTTGGCTAAATGTATTTTAAAAAAGCATTTTCACTGTGTTTTGAACTATTCTGAAAGTTTCATATGTCTAGCTAGTCGGGAAGTTAGTTAAATAAATTTTCTGTTGAATCATATAAACGCTGCCGAAGGCAGTATGAACCTGAAACAGTTGATTAAAAGTGTTAAAAATTGTATTGTCACCGTGTTCTGAACTATTCTGAAAGTTTCAATTGTCTAGCTATTCGGGAAGTTAGTTAAAAATCTATTGCAATATTTTTACTGGTAACTCTGCCTAAAGCAGCAGAAACCCGAAACAGTTGGCTAAAAGTATTAAAAAATGTATTTTCACCGTGTTCTGAACTATTCTGAAAGTTACAAATGTCTAACTAGACGGGATTTTAGTTAAATAAATTTACTGTTGAATCATATAAACGCTGCCGAAGGCAGTAGGGACCTGAAACAGTTGAATAAAAGTGTTAAAAAATGTATTGTCACCGTGTTCTGAGCTATCCTGAAAGTTTCAAATGTCTAGCTAATCAAGAAGTTAGTCAAAAATCGATTGCAAGATTTATACTGGTAACGCTGCCGATGGTAGCAGGATCCCGAAATAGTTGACTAAAAGTACTTAAAAAATGCATTTTTATCGTGTTCTGAGCAATCCTGAAAGTTTCAAATGTCTAGCCAGTCGCGAAGTTGAGTTAAAAATCGATTGCAAGATTTGTACTGGAAAAGCAAACAAACAAACAAACGAACAAGAATCGAAGTTAATAAAAACATGATTTAAAAAAAAACTAAGTTCTACATCATTAAAATCAATAGTTGTGGGTCACCTCCAGCATAGACATCAAATGCAGCGTTTAAACGCTATCGTATTCACTGATACACATACATGCATACCTCTTTATTATAAAAAAATGAAAAATGAATTCAGAAGACCTAAAAACTCATAGAAACACAAAAATGTCAAATTTGAAATTTTCCATGATAATATTTCTCGTATATAATATATGATCGGAATTTAATTATATGTTTTCTTCCATCATCCGTAATTTTATAAAGTTAACGGATCGCTCTTTTATTTAATCCGCCACATTACTTTTGTTAAAAGTCTGTTTAGCGCGTCCTTTAAGAATGTATTTATTAAGAAATCCAAATTTATCAATTTAACAATTACTAGCAGGCTTTGCCCGCTTCGCAGGACACAATACTGAAATGAGTTGTCAAAACCCCATATCATTATTAATTAACCTGAGTAAAGTTCCCGCTGTGCTCGGTGGAGATTTTTATCGATCGCAACGTGAGGAGTCCGTTTTCCCACTGCCTTCGGCAGCAACTTACCCGATTCTTACTCCCCCTTCCCCAGTGGCTAAGTTCGATGTTTTGCAAAATCTCGACAAAGTATATAATGCGTACACCTAATCAACATCCACACACTAAAGTTCGCCAATCTAAGATAATTTAAGGCGAATTCAAACGGGAAAACGTGTTTTTACACGTGTTTATAGACCTCTCAATACCAAAGGGGTAAGGGGGTATTTCGTAAAATCCCGTTAGAATAAGGGTCGGATACATATAAACAATTTACGCACCAAATTTCGTGACCGCAGATCCCATAGATTTCTCAGGACAAATTTAGCCCTAAAAGGTGTGTCTCGAGTTTGCCCCCTCGTAACCCCCTTCCGCCTCCCCCCCCCTGAAAAAACGCAAACTCCAAAAATCAAAAATATGTTTTTGGAAATATCCTAAGGAAGTCGCATAGTTTTTTTTTTTTTTTTTTCAATATATTTGTTCCATTTTTGGTGGAGGTCTACTCAAAAATCAAGAATTTTCAATATTTTCCCCCTCCCTTCCCTTAAATATCGAAAATTCCTAAATGCAGATAATGTATTATTTATACTCATGTCTAGTCTCCCCATGTGCAATTTCTTTACTGTGAGTAATTTGGAGCAGAGTTATGCTTACAAACGTGCTTTTGTCTTTTGCCTCCCCCAGGGGGAAAAGGGGAGTAATTTTGGAAAAGTTGATAGATATCATTTTAAGTTGGATAAAGCCCTAAATTCCTGCGAAGCGCCATTGAATTCAGTCCAGCTGTTCTCAAGTGATACCCGGACAATTGTGTTTTTGTCTTTTGCCCCCCCAGGGGGGGACGTGGGGGAATTTCTGAAAAGTCGATAGATATAATTTTAAGTTGGGTAAATACCTAAATTCCTGCGAAACGCCGTTGAATTCTGTCCAGTCGTTCTCAAGTGATACCCGGACAGACGTGTTTTTGTCTTTTGCTCCCAAGGGGAGAACGTGGTGGAATTTCTGAAAAATTGATGGATATAATTTTAAGTTAGGTAAAGATCTAAGTTTCTGCCTAGTGGCGTTGAATTCCATCCAGCCGTTTTCAAGTGATGCCCGGATTAAAAAAGCGACATACAGACACGATGACACACACACACAGGCAAAATTTTCTGAAGTCATTTTCGGCTTTCATGGTGTGCGGAACGTTAAGATATCGCAAAACTTTTCGATTCTGACAAATTTACAGACAAAAGTCTGATTTTATTAATATAGATTATTTTTATTAATAAACATGTTTCGTGTAAAAATTTTAAGAAAAAAGTGTCTTAATTTATTTCAATCCATTTTTGTAAAAAAAAAAAAGTAAAGAAAGAAAGAAAGAAAAAGAAAAACAGAATTTATTACTATTTAATGTCTTATTAAATGACAAAATTAAATTCATTGAAAACGGGCGCCATCTCTTGACGAATTCACGAAAATTTTGGGTTAAATATCACAAAATTGAAAATAACTACCCTGTATATTGACCAAAAAAAAAAAAAAATGTATAGGTCAGAGGTATGTCAGGTATAGGTCAGGTGAGGTATAGGTCAGAAGGAATGTCCATGTAAATTTTCAGCTCATTAGCTGCAGAACTCTAGGCTCAATGGCTGTCAATAATCGCTGTCTTAATAATAACAAGAAGAAGATGAAGAAGAAGAATGTAACCGGCAAATTTCGGGTTTTCAAACTTATATAACTCCTTAACGCGGAACGACATGCAAATTTGTATGTTTTGTCTTAAGGGTATGCTCAAGGCCTGTGCAAAACGTCATAGGTCTTGGGGATCAGGGAGCTGAGATACAAGTAGTCGAAAAGTCCGAGATGCTATGTAGACATAATATACAGTTGTAGCGTTTCACCATTGACTTTAATACTTTGTATATTTCATTTGTTTTCTTAATGTGGCGGAATGTTTTAGCTTAGCGGGGCACCTACCGCGTTTCTTGATGTTTTAAAGAAATATGTAAATGATTTAATATATCAAAACAGAACTGCCAGTTTTAAGAACATAATACTTCATATTTTATTATAACTGAACAAAAAAACCCAAAGATATTACATATGAAAGAAAATATTAAATTGTAAATTTTAATATCCAAGAAAAAAAAAAAAAAAAAAAAAAAAAAACTAGTTGGCATAGGTGGACTCTGCTCATTTCCCCACCATATTTATGTTCTCATAAATTTCAAGTGCGAGACATATTATAACCATGTTTAAAAAAAAAATTAATTTGACCAAAGCTTGATACAGTGACAGAACGAAATCCCCGCCTAATAGGCTATCCACTGTTCACTTCGATATATTTATCTTATTCTAATCTATTAATTTATTTTATCAGGGTCAATTCCGTTGTTTAGTTTTCATGCTACTATTTCCAATGCAATAATCCTCAAAATTCATATTAATATGAAAAATTTACAGTTTCGCTATGATGATAAAATCGTTAATTACGAATAAATTTTCCTATTAGAATATTTGTATTCAATCATCTTCAAAAAAAATATCATAAATGTAATTTTGAAGTTGTCTAATGTATTTATGATCCTCAAAATGGAAGTGTATGCTCAATTTTGCCTTATTCTGACATGTTATGTAAATCGTAAATTTCAAATAACTTACGAATTTTTCAAATTGGAAAAATCATAGTCTATGATATTCATGCCAGTATCCTAAATAATATTATGAAAGTGGTTTGACATCTTTACGATGAAAATATCCCTCAAGATTGACGTTTATGTGAAATTTTGCTCTATTCTGCCATGTTAAGAAATTCGTAAATTTCCAATAACATACGAAATTTTTATATTGGAAAATTCATAGTCATTAATATTCATGTCAGTGTCCTAAATAATATTTCAAAAGTAGTCTGTCATCTTTACGATGAAAATCTCTCTCAGAATTGACGTTTATGTGAAATTTTGCCCTATACTGCCATGTTAAGGAATTCGTAAATTTCCAATAACTTGCAAAATTTTCAAAGTAGCATATTTATAGTTACTGATGTTCATTTCGGCATGAAAACTGATATTTTAAAACTTGTCTGACATTTTTACAGTAAAAAGTTTCCATTTAATGCACGTTTAAGTGAATTTTTGTTCTATTCTCCCATGTTAAGAAAATCGTAAATTTCTAATAACTTACGAAGTTTTTTAATTCGAATGTTGCAAATGTATAGGGTTCTTGCCAATGTCGAAAGTAATATTTTAAAACTGATTTGACCTCTCTGCGACAATTTGTTCTTTAAATATCGTGTACACAGATTAACAATCTAACGGACTAACAGACACCATACAAATTTTGTCATTTTCGTATTATCGTATTCCCCACACCTGAAAACGTGTAAAAAAGTCAAAAAACCGAGGTCGAAAATTTTCAGAATTGGGTCATTCTACAAAAAACGTAATATTTCTGGTTTGAGGTAGTTAGTTTTAAAAATAATTATTTTAAAATATTCTCTTATGAGATTTTAAATATTATAACATTTTTTTTAAATAATTAATAAAAACTGGTGATGTTTTTATTTATTTTATTTGTTTTTTTTTTTTTTTTTTTTTTTTTTTCAAAGAATGAAGGGATACTTGTATACCTCCGTTACATGTCACAGAATATGTTCCTCCATTTACTCTTTCACTTATTTGTTGAATCCAAAAAAATATAATATTTAACATAGAGCAGTTTCAGTCATTAGATGGTTTTTTACAGTTTAAGTGAATTTTGCTACAAAAGAAAAAAAAGTATTGCATTAATTATCCTTTGAATTACAGTCACAGTGTTTCTTGTATCCTCCGTTCAGAATGCAATTAAATGCAAGAATTTCCGATAGATGGCAATAGTGTCAACTCATTACAGAGATTTAGAATCGCAGACAGCCATTTTCAATATCTGTCCTTCACAGTGGAGCTAAACATCTTAGTATGTAAGAATTTATGTATTATTCTCTCTAAAGTCAAATAGATCCTTTACATTGTGTATCATCCGTTCTTGATTTTAAAAGATAAGAATTGTTTATTTATTAAAACTATTTTCTCAGTTAATAGTTCATAACTTTTTAAAGTAAACTTTATCAGCATGATGTGTTAACCCTAAATCAACAGGATATACAAAACGAAACATAGCAATTTGTATCCTCCGTACATGTATCCTCCGTTATAATATAAATGTAATGGAGGATACACAATGTGTAATGGAGGATACAGCTTTTTTAGAAAATCAGTTTTAAAATTAATGTATAATTTTTAATTAGTCTAAATTATGTTCTTAATACAACATAGTTTTTTTTTTTTTATATATATATATAAAATCCTGAATATCATTAAATAACAAATAAATTTAACAAATTACTTTATTATTAAGGTTGTAACATTTAATTTCTTATTTTTTTTTTTTTCAGATATTAATGAAGAAGTAATGAGAAATGGCCTAAGCAGTGCAAAGATAGGATCACATAACTATGTGATAATCAAATTAGGTGGCAAGAAAAGCTTGAAATTTTAGGTAGCTTTAATTATATCACAAAAGTCTTATAATGAATTTACTGTAAAATTCATGCGGAAATGCTCTAATGACACTTTTATTTTCCCCGAAAAGGATGATATATCAGAAGTATATTTAAGTGATGATGTTGAAGTCATGAAGCAACCTACTATGAATAAAAGAGAACAATATGTTTTTAGTGAAAATTTGGCACATATAACTTAAAATGAAAAGTGTTCAAATTAATAATTGCAGAAACTGTTTCTTTAATATGTTTTATAATAAAGCATTTTACATGAGCAATCAGTGTAATTAATTTAATATACAAAAGCAATATGTACACATTCATAAAATGTTTAAATTGTAGAAATACATCATAAGAGTGTATTCTCCGCTACATGTATGTATCCTCCGTTCACGTTCAAAATTTCAATTACAAAAAAAAAGTTAAAAATTAATCAAAAAGAATGTGACCAACTATATGGGGTAGAAATAAGTATAAAAAGAGAAATATAAATTAATTTTAAAAAAATTTGAAGAATTTTTTTTTTTTTTTTTTTTTTTTTTTTTTAATTCTAATTTTGAAAACCTACGTTTTCTGTAGAATGATCCATTAACATGATTGACTACAAATATTTTAATAGGAAAATTTCGTAAGTTATTCGAAATTTAAGATTTTATCAACATAGCAAAATGGGGAGATATTTCCTAAAAATACGCATTTTTAGGAAAGTTGCATTGGAAAAAGTAGCATGAAAATAAACTACGAAATTGATCCCAATAAAATAAATTAATAGATTAGAATAAGATATCGAACTGAATGGTGGGTAGCCTATTAGGCGAGGATTTCGTTCTGTCACTGTGTCAAGCGTTTGGCCAAATTCATTTCTCTTAACATGTATATAATAAGTCCTGTACAAGAAATTTATGAGAACATACATATGATGGGGAACTGAGCAGTGTCCACCTATGCCAACTAGTTTTTTAATGTTTCTGACGTAAATTTAACAATTTTTAAAATGTATTTTGTCCACAAAATACACACTTTAGAGTGTTACCAATCACCGTCGTAGTAGATATTATACTCAAAAAATTTGATTACAAAACTTATAACGTAACAAGCCAGAGCGTTGAACACATAATTTATATTGCTACGAACGCGTGTAATCAGCTGTGATGTCGTCACAGCGACGGAAAGTAGTATGGGGACGGTGCGAAACAGTGATTAGATAGATAAAAATCTGGTGTGTAACAGCCACACGACTTCCATTACCCAGTACTACAAACATTATAAACATTTTATATACATTTTTGATTTAAATAAGTAACAAAATTGCTCTATCCGTCAAAACAGGAGAACAATAATTACATTCAAAAGCATATTTAAACGTGAGTTAAAATGGCGAGTTTGAAAAAAATCCGTACAGCTGTTTTTAAAGGAACGCCCTTGGGAGACCTGAAATTGAGCTATTTATACAGGACGCCTATTAATTTTCCTGAACTAACCAACTATATCATTCGAAAGGACATCTAATAGAGTGTTTATATAGCAAATTTGAAGAAAATCGTTAGAGCCGTTTTTAGGATACGGACTTACGGTCCCACTTCCGGTTTCCGATGTCCCACTTCCGGTTAAACTCAATTATTGACAGAAAAACAATAATTACATACAAAAGAATATTTAAAAGTGAGTTAAAATGGCGAGTTTGAAAAAAATCCGTACAACCGTTTTTAAAGGAACGCCTTTGCGAGGCCTGAAATTGAGCTATTTATACAGGACGCCTATCAATTTTCCTGAACTAACCAACTATATCATTCGAAAGGACATCTAATAGAATGTTTATATAGCAAATTTGAAGAAAATCGTTAGAGCCGTTTTTGAGATACGGACTTACGGTCCCACTTCCGGTTTCCGATGTGCCAGTTCCGGTTTTTCAATTTTCACCAAAATTTGGAAATTTCATCTGTACACCAGACGTATTTCAATTCTAAAGTTTCGTAGCTCTATCTTTATTAGTTTCTGAGCTATAATAGCCAGAAGATTCTCCACATACACACACACACACACACATACATAAATACACACTGACCAATTGCCAAAAACCACTTTTTTGGACTCAAGGACCTTAAAACGTGTAAATCAGGTGAAAACCCGATATCGAATTTTCAGACTGAATACAATACTTCCATTACCTACGGTAGTAGCGTAATGGAAGTAAAAAAAGGGAAGTTTGTGACACTTTCACTCCCTCACATCATGCTCAAATCATCAGAATATTGAAATGCACACTTTTCAGCATGTAATTAACCTACCTTACCTTAATCTGACGCGCTCGAGCTTTTCTAACGATTGATTTTTTTTTACTATTCAGATCGGCTGCCCTAGACGCACGATCCTATATAAAGGGCTTATATATAGTGGAGGTACTGAACAGAGTGCCAGGTATCCCCTTTTATGTTACTCTGTCGCACTTGAGTAAATCTTAAAATCCTTCTACAAACAATATCCCCTTCTACAAACAACATAAACACAAGAATTAATGATAAACTTTGAATTCGGTGCAAAATTAAATACAATTTGATTCTTTTTTTCAAATCAAAAATCAAATCCTGTTTTAAAAAACTATACATCTCACTTTAACATCTGTAAAACACAGCAAAAAACTACTTTGATTCAAATAAACAATTAAGATTTCATAAGCTGAAGAAAACTCTAGTAACTTCGTAGAAACATAAATATCGAATTGCGAAGGATGTTTACTTTTCTGGACCAATTGTATACATTGATAAAAAAGTAAAGGAAACTATGTACATGGTTTATTCGAGATAACAACGTTTGTAGCTACCAATCTAAAAACATGTCAGTAAAAAAAAAAAAAAAAAAAAAAATCAAATTTTATTTAATTTTGTACCGATTTCAAAAGTTAAAATTAATTGTAGTGTTTATGTTGTTTCACGAAGGAATTTATTTTATACTTTTAGGTGCAATTTCAATTCAATTCTATGCCTATTTTCATTTTATTTTTAGTTGTTTGAATAATAGTTCCTCTTTGAAGTTGATTGTATATTTTTACAGAGATATTTTATTAAAAGGTCTGAAAGCGTCAGAATCCATTTTATTTTCTGCATATTTTAATCGAGCATTTGAATTAAACTTTTTTGCGTGTCACTATGACTGAATACTTATGTGTGTGTTTTCTTCCTCTGACATTTTTATATTTAATGTTTTTGGCGACTAAAGTTCATCTTGTGATTCAAAGGTGTGTTTTAACATCAGTTGTAAAGGCTTAGTATATTTCCTTTCGAGAGAGTGTTTATCTAATTAAGTTGATGAAAAGGACGTGAGCAGTATCACAAGATACTGATACAGGGGTCGACCTCTCCGCTTTTTTTTTTTTAGGGCACTTTCGGGAAAGAGAAATTTTCGCCTTTTTACCCACCTCTTTGTTTAAAGAAAAATCCCTATCCTGTTTAATCACGACACATTACTTAGAAAATACCATAAAAATTTCTCTGTAAAAAACCTGTAAAAAAAAGCCCTGTTTGGCTGCCCGAAATTTTCTGTAACAACAGAAAATGTTCGTAAGCTACCAAAAAAATACGTTGATAGAAAGTCTTTGTAACAGAAAAATGCGTAAAATTTTAGTAGATAGATGTTTTGTGAATGTACCGAGTGACTTGGTGCTTCTTTAATACCAAGTTTGTCTTATGCAAATCACCTATCTACTAATATTTTCTGTATTGTTTTGTTACAGAAAATTTCTGTCAAAGTATTTTTTCCGTAGGTTACGAATATTTTCTATCATTAAAGAAAATTTCTGGCAGCTAATAGGACTTTTTTTTTCAGTGAATAATGGCATCATAAAAGCCGTAATTTTTCATATCTGAAAGTGGCCTGAAATTTTTCATATCTGAATGGGAACCCTGCTGATACAACTTCAACAACAGAGCCTAGTACCTTGTGCGGTGATTTGAAAAAAAAAAAAAAAAAAAAAAAAAAAAACATTCTGGAGACAGAAATGCTGAAAAAGGACAGAAATAAAAGAACTCAAAAATATACAGTTGTACATGAAAACCAAAAAAAAAAAAAAAGTCACTGGATACCCCTATCTCAAAATGCATGAATCTGAAACATATGCTCAATTTTGTACTGCAGCAGCCAGTACTTTGCGTACATGAAAACAAAAAAAAAAAGTCACTGGATACCCCTATCTCAAAATGCATGAATCTGAAACATATGCTCAATTTTGTACTGCAGCAGCCAGTATTTCGAACGTCTGTACGCTTTGCGTACATGAAAACCAAAAAAAAACATCACTGGATACCCCTATCTCAAGATGCATGAATCTCAAAAGTATGCACAATTTTGTACTGCAGCAGGCAGTATTACGCACGTCTGTACGCTTTCCGTACATGAATTTATGATCAATAATTTTTTTAATAATTTTTAAATTGTTTATTTTATACTTTAACGGTCTGTCATTAGTTATTTCATAGAATAACTAGTTATTTCATAGAATAAGTAGGTAAAGTATGAATTTTTTTACCTATTATATACATTAATTGACTTGTCTAGTTATTTCATGAAATACCTAGTTATTCTATGAAATAACTGAATTATACATTTTAACGGTAACATATATAAAGATTTACACTTGACATAAAATCTTAAAGCTATAATTGCATGCGTTTTGTCAGATACTTAAGCAGATTTCGGTTGTGATAATTTTTTTGTTATTTATGCAGAAATAAATATTATATATATATATATATATATATACTAGCAGGCTTTGCCCGCTTCGCTGGGCATTAGTTAAATGTGTAGTGAAAATTCAATATCATTATTAATAACTTAAGTTAAAGTTCCCGCTGTGTTCGGTCGAGGTTTTTCCCGCTCACAGCGGGAGGAGTACTGGTACGCAGTGCCTTCGGTAGCAACTTACCCACTTCTTACTTCCCCTTCCCTAGCGGGTAAGTTCGAAGTTTGGCAAAATCCTGCAAATCCCATAGATTTTCCACGACAAATTCAGTGCTAAAAGGGGGTTCTCGAATTTGCTAATTCGTAACCCCCCCTCCAAACCAATAATAATAATAATAATAAATGAAATAAATAAATAAATGAATAAAATAAATCGAAAACCAGAAAAAAAAAAATGTGTTTTTGGAAATACCATAAAGAAGACAAATGGCTGTTTTCAATACCTTTGTGACGTTTTTAGTAGAGCTCTACTCAAAAATCCGAAATTTCTAAAATTTCTTCCCGAAAAACGGTTCTCCTCCTCCCTCCCCCCCTCCCTGTAAGAATCAAGAATTCCAAAATCGTATATAATATTTTATTTATACTCATGACCCGTCTCTTAATGTGCAATTTCTTCACCGTGAAGTAATTTGGGACCGAGTTATACTTACAAACTTTTTTGCTTCCTGCCGAAAGGGGAGAATTTCAATAAATCCCTTTACTTTAGGGGTCGGATAAATATAAATAATCCAAGGACTAAACTTTGTGACCGCAGCTCTAATAAATTTCCCAGGACAATGTTAGCGCTAATAGGGGTATCTCGAATTTGCCTTTCGTAACACATAACCCCTTCTCCCCAAAAAAAATGACAGATCGCAAAAAATCAAAAACTTGTATTCGAAATATCCTAAAGAAGACGTATGCCTGTTTTCAGCATCTTTGTTCCATGTATGGTAGAGTGTTACTCAAAAATCCGGAATTTGCAAAATTTCCCTTAAAAAATCGATTTTCCCACCCCCTTCTCTTAAAAATCAAAATTTTCTAAATCGCAGATAATATTTTATTTGCACTCATGGGTAGTCTCCTCATGTGCAATTTCTTCACCGTGAAGTAATTTGGAGGCGAATTATTCTTCCAAAGGTACTTTTAACTTCTGTTCCCTCCCCCGTGGGTAATTTCGATAAATTCCGTTACTTTAGGTGTCATATACATATGAACAATCCAAGCACCAAAATTCGTGACCGCAGCTTCCATAGATTTCTCAGAACAAATTTAGCGCTAAAAGGGATGCCCAGATTTTGCCCCCTCGTACACCCCTCCCCCCCCAAAAAAAAATCGCTAGTTGCAAAAAACCAAAAATGTGTTTTTAGAAATAATTCCTAAGGAAGTCACATCTATACCTTTTTTTTCAACATATTTGTTCCATATTTGGTAGAGTTCTACTCAAAAATCCAGAGCTGGCGTAATTTCCCGCCAAAAATCGTTGTTCACACTCCCTCTCCTTAAAAATTCAAAATTCGTAAATCACAGATAATGATTTATTTGTACTTATTTTTAGTCTCTCCATGTGCAATTTCTTTACTGTGAATTAATTTGGCCCTGACTTATGCTTACAAACGTGTTTTTGAGTTTTGCCCATATTGGGAAGAACGGAGAGAGATTTCGAAAAGGTTGATAGATATATTTTTAAGTTGGATAAAGATATAAATTTCTGCCAAGTGCCATTCAATTCTGTCCAGCCGTTCTCATGTGATACCAGGACAGAAATAGCGTTACATGCATGCAGGCACGATGATACACACACACACTGTCCAATTGCCAAGAACTAATTTTTTCGACTCAGGAGACCTTAAAACTTGTAAATCAGGTGAAAACTCGATATCGAATTTTTGTACCGAATAATTTACGGTAGTCGGGTAATGGAAGAAAAAACAATAGGGTACTTAAAAAATCGCATAGATGTAACAAATGAAAAAATGTGAAATAATATAGTAAACAATTAAACCTAGAATCCAAGTGAGTCAAAATGATTACAACATGGAGCAAATGCAAAGATGCGGCTATTTATTTTTACTTATTATAACTGGAAACACTTTAATTTATTTAAATGAATATGACAATATTTTTTATTATTTTTCGAAGATACGTATGAAGGAAAGTATTGTAATCATGTCAAAACTCAGACTTTGCGATTTTGGTGTTTCTACACATTTTAAGGTTCAATAAGTTCATTTATCCTACTTTTACGGTGATGTATGTATGTCTGTGTGTATGTACCTAAGTATGTATGTGTGTGTGTACGTGAGTGAACACGGTATCGTCTAAATGCTTTGTTCGAATTAGCTGAAATTTGGTACACATATTATAGGTCACCGTAGAACAAACCTTACTGATTTTGGTGAATCTAACACTTATGGTTTTATCGCAGGTACACAAAGAAAAATTCTTGATCAATATGGCCTATAAACCCAAACACTGTTGCACGAACCCTATTGATTTTGGTATATCTAGCTGTGTGTTCATTTTAGTCACTGAATCTTTCACACGAGTCAAATTAAAATACTGAGAGAGCAATTTTCATAGTTTATTAGATAGTCATTAAATAAAAACTGTATTTGCAGATAATATTTAAATATTGATTCCCAATTTATATATTTAACAAACTTTCAAGTTATCATGGATTTAAATCATTTTCTTTCTCCGAAATCGGAGCAACGGAAAAACATATTTTATACATATTTGAAGCTCAGGTAAAAAGTATGAACTTCATGATGCAAGCGAAAGAAGAAATTAAACAAAAAAGAAATTATTCCAAGATCTATTTCGCTCTTTGGTAAAAAGCCAACCTTTTTTATTAGTAGGAAGAAAAAGGTGACTATATGAATGAATATACGTTCAAACATGCTCCGCTCCATGAACGGAGGTTCATGAAAATATTCTTAAAAAATAATAATAATCATTTAGCATAGTAGTGTGCATTTGCCGCAGTGACTGTTAATGCCTCTCAAAGCCACCATTAAATTTCCACCCACTTTTAGAAAAGTAATGGCTCTCAACCCCTCCATTAAAATCGCACCCCCTTTTAAAATCAATGGCTCTATTTTTATCCATTAAAATCGCACCGGATAAAAATACAGCCATTAGAAATCAATGGCTGTATTTTTATCCATTAAAATCGCACCTACTTTTAGAAATCAATGGCTCTATTTTTATCCATTAAAATCGCACCCCCTTTTAGAAATCAATGGCTCTCAATCCGACCTTTAAAATCACACCCACTTTTAGAAAGCAATGGCATAAAAAAACGCCATAATTTTTCCACCCCCTTTTAAAAACAATGGCTCTATTTTTATACATTAAAATCACACCCACTTTTAGAAAGCAATGGCTCTATTTTCATCCATACAAATGTTATAAAACGATGGCTCTCAAACCCCCATTAAAATTCCACCCACTTTTAGAAAGCAATGGCTCTATTTTAACCATATATATTTTCTAAAATAATGGTGCAAAAACCTCCATAAATATTGCACCCCCTTCCGAAAAAATAATAGCTCTATTATACCCACACTAATTTTTTAAATCAATGGTATTGAAACCAACCATAAAAAATATGTAAGCATGTGCCATAGACAGAAGCCATGAAAAATTTTTGCAAAATGCCTCCCGCTAGGCTCAGAGTATATTCAATCTCAAATTCGACCCAATAAGGGGCCCTCTTAATGGGCCGAATCCAAGACCAAATACACTCTGAGCCTACCGCCCACTGAGGCGTACAAACAACATTGAGACGTACAAGACAACACTATAAGACTATGACGTCATGTGACGTCGGGATCCCACCCACTACTTATAAATATCGATGAATGCTACTTCATTGGATCAACGACGGAAGTAGCCGACATGTCATTTTTGGCTCCGGCAATAGTTCAATAAACCATCAACCCGGATTGATTAACAATCTGGGAGTGGTCGGGATTTGAACCTGGGACTTTGATGTTAATAGTCCCGCGCGCTAACCGTTCCGCCATGGGTACCCGCTAACATTTATTCATATCTTTTATTTAACCATCACACCGCTGGTAAAAATCTTCAAAAATATAGCTTGAAACAAGTTATTCCCCTCTTTTAATGCAAGCTTCTTTGAAATATCTATCGCTACAATTTATCTGTTTAAAAAATATTGAATAAAATGCTTTTAAAACAATCGCGAAAAATATAAAATAAATTCTACTACTTAAATTTCCTCTCCATATAGTGCTGCCATCTCCCTAGTAATCTCCGAGTTATACTTTTTGAGAACGCAATCTTCAACTGAATGTTAGCTACAAGGAAAACTTTCTTTCGAGTATCAAGGTTAAATGATGTCATAAAGACGACACGAAAGGAAATTACGTCAAAGCGGAAGTGCGTAAGAGTCCACGGAATTTCGTTGACCGACCCATAGACTGACGAGACTCACGACACTATACAAAACTAAGTTTTTTCCGGCACCGAATAAAGATTTCAAGGTTGTTTCGACTCTTGCTCTTATGATGTGTTCCAAGGTCGCCGCGTTAAGGAAATGAGACCGCATCATGATTTATTTCATTTAAAGAAAACTTTTCTTATATTAAATAAAGGAAAATGAATTCAGAAAGATCTGATATTAAATAAAATCTTTTTGTAAAAAAATAGAACCGACTCCAAAAAGGAACTACTATTCAAATAACTAAAAATGAAAGAAAATTGGCAGAAAATGGAACTGTAGATTGCGCCTAAAAGTATAAAATAATTTCCTTCGCCAAACAACCTATAACACTACAATTAATCATAACTTTTGAAGTCGGCGCAAAATTAAATAAAATTTAGTTAGTTTTTAAAGGTTTGTCTTTAGATCGGTAGCCACAAATGCTATTGTCTCGAATGATCCATTTTCATGTTTCCTTTATTATTTTATCACTGTATACAATTGGTCCATTAGTAGCATCTACATAGAACAGTGAACATTCTTCACAATGCGGTATTTATGTTTCTACGAAGTTAGATCATCCTTGATGGCTTTTGAATTTGGCTATAAAAACGTAAGGCAAAAATATACACGCAAGATGTATATTTTCATAATATATATTGTACGATGTGTTGTTTCATATTCTTGATTACTCTCTTGATATACCTTATTAAAATAATCATGATATCCCAAAGAAATTAAATATGTTTGCCAGATAATTTTGCGATTTTTCGTTCACCAAGGACGTCAGATACCAGCATCTTTGCCAACCTTTGCTGCTTACGAAATCTTATTTGTTTTCTTGAATCCAAGTAGTTTTTGGCTGCGTTTTGCAGGTAACAATGTGAGACGTGTATTTTGAATAGGTTTTGATTTTTGTATTGAATAAAGGTATCAATTTTTATTTAATTTTGCGCCGACTTCAAAAGTTATGATTAATTGTAGTGTTATAGGTTGTTTGGCGAAGGAAATTATTTTATACTTTTAGGCGCAATCTACAGTTCCATTTTCTGCCAATTTTCTTTCATTTTTAGTTATTTGAATAGTAGTTCCTTTTTGGAGTCGGTTCTATTTTTTTAAAAAAAGATTTTATTTTTCTCTTTTCAGTGAAAACTTATTTATATAGCAGAGCATCAGAAGACGTTCGACGGAAGTTTCACAAATCACAACTTCCAAGAAAAGTGACATTACTCAAAAAATGGTTTATGTCACTGAAAAATACATTAAATGCACCCAATGTGAACAAAAAAGTTACACATCCATCTACAAAGTTATCCACTCGAGAGACAGTTGTGCCAATTTTATTCTAGTCAAGTTATTTTTAAGTTGATTTTTTTCAAATTCTGCATTTTTAAATTGTATCACTTTTCTTGCCTTTATCGGATATGACTAAAAAACTATCTATTGAACGAACATACGTTAAATTAAAAAGTCTTTAGAAATGTAAAGAAAGGATACGCTGTATTCGTAACCGAAAATTCTGTTAGGCATATATATTGAACTTTACGCAGTAAATACGTGTCACCCGCTGCGCTGGAAATTGCGCAGCGTAAAGTTCAAACAAAGAGCAAAATATGCATTGCAGCTGATGGACAGAAGTTTCAACATCGATACTTACACACTGCTTTTTACAGTGTAGCTGCTTGCGTTCAGCAGTTAGAGTTAGAACAGACTTTTGTGAGTATCCTGTAATTTGTTTATATCTTAATGAAATCCTAATGAAACTTATTTCAGGCCAAGATCATTATGACAACAAAATAAGTATTAAAATTAAATCATCTCTTACGAAATTATAAGCTAACAAATTTCAACAACGAGAAACATGGTTTGTATTGAGAACCTCTTCCTTTATGAAGTCTGCTTAAAACGCCCATGCGTTAATCGATGTGACCGCTTACAATAACCATACTTTGAATTTTACATAGCATAAATGTCACCCGCTACGCTACAATATATGCAATGTTTGCGAGCGTGCAGAAAATAGGAAATTGTGAACAAACAAATGCACGTTTTAAGCGTTCTGTTTTTAGCATTAATGTCTAAACTATCTTTGCGTACTACATCGATTATGCTCTGCAATTTTATAATTCACTTTTTCCCTTTGTCTTGAAACGTTTCCGAGATAGGATCGCTAACTCCACTCTTTTCCACCAGGTGGCGCTTTAGGCGGTTGAATCGCGTAGCACATGTCCACTTTACTGTATCTACATACCACTTTTATGACTATAGCTGCAGCTGTTCAGCAGTTAAAAGAGTCGGGACTGACTTTTTTGGGCACCCTGTATTTTCTTTTGATCGTAAAGATCTTACAATGGGACCTATTTCAGACCAAGACCTTTATAATAAAACAAAAAGTATCAAAATCGGATCATCCGTTCAGAAGTTATGAGCTAACAAACAAAAACAAAAACAAAAAAACATACGCTTTGAAATGAGAACCTCCTCCTTTTTGAAGTCGGTTAATTAGAGCATTTCTTACGAAGTTACAAGCTTACAAACACCAACAACAACACATAGCAAGAATTAAGAGCACCTTCCTTTCTGAAGTTGGTTGAAAACGACTTTGCACTAATCGATGTGACCACTTACAGTAACAGTACTTTGAACCACAGAGTATACGTGTCATCCGCTACGCTGTAAAACGTGCAACGTAGTTCAAGTGTGCACAGTATAGGAAATTGCGAACAATTAATTGCAGGTTTTAAGCATTCTATTTTTAGCAAGAATGTCTAAAAACTGTCTTTTCGTAGTAAATCGATGATACTCTACAACTTCGTAATTAACTTTTCTCCCATTTTGAACCGTTTTTGAGATAGGAGCGCTAATGCCGCTGTTTTTCACCAGATGGCGCTTTATTTTCTTTAGATTGTAAAGTTGTTATAATGGGACCTACTTCAGACAAGATCTCTACAACAAAGCAAAAAGTATCAAGTAACCGTATTTTGAACTGTATAGCGTATGTTTCACCAGCTACGCTACTACGTGAGCAATGTAGCTCAAGTGTGTATAGTGTAAGAAATTGCGAACAAAAAAAGGCACGTTTTTAGTCTTGTACTTTTAGCATCAATGTCAAAACTATCTTTTCGTACTAAATCGATGATGCTCTGCAATTTTATAATTCACTTTTTTCCCCTGTTTTGAACCGTATCCGAGATAGAAACGCTAGCATGAATGTCTAAACTATCCTTTTGTACTAAATCGATGATAATCTTCAACTTTCTAATTCACTTTTTTTCTTTAGAACCGTTTTCGAGATAGGAACACTAACTCCACTATTTTCCATCAGGTTGCGCAGCAAGCGGTTTGACATTGTACTGCAGGGCCACTTTACTATACTTACATACCGTTTTTATCACTATAGCTGCAGTCGTTTAGCAGTTAAAAGAGTTGGGACTCATTTTTTTGGGCACCCTGTATTTTCTTTAGATCGTAAAGATATCATAATGGGACCTATTGCAGACCAAGACCTTTCAAACAAAACAAAAAGTATCAAAATCGGAGCATCCGTTCAGAAGTTATGAGCTAACAAACATAAAAAAAACATACGGTTTTAATTGAGAACCTTCCTTCTTTTTTTGAAGTCGGTTAAAAACCTAAATACAGCGTAATTGGACTGTGTTCTTTGACAGATATATTCACAAATAAAATGTCTACACAAGTATATTACGTAGATGCTTATTCTGAGCCATTTGATTCACTAATCTTTAAATATAAAATAGCATTGCAAAATTTACAATTGTCTATTCTCGAAGTTATTGATAAGGAGAATTCTTTTGAAATTGGACGTTGTTTCGAGAAACTGGAAGAAACGTTTAAAAAAATAACTGAAAATCATCTTAAAAAAGATTAAAATGGATCCTTTTTTTTAATAGTTCAAAACTATTAAAAAGAAAAGTTAGTGATCAAATTGAAACATTTGCGCAGGTAGTGATTTCCCGACATCTTTAACAGCCAAATATACAAAGAAAAGTGGTTTGATATCATTGAGTTTTAAATAATCTGAAGTCGATTTTTCACACCGTTGTGATAAAAATAAGCTACAGCCATCCGCTAACAATACAAGTTTATTTCCATATTTAGTGGTTATCTGTTTAATCTCAGCGACAGGGTATTTTTCGCCGATAATGAGCTCATTCATCTTCTTAAAACTTCCTCCCAATGAACTAAATGTGTTTAGTTTATTTAACAATTCCATCTTTATATATAGAAATCATATCTTTAAATGAATTTAAAACTGAGGGGGTATATATTTAATCACTTTTTCATCTGATACAACCCTGAGACCTACGCATTCTTTTAATAACTTTATTTCATTCCTGGACAATACATTGTTTTTTAAATATATGATAGCGTTATTTGACAGACGTATTATGATTGAATTTCCGTGTTCAATAATGTCAGAAACCAAATATTCGCCATCCAGTGGCCTATACGTTTTAGTATTCAAGTCGTTTAATTTTTTTACAATACGTTCCATTTTCTTTATTTAAGGGGAAAATATATTATATATATAATAACAGTTAATGGTTGATCAACCATTAAATGTTGAAAAGATAATTTACGGCCCCAATTCAGGAGGAATGTCGGAAGGTTCGTATTGTACTGCAGATCTATTACATATGTTTGTCAGAAGGACGCAAACCAGCTTTTTAAAATGGGCTTCGTAAAAGGTTTCGGGGAGCAAATGCGCTTTATAAGTCATCAGGTGACAAAGATCAATTTTATCCAGATGCTTTATGATAAAATCTTCGCTAAAAGTTTGCCACCGCATTAACCTACCCCATTCAAGGTAATCTGCGAATTCCGTCATAAACTCTTCAGTAAGCTTTTGTTTAACGCAAATAAGTTCCATATCGATGTCTTGTATGTGCCGACGCATAAATTCATCGGAGAGTGACTGGAATAATGAAACCATTCTCCAATCTAATTTGGAAGCATGTTTATCCATAAAAGGCTCAGATATTTTTTGGGATCTGGAAAATATTTCCCAATCTAAATATTCAGCATTTCTGTCCATAAAATCCTCCGATAGAACTTGAAACCTGGAGATATTGTACCAGTTTAAAAGACCTTTGTGTTTTTCTAAAAAGGGTTCTGAAAGCTTCTGATACTGACAGATCACCATCCAATTCACCGAATCTTCGAATTCTTCGATAAACTCTTCCGATAAAGTCGAGTATTGACTTATGAGCGACCAGTTAATATAATTTTTACTTACTCTGATTTGTTCTTCCGACAAACCGCTTTTAGATATTTCGTTCCACTCCATTTATTATATGAGGAAAAATATTTGCGATTATATACACAGGAGAATTTCTACCTGTAGATATATCTCGGGTTTTGGATCACTCGTCTTAATGTGTACTTTTATTTCTTTATTTTTCTCAATGGGAGCTATGAATGCTACTTGGCCCCCCTGGTAGTCGATCTCCTTCAGCAATTTATTCGCATTCCAAATTCTAATCATAAGGGGATTATCATTGTCCTGAAGTGCAAAGAAGGTTATTTTAAACTTTGCGTTATCAGAGAATGACATGGAGGGTCCATTCAGTAAATTATTACTGAACGAGGTAAATGTCACCTTCTGAAACTCCGAGATGCTGTACCCGCTTTCTGGAGGATCTGCGCATACATAAACATTTCGAGTATATTCTTCTAATTTTTCTACTGTATGCCGAAACCCTATTTCCAAGCTTTTAATCTTCTTCGCAGTCTCCACTGTATAATTTTTTAAACTATTGTCCATAGTATCACTGTCCTTCTTAACTTGCTGCTTAAAATCCTCTAACTGCCCTGAGATGAAGGACTTTGTAGTAGCGTCGTTATCGTGAACTGGATCTTTACAGTTTTTGAGAATTTTATCCTCCATGTCGAAATTTCCGTCAGGGGTAAGTTTTAATCCCACACCCGGAATGCCAGGGGGTCCTTCTTTGAGATCGTCCTCGAAGAGTGGATAATATGCTGTCATTTCTTTATTTAAATTAAAATAATTTTTATAGTCTTACGACTATAAAAACTTAAAAGAATAGAGTTTGATAGGACTTATAGTTTCAATGTTTTGATCATGGTGATTTCTTGATTTTTTATATTTAAGAAGCATTTTTTACGCTCTTGTAAGATGAAATAGAAAACGTAATCCTTAGTGGTGTTGTTTCTTAGCCTCCAGTTGAACTCAATCATCAGGTTATTCGTATCCGTATAGTTTGGGTGATGAGCAAGATTGAAACAAATGATTGGATACAATTTACCGAAATTCGAATAATTGACCATACAGCCTGTTTCTGATGTAATGGTATTGGGTCCAGATTCCAAAAGGGCTGTGTATAATCGATTATAATCGTTTTTCTCAAAATCCATCATATAGCTGACAGTCGGAACCTTTACATTATTAATCATCAGCCAACATTCTGTCATGTCTAAGTGGTCGAATAACATATTGTTATGTTTTGCATTTTCATATCTTTCAGTGTACTGAGGAATTACATACAAGGATAAGACTTCATCTGAAGTAGCTTGTAAGGAATAAGAGCCGCTTGAATTTTTATAGAAGATGTTTGATTTTACAATGCTGTGCTGATTCCAGTTTATTTCTATAACCTAATCTGATAACCTTAGCTCATTAAATTTTGCAGCAGCCGAATTTTTGAATCTAACATAAGGAAGCCAAAGTGTTAAGTCTTCTACGGTGACTTTATAGTCCTTATTTAGCTCGTCTGTGTACACCATATTTTCACTGTGATTTCTCTGAAACTCGAATTTGACCTGGAGTCCCGTAATAACTTTTTTATATTCGCGGAAGAAATCAAATACGTATTTTAATGGGATCCATATAGTTACGATGCTGCTATTTTGGGTAAATTTACGCCTTTCCGCAAATCCGTGATTATGCTTCTCGTTAATTCCTAATTTTTCGAAAAAATCAGTTATTTTAGTTGTATCTGCCAACGTTCCGTCATATTTGAAGGGCTTTCCATCCGCAGTGTCCGACGTATCAATATAGAAGAGCATATTGGTAGCTTCCGAAGTAGAATAATCCGGTGTGAAATTAATTAAGCCTAATACTTGCCGCATGAGAGCAGAATAATTAATGGTGGATTCGATTTCAGTATTTCCTAATGTAAACCTGTTAGCATTGATTAAACCACCTCCATTCACGAGAGCTACATTGTCATTCCCTATTACATTTCCATCACTGTTAACAATTTTCAGTTTTTGCTGTAAATATCCATTTGAGTATAAAATATTAGCATTGGTATCTTGTATGAAGAAATTATAAGTGGCATTTTCCATTGAGTTATCACTATTTTCACGCCTTACTTCTCTATACTCAAAACTTTCAATGTCATCATCGTAATGATAATCGGTGTTGTCTAATTCAAATATTTTATTCATTTTGTTTATTTATTATAACGAAAATATTTTTCTTACATCTTCTTAATTTAAAAGCAATGTTGCAATTAAATCAAATATAGAGAAACTTTAGTCCGGTCCCATGTTTTACCTTCTTTGAAAATATTTCGTTTAATTTATCCTGCAGAAACGCTTTAGCTTGACCTTCTAATGCAGAGCCTTGGTCACGCAGGTACGTAAGGACAGGACCTACAGCATCGGAAAAGAACCCTCTCCCATGCATCTTCTTACTCTTTCTTTGAAGTCTATGTTTATTCATTTCTTTATTTAAAGCGCAATAAAATTATATTGTACTTCTTGCTTATTTAGTGGAATTAAATCGCCTCTGTGATTCGTAATTCTCATTCTGATTCTGTAAACGCTATCCATTCGAACAGGGAAAAACAGAGGTTTGTCAAATGACTTTATGATTTGACTGCCTGGACGATTAATATTTGTGAAGGAATAGATGACGTTTGAAGATTGAGAGCCGTTGATATAGGCTCCCTCAGCGATATCGCAATGTATATAAATGTTATCATTTCCACCAGATAAGTCAGCAACGAACTTCCCTATTTGCTCACCCTCTTCATATATTTTAGGCTCGAAACCTAAAAGTTTATGCAGATTGTTAGTTTTTGTTAAATCGATCTTATACTCCTCTTGTAACTTAATGGCTATTCTTTGTCGTTCCTCGACTATACCAAATAGAATTGGTGGATTCTCCCCGAAATATTTTATCATGTAACGATTCATCCCTTTGATAGTATAATTTTCATCCGGTATCCACAAATCTGTCCACTGCTTACCATCGTAAAATGAAAACTTCTCATCTTTGATATTATCCCAGGAAACAAACATCGAAAAGGATTGGAGGGCAATCTGCTTAAAGCTAAAAGTCCTGCTATATTCAATCGTAAAGTCTTCTGATTTCTCCGCGTTTTTCGAATCTAATATTAATAACACCATTTTATTTATAGAGAATATATTTTTCATTATAGTCACTGGGTTTCTGGGTAAAAGAATATAATACATCTACAACTTATTTACCTTTATTTCTTTCACGAATGTATTTCATGCAAAAATAACCGCATTTGACAGAAGCAGGGTGCTGTAAAAGGCTTGAGTTAAATTCGATTTCTTTTCCTGAACTCTGCAGGTACTTCTTAATATTAGGAAGAATTTTATAAACATGTTCTCCAAAAGGGTCAAAATATTCAACAAAATTATTGTTAGGATCGTTATAGTAGCATACCCAGTGAGTACCAGGTCCTGTAGCTATGTCTAAATTAATGATACCATTTTCAAACTGTCTCATTTTCTTAGGTAATAGATCTGAAGTGAAGACGCCCCTAAACCCCTTCTCGTGTTTCATATTTTGTTCAATTACTTCGTTGGATATTCCCAATTTTGATAAACCCCCTTTCCAAAAGGCTTTTTTTAACACAACCAGATCCGGAAATTTTATCCAAAGCCTTCTTTGCTCCCCATCCGGCTGCACCGCTTGCAGCACCTAATGCTAAGGCCTTGGCTCCCGCAATTAATGCAGGTATAAGGGGGGCTAGAAAGGGTAGAAAACCACCCGTTTTCTTGAGTTGTGTTTTACTGATAGAGATTCGCTTCCCCTTCCCGATTTGATTTATTTGAGTTGAAGTTAAATATATGTCATAGTTAGGGGCTTTTTTCTTATCTATTTGCAGAGATACTTCTTCCCCTTTCTGGTATGCAGATTTTAACTTAGCGATCTGATGATCACTTAAATGTATTTTGGTTTTTGCGTAATTACTCATTTATTTAATAAAAAAATTTTATAATATTGTTTTACTTGCTCGTTAGTCATAGTTCCTTCTTTCAACAATGCATCTAATAAATCAGCGACTTGAGCATGTAATTTTTTACTTTTGCTTCCATTACATATTTTATCCGTAATTCGAGCCAGAATTTCCAATTTATCTTCTACTCCTTTACCGAGATATATCTCTTTTCGCTGTAAGTCTCTTAGTCGCTCTCGATAATCTTCTAACGTAATCATGTGATCTCTTAGATAATCAGCCTGAGATATTAAGCGATCTTCTCTTTCCTCATCTTTTTTAACCATTCGAGCAATCTGACTCATAATGTTTCCTTTTTGACTAGCCATTTTCCTGTGCATTTTGTTTACTGTGTCAACTATTTCTTTCAGTGTTTCCTTGGACTCATTGTACAATTTTGAGGGTCTTGGAAAGTTATTTTTCTCTAAAAACTCTACATCTAATTCGTTATCGAAATAATAGATATCCGTCGGCGGTGCTTGTAAAGGCGGTGGCTGTTCAATCGCTAGATTAATGTTGTCAGCAACATCCTTTATAGCCTTAAGATGTTCTTTTCTAGTGACTTCTTGTTGCTCAAGTTTTTCAGTTACGGGCTTGTGGAAGTCAGCCAGTGATTTCTGAACACCTAACTTTTCTTCAAGTCGTTGTTCGTTGTTGGTTCTAATTTGAGCCTGAAGCTTAAAAACTTTCAGATCATTTTTAACTTCCTCCCTTAACTTCTTTTGCCGCTCTTTTTATATAGCATTCATCTTTATTATTATGTAAAAAAATAGTTTTACTGGAAGCAAATTACATTTTTGCTGGAAGCAAATTATTTTTTACTGAAGTAAATTTTTAACATTAAATAAAGATGATTCCAATTGCAGATTACACAGAAGCAGAAGAACTTGTCGATGCAAATCAACATTATTTATTACCAAAACACCCTTTCAGACTTCTAATTGCCGGTGCTTCGGGCACAGATAAAGCGAATTTATTGTTGAACTTCATATACGATTATCTCGAGTTTGATAATTTATTCGTTTTTGCAAAAGATATGTATGAACCCAAGTATACTAAACTGAAAGACAATTACACTATGTTTAATGGTGTGGATATTGACTCGATAAAGTATCCTAAAAAGAAGATGAAAATTATGCTAGAGTTATATGAAAGATTCGGCAAGAAAGGAACTTTATTCTCCTCTGATACAAAAGAATTTATAACAGTGGATGACTTAGATCCGTCTTATAAAAATGTTGTTGTCTTTGATGACTGCATGACAGACAAGGATCAGAAGAGCATAGAAGATTTTTTCATCAGAGGTCGGAAGAAAAACGCCTCAATCATCTACCTTTCACAATCTTATTACAGAACGCCTATTGTCATCAGGAGAAACTGCAATTACTTTATATTTTTTAATCTTCAACAGAGGAAGATTCAGCAGATCATAAGAGAGATAGATGGTAGGTTGACAAAAGAAGAATTCAGCAGGTTATATAAAAAGTGCATGCAACAACCGTATGATTTCTTTATGCTTGATTTAGTCAATCCGGCTCTGAGATACCGGAAGAAATATTTCATCCCTATAAATAAAGATGGAAGAGTACTTACAGAAGAAAATTTACGTGTACAGAAAAAGTTACCACCACTATCATAACATCAGCATCACTATGACCATTAGCAAGTTCGTCTTGAGTTCATTGGGCTTATCCGCTTTTGTAATGGTTCCCTTAGCTGCTCTGAGCTTAAGCGTCGGTGTAGTTGAAGTTATTGAAAAAGCTTTGAACATTGTGGAAAGGAAAGAAGAGTACAAACAGTCCTACAAGTTTTATAAACAGCTGCTTAATGCATACAAGTCGAATGCAATAACAGAAGAAGAGGTGTACAAACGGGAGGAAGATTTCATCAATAATTTAGTCTACTTACCGAGGGAAAAATACATGAAACAAACCTTACTGAATGGGTATGCATACGTTAGTAAATAATTTTTCCTATATAAATAAATGTGTGGAAAAAAGAAAGGAAAAGGAGCTGTAAACGCAGCAATCAACAATTTACCATTTGAAATGCATCTGCCAGGTCATCAGTTCACAGGCCCAGGAACTCAACTGCTTAAAGGGAAAACTAGGCTGAACCCCGATTTCACATATAAAGATTGGAGTAAACCCATCAATAGAGTAGACGAAACTGCTTATAAGCATGATGTGTGCTACCTTGAGAATAAAGATACTGAAACAAGAAACAAAGTGTGTGACTCAAACATGATAAAAGAATTGGATGATATTCCCAATCCAACCATTCGTGAAAGATTAGATAGAGCTGTTGTGAAGCCTATTATCAAAGCAAAAAAGGCATTTGGAATGGGATCAAAAATGTATTGTCTAAAATCTAAAACGCACACCGGCACCAAAGATACATCTCATGCCACCTCTAAAAACGGTAGACCTATGATGAAAGGAATCTGTATGAGTTGTGGTTCTAAGAAGTGTCGTTTTTTACCGGTGAAGGGGTAACCGAGAAAGGTTGCCCCGAAAAGGTTTATTACAACCCTGAAACAGGATTTTGCGGCATAAATGAATTGAGCAGAAAAACTGGTTTAAGTCGAAAAGTAGTCTCGGACTTCTTACACAAGCAGGATGTTTACACAAAGCATAAACCACTTATCCGTAAGTTCAAAATAAGGAGAACGTATGTCTCACATATAGACGACCAATGGCAAGCTGATTTACTGTTTGTCTATAAATTTGCGAGAAGTAAGTACAACGATGGCTCCAAATATTTATTAACAGCTATTGATTGCTTCAGCAAATACGCATGGGCTATTCCTCTAAAAGATAAGCCATCTAATGAAGTAACTTAAGCATTTAAAAAGATCTTCAAAGAGATTCCCTGAAAGGATCCAGACAGATAAAGGATTAGAGTTCGTTGGGAAAACAACTCAAAAATTATTTAAGGATAATAATATCCAATGGTTCACAACGGAAAATGTTGAAATAAAAGCGGCTATGGTTGAAAGATTCAATCTCACTCTTGGTAATAAAATAAAGCTCTACTTAAGTGAAAATAACAGTGAAAGATACATATATGTATTGGATCAATTAGTGAAGAATTACAACTCATACCACAGAAGTATAAAAATGACTCCTGTTGAAGCCAGTCTAGAAGAAAACAGTGGTAAAGTCTACCGCAATTTGTTTAATGAAAAGACCATACGTAAACCTAAGTTTCAAGTAGGTGATAAAGTTCGAATATCGATACATAAGTCAACTTTCAGAAGAGGATATCAAGCAACCTTTACAGAAGAAATATTTGTCATTTCTGAATTTTTAGAGACCGATCCAATCACTTATGGAGTTCAGGATTTAAATAATGAAGAGGTTAAAGGTACTTTTTATGAAAATGAATTGGTAAAGTATGATAAGAAAGACAATGTGTATAAGATTGAAAAAGTCATCAGAAAGAAGGGGGGCAAATATCTAGTAAAGTGGTTAGGTTATCCTGAGACTAGCTGGATTGATAAAAAAGATTTAGTTTATTTTTAATAGCCGACAAAAGCTATTAAAAATTCTGATTCACTTATTGGGGTCATGCGTCAGCTCTTCACCACAATCCTGGCAAACGTACCAGCCGTCATCATTTTATTTAATAGGGGGAAAAACTCCAATTTAATGCTTCGAAGATGGTTCTGCAGATTTCTTCATTCTGAATAAGCGTCTTCTTGAGTTTAGGTAACTTAACTAGAAAGCGCAAAATATAGATGTCGTAACCTCTTTTCCGTAACATATGGTATAAGATATAGTCTTTGCTGATTAAGTTTTTACGGTTCGGATACAATTCAATGTATTTATTGATAAAAGATGAAAAATCAACCAAGAGCTGATCTTCGAAAGGAAAATTATACATATCTAACCATTTAGAAAGATTTTTTATTCTGCTATTCATTTTAGCTGTCTGCGCCTTTGCAAAATATAACTCTACTAATTTGATAGGAGGTTTATTGGGGTTATATCTCAGCTCTTCTGCACAGAACTGGCAAACGTACCAACCATCATCATTCTGAATTACATAGCCGTGCCTACACTCTTGTGGCAAGTCAGATAGCCTTATCACTTCCATCATATTTATTTTAATAAGTCTTCCTTTTAACTCCTTTTAAATTTGATTATACTTCTTCAATAATAAAAGCATTTAAAGAAACACATTTAGTATATAAATAAGATGATGAGTGAAAATAAATCTTTGATCGATGTATGTTATGAGCAAATCAAGGATAACTTTTATTATGGGTTATTTGGTGACTTTAAGCTGGTTATTGATAAGAATACAGGATGTTTTAATGCAACAAAACTCTGTCAACTTGGAGGCAAAAAGTTTTATCACTGGAAACAAACTGAACGTTCGAAATGTTTAATACAATACTATGAAAGTAAAAGATGCCCACGGGATCACGTGGGCATCTTTTACGAAGTTAAGCTAACAAACAACGATCCTCTGAATAGACAGATAACAGGTCAATATGTCCGACAAGAACTAATACTCGATATCGCCTCCTGGATCTCAGTCGAGTTCTATGATAAGTGCAACAGAATTATCCTCAACTACTTTGTAAATGAGTATAAGGCGATGGACAAAAATGAGTTTGAACTAAAGCTGAAAGACATCGAAGATAAAATGAAAAAACTAATGCTTGAAAAGGACACGATCCAACAAAAACTCGAAACTTCAGTCGAGGACCGTGCACCCCAGCCTGCAGAAAAGGATAAGCGAGAACGATTTATTCTTATTAAGCGCAACGATGAAACCTACCCCTACTACTCAACAAGAGCTCAAGACGTTTATGCTAGAGGTGTGTTGAAACACCAACGCTCTTTGTATACAGAAGTCTCCATCCTACTGGATCTCCCCTGTCACCCCAACTCAAAAACTCTCTTTGTTAGAGTTAGGGATGATTTGAAGAAAAAGGGGGTTACATTTAAGTCATGCAATATCTCTTTAGCCGGCTCGACTATTAACGAAAAAGAGTTAATAAAAGCAATGAATACCATAAACGATGAAAAGCGTGTCCTCTAGTTGGGAAACGAATCAATTACGTTTTAATGGTTTAAAAACTATTAAAATGTTGCAAGCTTTTTAAATTTGATTATACCTCTTCAATATTTTAAGCATTTAAAGAAAAGGATTGTAGTATATAGATATAGATAAAATGGATTTTCAATCAAAAACCGTCCGACAGTTGCAGGACTACTGCCGGGAACATAATATTCGAGGATACTCGAAACTTAAGAAGTCGGAGCTGATCGACCTCATTCATCCAATTTATTCATTCTCAACGAATCATAACGGCTTTCCCAGTTTCCACGATGACTTGTTTAGCAAGCAAAAGAAAAAGAGGGGGCTTAAGATCAGGTGTTGCGGTAAGTTATTTAAGGAATCAAGCATAAATAAGCACCTACAAACAAAAGCTCACCAAAACTATAAACCAAAGAAGGCCTCTCAGGAGGGGCGAGATCACAGAGATGATTTTGACAATATGCAGAGCCTGCATCACATGACCATCAGCCAACTCCGCGAATTTTGTCGATCGCATGGTATTACAGGCTATTCCAAGTTAGAAAGGAAGGCAGACATCATAGCATACATAGAAAGAATATTGTTCAACCGTCACTTCGCATTTGATTCCGACCTGTTTTCAGATTCACGAGAGAGAAGGCTATATACTCTCCATGAAGTTGAGACGGCCTATAAGTCTCGTTTGAAGACGTATGACATCCAGAATGAACACAATCTGATGCTTCCCAAAGTCTTTTTGAATGATGTTTCATCACTAGTCCGGGGTCTCATTACTAAACATCTGAAGAGGCTGCATGGTCTGAAGGTTAATTTCCAATTTCTCTGTGACTATGAAAAGGGGAAAGACGAAGGGAAGATAGAAATGGAGAAAAACTTCAAAACAGAAAATGAAGTCATCTTAGAATCTACTGATTTGATAGATTATTACAGATCCGTTATCCAAAAATTATTGACTGAAATGGAGGAATTTGTTGCAAAGGGTTCATTTTGGACGCTTTCTAGAATAAAAAGCCTTGAGGTGAGGATCAATAAATACAACCCACTGAGAGGATCATCCTACATTGATTTACCGAAAAGAATTAAAGTTAAGAAAGCAGTCATTAATGTACAAAATGAGGATAATAAGTGTTTCATGTGGGCAATACTCTCTGCATTGCATCCAGCGGAAAAAGGTGCCCAAAGAGTCACCAAATATAAACAATATGAAAATGAGCTAAAGTTCGAAGGCATTGAATTTCCTGTAAAAATGGAAGACAGAGTACTCGAAAGGTTTGAAAAGCTGAATACTGTATCAATGAACATTTATTCATACGATGAAAGGGCTAACATATACCCTTTAAGAATAACTGAGAATAAAGTTGAGAAACATGTTAATTTGCTTTATATAAAAAACGAAGAAGGGAATAGCCACTATTGTTGGATAAAAGACATGTCAAAATTAATAAGTGCTCAATTAAGTAAGCATGACAAAAGAGTATATCCCTGTGAAAGGTGCCTGTTATTTTATCACTCTCAGGAAGATCTGCAAAAACATGAAACGGATTGTAAGAAAAATAAGGCTGTCAAAATAGTAATGCCCAAAGAAGATACAAAACTAAAATTCAAACATTACCATAAATCACTTCGAGTACCCTTTGTAATATATGCAGATTTTGAAAGTTTAACAACTAAGATGGACACCTGCCAACCAAATGACAAGAGCTCGTACATGCAAAAATACCAAAAACATGAACCCATGAGTTTCTCCCTTTACATTAAATATGAGCATGGGGACTACAAACCTCCAATAACTTATAGAGGCCCGAATGCAACTAAAGTATTTTACGAAACATTGAAGGCTGAGGCCTTAGGGATAAAGAAAATTTATGATAAAAAGCATCCAATCAAAATTACTGATGAAGATGACAGACATTTCAAGTGTACTGATATATGTCATATCTGCGGGTTTAACATCAAAGAAGTTCCATCGCCATATTCATCGAAAGACCCTGGGGACTTCCAAAAAGTAATCGATCATGACCATTTACTCGACCCATCCGAACATGAATCAAACTATAGGGGTCCAGCTCATAATTTATGTAACCTAATGTACCAACACCCTACCTTTATTCCAGTTTTCATTCACAACTTATCTGGGTACGATTCTCATTTATTCATAAAAGAGCTAGGTAGTGACGCAGGGAATATCGACGTCATCCCCAACAAGGAGGAAAAATACATTTCATTCAGCAAAGTGGTCGGAGAAAAATGGGTAGATGTTGGTGATGGCAAAAAGACCAAGCTACCCGAAATAAAATTGAGGTTTTTGGATTCTTTTAAGTTCATGGCCAGTAGCATTGATAGTTTAGCCAAAAATGTGAAGGAATTCAGAGAAACAACAAAGTACTTTCCCGGGGATAAATTAGATCTTGTTACTAGAAAAGGCGTCTATCCCTATGATTACATGGATTCATGGGAGAAATGCGAAGAAACTCGTCTACCTTCCAAAAATGAATTCTACAATAAAATGACTGAGTCGGACATATCACACAAGGACTATGCACATGCCAAAACAGTATGGAAGGCCTTCGATATTAAAAATTTAGGCGAGTATTCTGACTTGTATGTGAAGACCGATGTACTGATCTTAGCTGATATCATGGAACATTTTAGAGATGTCTGCATAAAGACTTATAAATTGGATCCTGCATGGTACTTCACTGCACCTGGTCTCTCCTGGGATGCCATGCTAAAAACTACAGGAATTGAACTAGAATTATTGACTGATTATAACATGATTTTGATGCTTGAAAAGGGAACCAGAGGCGGCGTCTCTCAGTGTTGCAATAGGTATGGGAAAGCCAATAATAAATATATGAAAGACTATGACAAAAGTAAAGAATCAAATTATTTAATGTACCTAGATGCCAATAACCTGTACGGCTGGGCAATGAGCCGATTTCTACCATATGGTAGTTTCAAGTGGGTGAGTACAAACATAGAAGTAACCCAAATACCAGATGACTCAGACACCGGTTTTATTCTGGAGTGCGACCTGGAATATCCTGAATATTTACATGATCTCCATTCAGACCTTGCACTAGCTGCGGAAAATAGAATTCCTAATGGTTCAAAACATCCAAAATTGATGACAACCCTGTACGACAAGGATCATTATGTGGTTCATTACAGGATTTTAAAGCAATTCTTACAATTGGGGATTAAATTGAAGAAAGTGCATAGGGTTTTAGAGTTTAAACAATCCTCCTGGCTGAAGACATATATTGATTTGAACACCGAAATGAGAACTAAAGCAACTAATGACTTTGAAAAGGATTTTTATAAACTCATGAATAACTCCGTGTTTGGAAAGACGATGGAAAATATTAGAAAAAGACTCGATATCAGACTCTGCTGCGATGCCAAGAAAGCTGTAAAACTTATAGCTAAACCTAACTTTAAAGGAAGAACTATATTTGAGGAAGATTTGATTGCTATACACATGCACAAAACTGCAGTGCTTTTTGATAAACCCATCTACGTCGGCATGAGTATCTTAGACCTATCAAAGCATCTAATGTACGACTTCCACTATAATGTGATGAAACCTAAATATGGGGACAACATCAAATTGTTATACATGGATACGGATAGTTTCATCTATGATATAAAAACCCCTGATTTTTATGAAGACATGAAAGGAATGATTGATTATTTTGATACATCCGACTATGCAGAAGGCAATAGGTACGGGATGCCACGGGCAAATAAAAAGGTCTTGGGCAAGATGAAGGATGAGAATGCTGGGAAAATTATGGAAGAATTTTTAGGGTTAAGGTCCAAAATGTATGCCTGTAAAACAGAAGAAGGCCTGGTGAAAAAATCAAAAGGTGTTAAGAAATGTGTGGTAGAAAATAGGATTACTTTCGACGATTACAAAAACTGCCTATTCTCACATCAAAAACAGTACAGGACCATGAATCTCATCAGAAGCACGAAACATGAGATTCATTCCATACAAGTAAATAAGATTGCCCTTTCCGGTGATGATGACAAGCGGCATATATTGAAAGATGGTATCCATACCTTGGCTCACGGTCACTATGCAATTAAAAAGTAGATGTTTTAATAGTTTTCGAACTATTAAAAGATATTTTAGAATTCACGATTAAGTATCAAGCTGCACTCGACCAGATATTTTTCAACTTAAATGTCGATATGAAAACAAGAGCAATTCAATATATTGCATGCAAAATAGTGCTTGTATAACCTTCCATTTTCGTGAATACAATATTTTCTGTTTGAGTGTAACTTTAAGCATTCCTTTTGTTCAAGCAGAATTTTAGCTAGCGAAGGCTCAAAATTCTCTATATTTTCCTCTATTTCTTGTATTCTCTTTCTTATAACAATTGCATTAATAACAGCTCCCCTTAACATTGTGTTTCTTTATTCAATACCAATTTTCTTTAACTCCCTTTAATTCAATGCAGTCAAGAGGATGCATTGAATTAACAATTTCCTACACCATTACTTCCCAAAAGGGGATGGCACCTTCCTCGAAAGAAAAGGGGGTGCTCGCCGACGGGAGGACCCTTCCGTCGCAACGAATTTTCGGGGGCTTCGTTCTGAAAGGGGCGTTATATTTTCATGGATGGGATTTGCACCATTATTTAAGAAAATATATATGGTTAAAATAGAGCCATTGCTTTCTAAAAGTGGGTGGAATTTTAATGGGGGTTTGAGAGCCATCGTTTTATAACATTTGTATGGATAAAAATAGAGCCATTGCTTTCTAAAAGTGGGTGTGATTTTAATGGATAAAAATAGAGCCATTGTTTTTAAAAGGGGGTGGAAAAATTATGGCGTTTTTTTATGCCAATGCTTTCTAAAAGTGGGTGTGATTTTAATGGTCGGTTTGAGAGCCATTGATTTTAAAAGGGGGTGCGATTTTAATGGATAAAAATAGAGCCATTGATTTCTAAAAGTGGGTGCGATTTTAATGGATAAAAATAGAGCCATTGATTTTAGAAGGGGGTGCGATTTTAATGGAGGGGTTGAGAGCCATTACTTTTCTAAAAGTGGGTGGAAATTTAATGGTGGCTTTGAGAGGCATTAACAGTCACTGCGCCAGCTCCGGCAAATGCACACTACTTAGCATTCATAAACTAAGTTAAATAAAATAGAACAATTTACTACAAGATTTTCAGGATCAATCTTCAAGAATCTGCAAATAAATAAATTAATTAATAAAAAAAAAGAGATTAATATACATAATAAATATTGTAATTAGTTTATTAAAATAAAGAGACAAAAAAAATTAAATTAAATCAAGGGTTTGAGAGTCTAATTAAAGAGCAAAGGTGAGAGTTTTGTAATGGGGCGTTTCAGCTCCCCATAAACAGCTCGTAATTCGACAACTCAAACTTTGCCATCTGCTCCAGGAAATAATTTAATTATTCTTCCAAGTTTCCACTTCAAAATGGCTGATGATCGTCTTTTATCAAAACCCATTTCCCTTGATGTTTGGTTTGTCCATCAACCATTTTGATCATCTTTGCAAGTCAGATAAGTAATCCGAGGATCATCTCTTCAAGAAACTTTGGAAATTTTTTTGCAAAAGCTTCCATCCCTCCAACGAGGTCAAGTTAATTGAAGATTAGTCAGGTTCAGGTATTGATGTCAAAACAGTATCACTAATAATTTGTCCTGGAGTCAGAGCACTCAAATGCCTTGGATCATTCCAGAGAGGTCTTGAGTTCAAGCATGACTCTATCTGAGTAATTAAAGTAAGAAACTGTTCATAAGCAAGCATTTGTTCACCAATAGTTCCTTTAAAATTATTTTTCATCTGTTTTATTCGAGCCTCCCAAACGCCTCCAAAATTAGGGGCAGATGGCGTATTGAAATTCCATTTGATTGTTTTCCGGACAAATATCTGTGGATCTTTTCTTCAGAAGAAATCAAGGACATCATTTTTTTACATTTCGTTGTCGGCGCCTACAAAGTACATTCCTCTATCTGAAAACACTTCTTCAGGCTTTCCTCGTCAAGCAACAAACCTTTTCAATGATGCGAGGAATGTCTCAAACATGAGGTCTCTAAGTATTTCCAAATGAATTGCCTTTGTAGTAAAACAAATGTATAAACAAATGTAACTCGTATAAGGTTAAAACCCTCGACCTTTACGAGGTTTAATCAAAAAGGGTTCCAGCGAGAATAACACCAACTTTTGAAAATACTGGCGATGGTACTACACGTGCAGCTGAAAGATCACCCAGGCTAAGTTTGATGTTTAAAATGATTTTAAAAAAGGTAAATATATTAAAACTTTAAAAAACATTAAAAACCCGTTAAAAATTACCTTTCGCTAGCGCTTTCAGCTGCTTCACGCAGCCTTCTTCAGGCGTTTACGATCTTGTGAACCATCGCATGCTTGGCGGCCGTATATCTTCTTCTCTCTTCCTCTCTCCAAGACATCGCGCCACCTTGCATCGATTTCTGTTTGGTCGGTATTGCATGATCCCTTATTCGCTAAAATTTCGACTGTTTCGCGTTTTGTGGCATAGAAATAATTGTTGTAGTTAGCTAATTTTGTATAATTTTTAAAATCTATTTCTATTTTTTCTTCTTGGTTCATTTTGGTTAAAGCTGTGGTTATATGGCCATGTTTTATATCATTCTGGTGTTCTTTAATTCGCGTTTTTATTTTTCGTTTCGTCATTCCAATGTAACACCCGGTTTCTTGGTTTTCTTTAGTAAAGTTTATTTTGTATATGCCTGCAGTTTCTGAAAAATCTATTTTATCTTTGTCATTTCTGATTCTCTGGAAAATATTTTTGTTTGGTTTTATTGGTACGTTTATATTTAATTTAGCGGCTTCGGTTTTAATTTTATTCGCTATACCTTTGTTATATGGAATCTTCGGTTTTAATTTTATTCGCTATACCTTTGTTATATGGAATCTATACCTATAGTAATCAAATAAACGAAACTTACACTAAAAATCAAAACAAAAAACTTAAATCAGGGCTTAAAAATAAACCACAAGAAAATTATAGAAATAAACCAAAAGAAATCCAATACTTAAACCTCTCAAATACAAAACTTACCACACACCAGGACCAATTATTAAAACTTGGACATAAATACATTCTAGATGAACCAATAGATATAAAAGATACCATAGCGAAAATAGAATCAACTTTACAACACATCCCTAAAAACCATCAAAATAATTTACGAAATATCGCGCAAAACAGTATTACTGAAAAAATTAAATACAATAGTAACGACTGTGAAGACAGAAAAGCCTTAAAAGCACTTAAAGAAAAAAATAACATAGCATGCGTACTCACTGATAAAACTAATAAAATAGCCATCTTTAACCGCACCGAATATAACGAAAAAATGGAAAATGCAATAGATGAAATAGGAGTTACCCCCCTCGAAAAAGATCCCAATAAAAAACTAACAGAAAAAATGAATAGAATTATAAAAGAAGGAAAATGGCCAAACAATAACAAACCCAAAATAACTAATTTTGCACCCAACACAAATGTTTGGAAAATTTAAAGACCATAAAAATCCACCAAAATTTAGACCCATAGTAAATAAAAGAGAAAGCCCGTCATATGAACTAGAAAACTATATGAAAAACGTATACAAAGAAATTCTCCCCCCTTCAAACACCAACTTAAACTCAACAGACGACTTTATAAAAAAACTAAAAGACGTAAAAATTGAACCTAACGATCTTATGGTCAGCTTAGATGTAGTGAACTTATATCCATCCATTAATATAAAAGAAATTAACGAAATTATAAACGAAAAAATAAAACAAAAATATAATGACAAAGACATAAGTCAAACCTTAACCTCAGCCAACAACCTAATACTTAACGAAAACTACTTCAGATTCAACGACAAATTTTATAAACAAAATAAAGGCGTTCCGATGGGATCACCCATCTCAGGCTTAATAGCAGATTTTAAATTAAGATTATTAGAAAATGAAAATATACTAAAAGATTTCAAAGAAATAAAATATTGGTTCAGGTATGTAGACGACATATTTGCAATAATAAACACTAACTCTTCCCCCCCAGAAAATACACATGAAAAATTAAATAAAATTGACCCAAATATTAAATTTACACTTGAAATAGAAAATATAAACCTCATTAACTTCTTAGACATTACTATAATAAAAACACCAAACTTAAACTTTTAAACCACAGTATACCGGAAACAAAATAATAGCAATGAAATCATAAATGCGAAATGTAAAACTCCCTATAAATACAAAATAGCTGATATACAATACTATATAAATCGCGCAATAAACGTATGCTCTAATGAAAATCTACTTAAACAGGAACTCCAAAAAATTACCGAAATAGCTCAAGATGCAGGATATAGAAATAACCTAATAAACAAACTTTATAAAAATAGAATAAAAAAACTTGATAACATAAGTAATGCACAGAAACCAAAACAGAAATACATCCCCCAATTCCATATAACAAAGGTATAGCGAATAAAATTAAAACCGAAGCCGCTAAATTAAATATAAACGTACCAATAAAACCAAACAAAAATATTTTCCAGAGAATCAGAAATGACAAAGATAAAATAGATTTTTCAGAAACTGCAGGTATACACAAAATAAACTTTGCTAAAGAAAACCAAGAAACCGGCTGTTACATTGGAATGACGAAACGAAAAATAAAAACGCGAATTAAAGAGCACCAGAATGATATAAAACATGGCCACATAACCACAGCTTTAACCAAAATAAACCAAGAAGAAAAAATAGAAATAGATTTTAAAAATTATAAAAAATTAGCTAACTACAACAATTATTTCTATGCCACAAAAAGCGAAACAGTCGAAATTTTAGCGAATAAGGGATCATGCAATACCGACCAAACAGAAATCGACGCAAGGTGGCGCGATGTCTTGGAGAGAGGAAGAGAGAAGAAGATATACGGCCGCCAAGAATGCGATGGTTTACAAGAGCGTAAACGCCTGCAGAAGGCTGCGTGAAGCAGCTGAAAGCGCTAGCGAAAGGTAATTTTTAACGGGTTTTTAATGTTTTTTAAAGTTTTAAGTTTGATGTGTTTCTAAAACACTTCATACAGTTCCTAATATTTCTTTTCACAGTTTCTCTTGCACTAATTATCCAGAATTGCTGCAGCAAAACTGAAATTTTTAACAGAGTTCCACTATGAATATGCTTTTCATGAAAGTACTTTATAATAAATCAGTAATGTGATGATTTTTGTGAAATATCATTTGGTACTTTTGAATTTCAGGTATGTTTGCGTGTCTTAACCGCCCACCAACACGAATAATTTCATTTTTGTCAAGAAAAGCATTTAATGAAAGAAGTTATTTAATTGCATTAAAGTTTTTTCCAGATTTCAAAGTCTTTATTGCTTCTCCAAATTTATTCTTTTGAACTAACTTCACAGTAATGTATGTTGCCTCATTAAGTTCTTGCACAGTCAAGAAGCCAGTAAATCGCTCAGATCGACATTTAATATTTTTTACAAATCTAAGACGCTTAGCTATAACACGTCTTAATTTAGACCAAAATGATAACTTATACATCAGTTCAAATTCATTATCGACATGAGTTAAGGAACAAACAAGAGTTTTTCGATGTTCTCAAAAAATCTCTTCTTAAGCTATTTTTGCCTTACTTTCAGGTAGCGTTGTCGGTAAGTGCTCTTCTTTCATCCAGGTTGGTCCCTTCAACCATTCTTCAACAATTCAGATGCTGTGCAACCACAAGACAGCACATCGGCGGGATTCTTAGCCCTTTGACAAAACCTCCACTGAGATGGGGTGACTAATCATTGAATTCCAGTTGCTAGCACTTCGTCTTACCCAATAAAGGGTAATTTGGGAATCACAGAAACATAGAATGCTCTTGACAGGAATTGTAAATAGCTTACCTAGATAATTAGCTAATCGAGCAGCTGTTAAGGTTCCCTTTAATTCAAGGCGAGGCACGGTAAGTTTTTTTAGATTAGCCACTCTTGCCTTTGACATAATAAATGAAGTTTCACGGGAACATGGATCACGAAAATAAGCCACTGCACCATATCCCTTCAAACTATCATCACAGAAAACAAAAATTTCAGTAGTTTCAGGATTTAATTTTCCAATATTCGTAAAATACCTTCTAAGCACTTCAAAAAATTTTAAGTCCTTCAGTTCACTGTACCACTTCTTAAATTTTTGTATTAAAGCATCATGTACAGAACAATCCCAATCAATACCCTGTCCCCATAACTCTTGCATTAGAAATTTAATTCTTATTATGAAATGGGAAATATATCCTACAGGATCATACACTTTCGCTACAGTTTGTAAAACAATCCTTTTGGTAATAATTTCGTTATCAAATTCCTCTAAAAGAGATTTTAAGTCTCTTTTTAAAATATCATCTTTAGTTGACCACATTATTCCCAATACTTTAGAAAGATTTCCCTTATTTATTTCTTCATCAATATTTATCTCATGCTTTTCCCACGATTGTCTTAATTCGCCAGAATTACTCTTAAATTTTCTTAGTGTCGTATTGCCATCCTTTCGTATTTTTACAGCAACAGACGACAAAATAAATGCCTTATTTACAGAATTAGCACCAAAAATGAGGTCATCAAAGTATAAGGACGAATCAAGCATATTAAAAACCTTCTCAAACAAATCCTTATACCCTTTTATATGATGTTTAATGGTGACCGAGAGTAAAAAGGGTGATGTTGTAACATCAAAAGTTACACGAACCATGAACAAAAGACCTTCAGTAGAGGATTTTTACTATTTATGTTATCAAACCATAAAAAACGCAAAACATTTCTGTCATTTTCTTGAACCTGTATTTGCAGAAATGCCTTTTCTATATCACAAACAAAGGTAAATTTATGAAAGCGAAAACTCAAAATAATATACAAAATATCCGGATTTAAATTAGGGCCTCAATGTAAATATTCATTTAAAGATTTGGCTTCCTTCTCTTTAGAAGAAGTTTCGAAAACAATTCTGACTTTGATGGTGGATTTATCCGTCCTCACTGCTGGTCTGTGGGGCATATAATATACATCAGATTCATTTTTATCATATTGACATTTTTCAATTATACCCAAATTGTATTGTTCATCAAAAAAATTTTCATATTATTTTTTTACCCATTCATTTTTACACAATTTTGTTCTCAAACTCCAAAGTCTGTTTTTAGCTATCTCAAAATTAGATTTCAATTCGTTTTTATTTTCTTTCCATAAAAATTGGATTTCACATCTTCATTAACAAAATTTAAATTTTCCCTAAAAGAATTAATAATTTATGTATCTCTCTGTGACAGAGAATCATCCTTATTATCACAAATTCCAAGAACTTCTAAATCCCAGAAACGCTGCAAATTGAAATTATCAAATTTATTGACAGATACAAAATACGAGTTAATTACTTCTGTACTATTATAATTTAATTTTCCCACTAGAGAACCGAAAATGTTATTAGCAACATATAAATTCTCCCTAATTTCTGCAACAATTCCTCTCTGTATTTTCCAAAAATAATCTGCTCCAAGCAAAATATTAATTTTTGATTCATTTAATGAACTGTCTGCTAATTTCCAATTTTTATTTTTATACATATTGCAATTTCTGGCTCGCTCTTTGGGCTTTTCAACGAAGTCGCGAAGTCTGTAGCTAATACTTCAACATGTATGAAACGACGAGGGTTTATTTTGCTGCGCAACTTAACCCGTTAGTAGTCGCTAGTTGGTTGATTTGCGCCCATCCTTCAGTGTTGCCAGATTTTTTTATTCAATAGCCACCAAAAATTTTTAGAAGTAGCATTTGATATACATAAAACGCAAATAAAATCAAAGGAACGTCGATCACATAACTTCTTAAAATTAGTGGTGAGAGTTAAATAAAAAGTGCGCAATCTGTAATAGGTGGCGCTGTCTAGCGACTACTAACGGGTTAATAGCAAAAACCTCGAATTCCTCTTCATTACCTCTATTAATTTCGAAAGCAAAAACAGTTAAATACTTTTTTCTTGTAAAGGGCAATTTTAATTCATGTGCTAAATCTTTAGTTATAAAACTTTTCTCACTTCCAGAATCCAATAACAATCTTACAACTTTGGATCTAGAATTAGATTGAGCGATTACGCAACATGTTTGCAATAATGCCTCACTGTAAAAAAAAAACGGGTAAAAAACTGCATAATCTGCTGTAAATTTTTCGCAAGCTGAGGAAAAACAGCATTTTAGGTTTTTTACTGTAATTTGTGAAATCGTCTGCTGATGTTTTATATCTGGTTGTTCTACAGCTGCGTGCGCCATTATTTTATTATATTATCCAGAGATTCCGACAAAAGGAAGCTGAAACTTCCTGCAGGTGAATTTTAATTCCTGCTCTTCGATTTCTGGTAAGTGCAATTTTAATTGTTTTGTATTCTTTTATTGTTATAAATGTATGAGACTTATATACTTGATTCACAAAGATCCAGTCATAAATCGTCCATTATTTTATACAACCTATTGTATAATTATTAAATACGATAGAAATTCTTATCATGAAATGTAAATTTTTATATTATTTGTTGAGAGAAAGTACAATATAATTTTTACTTAATCAGATTTTTTTGCCTACTGTATTATTTGTGAAAGTTTATAGATTCCTTGTTCTATTTTAAACACTGTTTTTATTATTGGTTCCAAACTTATGGAATTAGTATGTATAATACAAACGCGAATTTTAAAGAGATTTCTAGAATTTTTTTCTTTTTTCCATCATTTGTTTTTTCTCAAGCAATGTTAAACTCGTCCTATTTTTGAAAAAGGTCGTTTTAAGTTCATCGATTTTCGTTTAGAGTTAGTTTTAAATTTGCTTATTTTTGTCAGGTCTTTTTTTTTAAAAATGGCGATTTTTATAGGCTTAATTTTCAGAATTGAATTTCTTCCTGAAATTATTTCTCTCTCTCTCTCTTTTTTTTTTTTTTTTTTTTTTTTTTTTCAAATTTTGCTAATAAGTGTTTAATTTCTTTCTTTTTTTTTTTTTTTTTTTTTCCAGTTTAAAGCAGATATATTTAATTTATTACTCTCATAGAAACTACATTTAAATTATGATTTTCTTACTGTGACTTCAAGCGAAAGTTACGTTTCTATTTATTTCTCGGAAATTTTACATTAATAACATATATCTCAAAATTTAATACGAATTGGCCCATTGCGTGAAAAAATAATGAATTAATGTTTGAGTTTTCTCAAAATTTTTCATACTTTTCATAATTTAAAAGTATTTTTCCGCATTTGTTTTCCTTGTATATGAAACATTTTGCTCAAAATGAAGTACAGTCGGTAACAAAAGTGTCCGAACACTATCGAAAATTCCTATGTATAAAAAGTACGCTTAATACAGTTTTGCTAAATAAATCCTTGCCGAATCATGTTCTTACGCTGACTAAGATCAGGATTCGACAAGGATTTCTTTAGCAAAACCGTATGAAGTGTAACTTTTTTACATAGGAATTTTCGCTAGTGTTCGGACACTTTTGTTACCGACTGTATGAAATTCATTGCACAAGATTTTAAAATGTTTCAAAAAAAAAATAAATAAATAAATAAATAAAAAAATTGGGAACGTCTGATAAAGATTTTTTTATTTTTTTATTTATTTATTTGTTCATTTGATTGTTTTATGGAATAGCGTTCTAAACGATGATTCCATCTCACCTCAGGAAGGATATGTCTGATCGCCATCATAGATTATTAAAAAAAAAGTTAAATAAGTAATAAAAAGATCATTACTAAGTGAAATATCTCTAAACTTTTTTCCCCTAAAAGGTCTTTTTATTTACGCAACTATTTTTCTAAAATATTGTGCAAAATTTATAACAATTTCTTTTCCTATGTGCATATAAATCAGTGGTTCAGAATAATCTTTTAAACAAACTAAGATATCATTGTTCCTGAATAAATATTTTGATATTCCTTTCAAAGAAGGGGAAGAGACAGTTTCTTGTTATTCGTGACAAGCAGATGTCTCTTTCTGGGTATTAAACAATTTTGAACAAAAACCTTTAATCATTTTTGTGGAAAATGAAGTATATATCTATTTAAAATAAATTGAAAAACTAAATAACAATGTTTATTGGGTAAATAATTGATTTATGTAGCTTGTGAAATATTCTAATGAAATGTTTGTCATGTTAACAATAAAAATTGTTTGCTAAAAGCGTGTGTTGAGTGTCCAGGTACTGAAGCTGTTACAGCAGCAACATTTGATTTCGATGAAGAGAAATATGCATTATGTGTTATATGGGAAGATGGGGACTTAATAAAAATGCATGTGCTTTTAAGAAAATGTAAATTGAATTACGGGGTTAAATAAATAAATAAATAAATAAATAAATAAAAGGTGTGCCGGTGTTGGGGTTAAGACAAATTGACTGCGCTATGTGCCATGGTCTAAGGAGAGCGCCCTCACCAGTTTTTTTTTTTTTTTTTTTTTTTTTTTTTTTCCCTCCAGAGTCCTAAATCATATTTACGCAAGTTTTGAAGAAAACTACTAGAAATTCGGAACGTCTAGGCAGACGAGCTCGACCTGCGGTCGAAATTGTCACCTTACGTCTACCAGCTTTCAGAGCAGAACCTCTTGGCCACTGGTGGATCGGGTTAAAGCTGGAATTTCTCATAATTATATAAGAAAAATTAATAGAAGGAAATTATTGGGGCAAAGCTAATGATAAAAGCAGATTTTATTCTACCAATAAATTTTGATTTTATGAAAATTGGTCAGTTTTTCTGCCAAATGAAATAAAAAATTAAATTATAGATGAAATTAAGAAGTTATCTATTATGCATAATGTTGCGTGTATACATACATATATATACATATATAGTCCTATGCTGTTTCGCTGTGTGTAATATTTTCAAAGGTAAAACACAATTCCTTTGAGATATTGTTTTCTAAATGAATTTTTTTTTTATCTCTTTTATTCCAGGTGCTTGATAAATATCAACCCGAGCATGGAAAATAAACAAAGAAAAAATAGCATTACAGATGGAGTCATGCCCCGCGCGTTGTAATTGTTGATGAATAACCTATCGAATTATGAATGGTTTTGATATGTAAATAAATGTCATACAAAATTTTTAATAAATGTATATAAGTTCGTTTAAAAATTAAACATTTTTAATTGCAGTTTTCACGTGATATTGCTGTAATTATGTTCCATATTAATGTTTTAGATAATTACCTTTTAGCTTCGTTTTACATGTAAATGCAAGAATAGTATAAATAAAATATTGAATTTTCATTAAAGCTTAATTTAAAAAAAAAAAAAGAAGAAGAAGAAAAAGAAGAATGGAAAGGGGAAAGGAGGCTTTTGATTTTTTTTTTTTTTTTTTTAAGAAAATAACTCATAAATTTTCGTTTTTTTTTTTTGAGAAAATAACTCATAAATTTTCCATTTTTTTTTCTTTTTTAATTTTCAACGTATATGGTAAGTAAGTTGAAAATTTTCAATCAAATAAATTCAATATTATCTTTATTCTGCAAATAGAAAACATTTTAATTTAGTTGTTTATTTTTTACTTATTTTTATTTTTTTTTTTTAAGTATCATTTTATAATTTTGATAATATAGAAAACATATGAAAATACAGTGTAGCATAGAAAACATCATATAAAAATTTTTACAAAATATTTTTATGCTGTTCTGTATCTAATTCTATGCTGTACCTAATAGGTATAGTTATGGAAAACTATATATGATTGAATATTTCATGTTCTTAAGCTGTATATGAGGCGTTCTAAAAGAAACAAAAGAAAAATTAAGTAAACAAAACTCTGTAAAAGTTCAGTTTCTCTGCCAGTAAGGCATGAATTTATAAAAATTACACATCAAAGGGCAAGGTGTAAAAAATAAAAAAATATGTAATAATAAGATACCAAACTCTCATAATACTTAAACTGTTCTGAAATCAGAGAAAAATTCTCAGAAATTATACTTTTACAGAGTAATTGTTTTTTAATAAAATTTGCAGCAAATTTTTGCTGTGGAATTAACAAAGGAAAATGCCATAAAATTTACAAAATGACACAAAATCTTAGAAAAATAAATAAATAAACAAAATAACATCAAAAAGTTATATAAAGTCTACAAATGTCTATATAAATATGAATAAAACTCTAAATATAATGAAACACTGATTTATTTGTTAAAAATATATAAAAGTTAAAATATTAACATATGTTTCGATACCACAAGGTATATTTTTCAAGACTGTTTCAACTATCACACAATCTTCGATTTTTTATATATTTTCATTTCTCATTTCAGCGCCATCTACGGATTCTTGTGAAAACTCAATTTTTTTTTTTTTTTTTTTTTTTTTTGTCTGCTGTATTTCTAAAGTAGCTTTAACCATATTTTCGGCAAATTTATATAATATTTTATTGCACAATGTTTTTTGCAAATGAAAATTTCCATTATTTTTCATATGATAACCGGATTAATTTTTCTGTCTAAGTTTTATTATCCAGCTATCATAAGAGAAACAATATAAATTTTTACCATAAAAAATACTATGTGCAATGAAACATCATACATTTTCTAAAAATATAGTTATATCTACTGCAGGTATACTATAAAGAAAAACTGAATTTGCCTGTTAATCAACAGATGCCAAAAAATAAAAATGCATAAAAAGTCAAAGATAATGTTATAATAGAGGTATCGAAGCATATATTAATTTTTTAACTTTAAAATTGCACTTTTAGCAAATAAAACAATGTATCTGCAAATGTGCTATAAAAATTACATTTCTGCTCAAAAGTTTAGCAAGATTTGCAAACGATCTGTTTTTTTTCCAATTTAAAAATTTATCTCTCGATGAAATGTTTTCAAACATTGAGTATTTAAAGAACTAAGTCTTCCTCATGTTTTTCAGTGAAGATAGGTTTATGACAGCATTTAAGAGGCCGGTAATAAAATGACAAAAAACAATAATGTTTGTGATTACCCTGTATCATTAAGTGAACGAAATGAACTGCAACTTTAGGATATATTAATATAGACCAAGTTCAATGTGTGGATGAATTTCTGTGACGATAGCATGTTAAATAACACAGATATAAGCATTTACTTTAAAGCTCAAAGAAAGAAAAAAATCAACATGTTTTTTTATTTATACTATGCAGAGATTTTAACGCAAATTATTTCCACTTTCAGATAACTTGGATAAACACTTTTAAAACAATATACAGTAATCGGATTTTAAATATCTTTAATATCTCATGAAATTTGAGCATTTTTATGAAAAACGCTTTCACTGCGCATCTGAGAAAGATAAAAAAAATGCATAGGTTGAAAGCTATATATATTGGGCAACATTTGTCAAAAGGGCATTTGAATAGAGTAAAATATTAAGTAAATTATACAGGGAAAAAAACGAGCTAGATTTTAGATATTTTTCAAGAGTTGAAATTTCTTAAGTGGTTCTTCACATGCCGCATAATTAATTTGAAGAATCAATTATTTCAGCTACACTCCAAATGTACATTTTTGTGAAAAATCTCTTATAAGCTTGTAACTCTAACATCTTTATGTTTATTTACTAAGATTTGTAAGATGATAAAGGGTTTTTCACAAAATAAAGCTTTTGCTAAGTGGATAAAATAATTGGATCTTTACATTAATTACGCGGCATATGAAAATCCGCTTAAGAAATTCAAACTCTAGGAAAATATCTAAAATATAGCTCATTCTTTTTCGTATAATTTACTAAATTTTTACTCTATTCAAATGCACTTTTGACAAAAATTCCCCAATATATCTAGCTTTCAACCTATGCAATAAAACTTTTTTTAATCTTCCCCACATGCGTAGTAAAAACGTTTTTCATAAAAATGCTCATATTTCCCGAGATATTAATTTTTTTTTCTTATTCCGATCGCAGTACATTATTTTAAAAGTGTTTTTCCTGCTTATCTGAAAGTGGAAATAATTTGCGTTAAAAACTCTGTATATTATAAATGAAAAATAAGTTGATTTTTTTTTCTTTATTAGCTTTAAAATAAATACTTATATCTGTGTTATTTAACATGCTATTGTCACACAAGTTCATCTACAAATTGAATTGGATCTACACTAACATATTCTAAAGTTACGGTTCATTTCGCTTGCTTAATGATACACGGTGATCACAAACATTATTGATGTCTCTCAATTTTTTACCGGCCCCCTAAATGTTGTCTTAAACCAATCTTCACTGAAAAACACGAGGAAGACCCAATTCTTTAAATACCGAAAGTCTGAAAACATTTCATCGAGATATAAGTTTTTAAATGGAAAAAAACTGATCGTTTGCAAATCTTGCTAAGCTTTTGAGCAGGAGTGTAAAATCCAAAACTGCTGTAAAAAGCAGCAGAAAAAGCAGTAAAAAGTAAAATTTTACTGTAAAAGCTAAAATACAAATCAACTGTAAAAAAAATAGCAGAAAATGCTGTAAAATTGACAAATGTGCAGTAAAAGCTAAAATACGAAATTGCAGTAAAAAAACAGCAAAAAATGCTGTATAATTTATAAAAGAACTGTAAAAGTTGAAATACAAAATTGCTGTAAAAAAACAGCACAAATTGCTGTAAAATTTACAAAGCTGCTGCGTTTTTCCAAAGTTTCTTTGGAAAAACGCAATTGCTGTATATTAACAGCAAAATATGCTGGCACCCATATTGCCAGCATTTTTTGCTGTAATTTTACTGTGTTTTTTTTTTTACAGTGCTCCTGACTAGTATTTTTCAAATTACAGTAGGAATTTAAAACAATAGCATTATCCCTAACTTCTGGTTTCAAAGGTTTTTGAAAACAAAACAATTTGTTATATGATCTGTACATTTACATTATTCGCAAGGCTGGGATTTGATTCGGCACTGTGATGATAAATGAGATTTAAAAAAACATTTATAACACTTGCCATCTTTTTTTTAACCTTTTTTGAGCATTACTTAAATCACAATAATCAAAAGTAGGATGGTCATAATTTTTACAAAATATACACATACATTTTACATTAGCATTTAAAGAACTCGTATTATAAGTTTTATTTTGGAATTTCCTATGACTATTTTCAGATTTATTTTTATTTACAAATACTGAAGTATTTTTAGAATTAATCATAGAAAAAGATTTTTCTCTAAACTCTATCTCAAATTTAAGAAAATTAATTAAATTCAACACATTAGAATCTTCTTTAGTATCACTTTGTCTATAATACTGTATTACTAAATTGTTTGGCAATAATTTTAACAAAATTGGATTCAGCAAATGTCCATAATCGCCATTTGCAACACCTAAATTATATAAGCTTCTAATATTTACTTCACAAGTACCATATAATTTCCTTAAAGCACTTAGATTTGAAGAATTTTTTAAGGGCTCTAAATTTAATATAATATTCATATACGTATTAATAACCACCTCTTTTTTTCCTAAACGATCTTTCAACGTTTCTATATACAGGAATCATAATTTTGCCTAGTCAGTGATACCCTTCAATTACATTAAATACTTTATCTGTTAAAAGCTATTTTAAATACGCGAACTTTTCTATTTTTGTAAGATTTGCATTCAAATATATAGAAATTTCAAAACAATAAAAAAATTCAAACAATTTTTCGATTTGTCCATTGAATTTAGGAAGTTTTAATTTTGGTAATCTAACTGCCGAACTAGAGTTTGTTTGGGTTTCATTGACAGAGCAATTCAAATTATTTTCATTAATGGCATTTGTATCGCATTTTTTTTAAACTTAATTTAATTTTACATTTTGCCGAAATTGTTTGTTCTCTATGTTTATCGCTTGCTGCGATTGTCTTTTTCAAATTCTTTTATTTCAGTTATTAATTTTTCAATTTCAGAATTTAAATCTTTTAATGATATTTTCTTTTCATCTATAATTTCTTTAATTTCGATTTTTAAATCAGTTTTTGTATTTTCCAAATCTTCAGCCGATAAGCCTTCTAATTTATTCATTGTTTTCGTTAAGATACTACACTCCGTCAAGCGTTTCGCTTTTAACTTTTCGAGTTCCATAATGCAGAACAGATAATAAAATCAAATATTATCATTGTTATATAAATAATAATAATAAAAAATTTCTTACCTGGTTAAATATCTAGGCAGCTACTGCAAATATTGAATCCAAATCTTGAAAGTCCAGTCATTATTGTTCCCATTTTCGATTTGAAGAAAACACTTAAATCCAAAGGCCAAGGGTTTTTAAATCTCATTTTAAATTCAAAGTTCATATCAAACGGTTCGATCCTGGTTTTTGGGACACACACAGACACACACACACGAAAAAAAAAAAAAAAAAGTGTGTCCATTTTAGTTACTGAATCTTTCACACAAGTCAAATCAAAACACTAGGGGAGCAATTTTCATAGTTTATTACATAGTCATTAAATAAAAACTATATTTGCAGATAGTATTTAAATATTAATTAACAATTTATATATTTAACAAACTTTGAAGTTATAGTGGATTTAAATAATTTTCTTTCTCCGAAATCAGAGCCACGAAAAAACGTATTTTACGTATTCTCGTATTTTAGGCTCAGGTAAAAAAAATGAACTTCATGATATAAGCGAAACTAGAAACTAAACAAAAAAGGAATTATTCCAAGATATCTTTTGCTCTTTGGAAAAAAGCCAACTTTTTACTTTCTCTTACCCATAAGGTAGAAAAAGTATTGTTTTTTGGGTCAAATTTTCGAACGCGAGATTTTGTTATATTTACACGTTTTGAGGTCCCTTGAATACGAAAATCATGTTTTTAGCAAATGGTCTGTGTGTATGTCTGTATGTGTGTGTGTGTTTGTGTGTATCACTAGCATATCTCGTGAATGTCGTTTTGGGCCATCGCAGTGTACGGGCCGCTAAAAATAGTACATTATAATGGAATATGTTTTTTCTCTTATTGGTTGATTAATTTATTCGATTTATTTGTGAAAGAACGTAGATATAACTACAGTTCAACAGTCAATCAGATGAATGAGCTATTCATGATAACCGACTGTATCTAGCCATACTGTACTGAGATTGGTCAAAACGTCATTCAGGAGACGCTACTGGTATAGTACTATAGATAAGTGTTTTATGCTTGAGTATAATTTGCGCATGTAATACTATAGTCATTTATCACTAAATTTACATTTCTTTTATTTTTCAAATTAAGTGAATCGAAGCACATGATATTTATATTAACATTTTTGCTTTTTCAATTTTTTAGAAAATACAGACAAATACAGAATTCCTATTAAAAAGAATTGTGTATTACGCCAAGAAATAAATCATTATTTTTTATCACATATTATATATTTCATTTATTTATCAAATATAATGTATACATTATAACGTGTGTGAGTTATTTTTACATTTGACCGGCAAAATAACCTTCTTGTAAAAAGTTATACACCATCTACCAATAAGTATTTGTACACTTTCTAATTTAGACGTTTTGTCAAATATCTAGAAAATTTCTTTAGGGATCATATATTTCAGCCAAAGTTGTGTCCTGAAGAGGAAAAGGGGACCAGTAAAAAATAAAACAAAAACAAAATGTTTTGCATCACCCTGTGCAAAGTAATGCTTTAAATACGTTTTGGCTGTAGCAGGTGATTGTGAAGATTTTTTTCATGTTGTGCATAAATTTTTATGAGGCTATTACGTATACTCAGGAAAACATAATGGCTTCTTTGAAAAAAAAAATCCATTTTTTAAATTATAAGACGTAGGGTTTAGATCAGAGCCAGTGCAAAGACATTGTTAGAAAATTTGGCATGTTACATTAGACACAGCATACTGCAAACGGAATGCAAAAATGTTCAATTTTTTACGAAATATAAGCATTTTTACGAAATAATTTTTAACTACGCATGCGCTAGCTTAATATATATATATATATATATACATTTGTATAGTTTAACAGCCAAAAGTATTGAACAACTTATATGAAAACTCCAAAAAAATATCAGGTAAATTGAAAAAGGTATGGGAGATAGAATAAACAGGATTCATTTCTCTCGAATGAAAAGCTAAACTATATGAGGGGTTTTATTTACATTTTTATTTTAATTCAATCAAGTCCCAATGGTAATAGAGTGTTTGCTTGATTGTAACTAAATACTGATGAAACGCAATATCATCATCATCTTCTTTTTTTTTTTTTTTTTTTTTTTCTTTTTTTTAATTGAGAAGAACTGAAAATCCGTTCATTTGATCTTTCATAACATTTTGAATTTACACGATATTTGTTTGGGGTTTTCGCATAAGTTCTTTTGGTTATTAAGTTATAGAATACTTTTGGTTATTAAGTTATAGAAATCAATTTTTTTAAAAGCTAGCACATGCATAGTTAAAAATTATTTAGTAAAAGTGCTCACATTTTGTAACGTATGCAATATTTTTGCATTTCGACTGCATATTCTATGTTATGTCTAATGAAATATGCCAAATTTCCTAAAAACATCTTTGTACTGGCTAATACGGGTACATTGCAATAGAGTTCTAACAACCACGTGACTTTCTTCTTAGCAACCATACTTTGCTGAAGGACAACGTTAATTTTTCCATGCCTTTGGAACCGTAGTAGTCGAATGTTTTTATGCTTTTACAAATCCATTTACAACATTGTGTTACAATAAATTTGTAACACTATTCCGCAATGATAAACAATGGGTCAGTGGGGTCAACTGTCCCTCAGCAAACAAATATCGTCGTCTCGTGAGGTCATCTGTTAGAACTCTATACGTGTTATAATAATAATAATAATAATAATAATAAAAAGTTATATCTCCATGAACCTATGTGGTAGCCTCATAAAACTTTATACAGATAATGAGAAAAATCCTCATAATCACATGCTACAGCCAAAACGGATTTAATGCAATATTTTTAACAGGGGGATCCAAAACATTTTGATATTTGTTTATTTTTTTACTGGTACCTTTTCCTCCTCAGAACACAACTTTTACTAAATTATATGAGGCATAACATGTTCTTTACACTACCAAAGTTTCAAGATGATTCTTAAAGAACTTTTCTAGATACTTGATAAGATGTCTAAATGTGAAAGTGACCAAATACTTATTCGTAGATAGTGTATTTAGAAAGATGCATTATTCCGGAGGGTGATTTTCATACGTAATGGTTTTACTGGTGTTAAGATAGCTGTCCAACATAAACGAATATCTTCTCTCTTGTCAAGTGATGTGAATACAAAATTACGCAGGATATGAGCTAAAAATATCTTCATCTCTATAAGGGCATAATTTTTACCTGAAAAAGAAAACACAGAAATGAATAAAATGATCTGATTTTTATTAACAGTTATAAAAAACAATATTACAAAAAACTGAAACTTACAGAAAATACTTGTAACATCTAGTTGTTCGAAATTTAGTCTTGAATTTTGTAGCACTCGTCGACCTCCTTTTAGATACGATTTCTTACATAAATTCATCGCCTACGGTTATGGTTATGATTTTAATGTGTAATTAACTACAAATACATATGAAATAAAATCGGTATGGTGCTGAGGTAAAACATGGGTATAATACTAGCTGTTCGGTTGGTTTGATTTTTCCCGGCCCAAAATAATCTGTCTGGTTTTTTTTTTATGGAATTCAGCTGAAAAACCCAAAGATAAAAAACCATGGTTGAATGGTACAGCCATCTGTTGACCCAGGTTGAAGTTGTTTTGTTAGTTGCGAATTATTTGCGCATCCGGGAATCCTCAATTTGGCGACCGGTTGGATTTGATCCTGGGTCCTTTGGATTAGAAATCAAACGACATACCGCTGGATAAAAGGTTAACCCGTTGTCCATCGGTAAGAACTGATAATCTATCCTGAGAAATGGCGTCTGCTACAATTGTACCCAAATATGGGGGTTAAAATCGGGAGATAATTTCCCTTAATTTTTAATAATTTATTATAAAAAATCCAACGGACTATTAACAAAGGGAATCTTTTACCAGGCTCTCCGAACGGCCAGTGACGTCATCACTTTGCTTGCGTACAGAACTACATTAGCACTTTATCAATGTGTAGAAAATTTTTAAAGTGATAATGACGTCAATTTTTGTAAGATGCGTAATTTAATTTTTTTCAATTTTTTAATGTTCACGTATAATTAAATGTATTTATTTTTTATGTCGAAAAAAAAAAAAAAAATGAAATCTTATTTTTTCTTTTTTTTTTCTTTGGCAACAATTAAATTTTATCTAATATTTGTTTTCATGTTTTAATTAATTAAAAGAAAACTTTGCAATGTAATACATTTAAAATATATAACTTGATGTATTTAGTGTTCCCACAAGAAACGAACGGTTTTTAGAGCTCTTTTTAAAAAGTATAACATTTATGTATTGTCTTTAAAAAAAATTCATCAGTTAAAAAAAAAAAAAAAAAAAGGACGACTTTCATCATCAAAGTAGTCCTATCAAAAATAGGAGTGGTCCACCCGGATTTGTTCCGCCGACAAACTCTTTGTTTTATTTTTATAGATAATCACAGATCGATGGTTGAACCATTCGTTTTAAAGGTATTGATGAGTTCTTCTGAAAAATATCCATAGCGAAAATTTGACTCTCCGGACTTCCCGCGGGGAGGTACTACTTATAAAAAAAAAAAACTTTCCCAGTTGACTATCACTCGTTTTAATACTTTCAAAGACGGTTGAACAGTGTTAATAAATTCGGCTTGTCTGTCTGTCTGTCTGCGCTCTAATTCCTGTAAACATTCATTGAATTTCTTGAAACTGATATAGGTTACTCCAATTCACTACTGGATGTTCCCTGTTGAATATGGGGTAAATATCACTATCGGTGTATACAGGGACACACGAAAATATCCCAAAGAATTGCGTTCTGTGAGAGGTATTTCTATAAGCCATATTTTAATTCTTTTACTTCACACAAATCTTAATGAAATCGAAATACGTTATTCAAATTCAACATCGGATGTTTTTTATTGGAAATGGAGTAAATAAAATCTATGATTTGTATGTAGGGAAACCAGAAAGTTTTCCAAATCATTGTATTCTAAGAGATGTAATTCTATAAACTATATTTTAATAACTTTATGTTGCACAAATATTAATGAAATTGAAAATGTTTTATTCATATGCACAAAAGAATGTTTTCTACATAATAAAGTATGATTCGTATTAAAATTTACAGGGCTGCACAAAAATATTCAGTTACATTACGGGCTATTAATGGAAATTTGCTGAATTGCATTTTCGTTTACATTAAGCATTTTTAACACTTTTTAATAATTGTTTTAGTGGAAACATGATATAATTTAGCTACCTATCTATCTGGCTGTCTATCTATTCCGCCTCCAAAGCGTCCGTAAATAACTCCAGAATTTTATTAAAAATGATACTCATGGTATTTCCATACATATGGTAAGTTTCCTATTTAAATTGCCATTATTAGGCAACAATAGACAAAAATGGCATTCATAGTTCATTAACAATAAATGAATTTATTGTTAATAAACTAAAACAGGGGTGCGCCGGCATTGTCAGGCGCCTCCTTACAAGACTTTAGTTGGCGCCATTTATTATTTAAAAGAAAAAAGAAAAAAAAAACGCTTTGTAGAAATTTATTAACCAGCATCACGAAGCGTATAATAAAAAGTTTATTGGACAATTGTAAACAAAAAAAAAAAAAAAAAAAAAAAAAAAAAAAAACTGATGTGACTCCACATGACTTTCTTATACACACTCTGAATTTTTGTGTGCAGTAAATGATTCGTAAATAAACATGCAGGTTCAGGTCTTTGAAAATTCCAGGAAACAATCCAAGAAAACTATTGCTGTAACCATAAGAATCACGATATCAAGATTATACACACCACAGAGAAAAATTATCGCTTAAAAAAAAAAATAATAATAATAAAAAAATCTATATCTATAAAAATGTTAGATTGGTTTGTGTACGCTTCAAAAACTCAAAATGTTCTGCACCGATTGAGCTCAAATTTTGACACGATATACAACCCGCTTCAAAGATTGTTTTTATTTATTTTTTGCGTCAGTAACATACCCACGATCGGGAGAAAACAGCTTTTTTAACAGTCAGCAGTGTACCAGCAAACCCGCCATATTGACACTGCAAATTTACTTTATGTTTACCATTTATTTTATTCAGGGCGTTCTCAGTAAAAATTTAAAATGAAAATAATGTTGATGTTTCTTTTCTTTATTTTTGTGAATGTATGAGCACGCGGTAATTAAAAATGTTTCATTTCGATAAATTTTATATTACAGTTCGTGCTCAGTAAAAAAATGAAAAGAAAAATAAAGTTGATGTTTCAATTTTTTATTTTTGTGAATATACGAGCTAGCGATAATTAAAAATGTTTGATTGATTTTCGATGAATGGTATCTGTATAAAATTTTTAGTATTTTAGGAAAGGAAATATTCTTCGACCACATTTGATAAAACCATGAAAGCATCTGCGCAAATGCTAACTCAACGAGTCCAATGCTAAAATAGGGATGACAGTCATCTGACTCAGAGAAAATGAGCATTAACAGAGCGCGGAATTACTGGATGTTTTCCAAATTACATACTGTCCGACAAGCTGGCATCCCTCCAACATTTTGGACTCGTCCTCACTCTTAGTTTTCGGATATGCGGCTGCACTGTAACTTTCCCATTTTTGCTCCGAAATGTCCTGTTGCGATTAATGTTTATGTAGTCGAATTCTTCGGAAAGATTGAAGGACATATCAGATTCTTCAATATAAACTTAAATTTGTTCAAATTTAGGTTAAAAATATATTTAAAAATAAATTAAAAATAATTTATTTTTTAATGAAATCTGAAGTATCACATGTATGAAAAATAGGGAGGATACAAATTTAGGTTTAGTTTGAAGGATCTGATACGTTACATAATCTGTGAAAATTTCAAAAAAAAATATTAAATAGTTTCAGAGATATTTTGCGCGCAATGTGAAAAAAAACACATTCATTATTAACACATAAATTATTAAATAATTCACCACAGAATTTAAATCATATTCCAAAATACGTAATAAATTTATAGGTAATAATTAGACATGCTCCATGGAGCTTAGTCAACAATAATCTACTTAAAAAAAATCCCTTTTCGGCAAGCTTAAAGGCAAAGGTAGATTTCTTAACGTTAATGTTACAAAAGTAAAGAAATATTACATATGCATTACACATACTTAGCCAATGGCTTTGTTCCCTCACACTGCATTATTTATGTCGCTATTCTGTTTTTAAGAAATTTCATTATCAACTACTACTATTCATTCTACTTAAAATTTTAGGCTAGATTTATTGGCCAGTAAATGTTTCATTTTTTTTTTTTTTTTTTTTTAATCAAGCTCATAATCATTCAACAAATAGAAGCCATACAGGTATACATTTTGGTGACAAAACTTGCGACTTAGCAATGAAATTTGTGATTTGGCGGCAAAACTTGATATTGACGACGAAATTTTTGACTTGGCGACGAAATTTATTATTTGATGACAAAATTTGAAAAGCTTAGCGATGAAAAATGGCAGCTTTGACATCATTATATTTTCTTCCAATGCAAAAACCTCATATCTCTTCACAAATCAATATTCATACGAATTTGTAAATAATTTTGTTTATTTTTGTATAAATTCTTTCAAAGAGGCTTAGTAAGTTGATAAAGTGCTAATTTTGTGCATTTCTAGTCGTTTTAGCGTTGAAATAGCCTTATTTTCCCTTAAAAACGCATTAAAAAGCCCCAATAAGGCAGGTAATGGATTTGGCGCCAAATTTGGCGACTTTTTCCCGCCTTGGCGATTTTTTTTGCGTTTTTGGCGAGAAAATCCTTATAAGGGATATACCAAATATGGAAGCTCTAACTCATTGGCTGATGAGATACGGAAATTTCTGGAACCTTCCACACATTTATACAGGGGTATATAAGGAGCGTTTTCCCGCCAAGGCGAGTTAGTTCAGTTCAATTTTCAGCCAGCTTCGCTAATGCTTGCATTGTTCTGAGCCTCTTTGAAAGAGACTTGCTTTAAGTGTTATTGCTATACAGTTTGTACTGTGGATTTGCTATTGATAGCTGTTGTTTAAAGCTGTGTTTACTGGTTGAATTGAAGCTGATACTTGGTTTATAGACCTGTATTTTTCTGGAACTATCTGTGAATAAATTACTGAATTTTTGTAAGTTTTGCCTTACATTCTCGGACAACTCACGAACCCCCAAGTACGCAACATTTCTGGTGTCAGGAGTGGGGTTGTCTGTGAATGGTGATAACTAGAGCTATAGAGCAAGAGATGAAGAAACTCCTAGAAAGCTTAGCTACCCAGATGAATGAAATGAAAGAAGGACAGAGAGAGATGAAAGATAGCCTGAGTCAGGAGATGAAAGAAATGAAGGCAGCACAATAGAAAATGGAAACTGGGCAAAGAGAGTTGAAAGACTGGTTGACTGAAGAAATCAAATCTAATCAAGACGAGATGAAGAGAGAACTTTCGACAGTAAAGGAAGTGACTGAAAGTAAATTATCGAATATGGGAAGCAGAATAGATGGAATAGAAGAGAAAGTTATGAAGATAGAAGAGAAATTTGAGGAGAAATTTAAAGAAAATTTTGATCAAGAACTGAAAGGAAGGTTTTCAGAGATAGAAAGCAAGTTTTAGAGAATGGAGGGAGATCTTGAGAAAAAAATGAAAGAAGAGTGGAACAGAGAAGTAATAGGGAATGAAATGCAGAGCAAGATTCGGAATCTCGAAGAACAGTAAGAATCCATGTCTCAGGAAACTGAAAAGAAAGAGAGAAGAATCCAGAATCAGGAATTGATTAAGCTATCCATCTACGACGGCAGTGCCTCCTGCCATGTATATAAGACGCAGTTTTCCATCGTAGGTGAAGCTAACGGCTGGGACTCTACCGCCAAGTCAGTCCACTTAGCAGCAGCATTACGTGGAGATGCAGCCGAGATACTGAGAAATGTTTCTAAAGAAGAAAGGAATGACTTCGAGGCCCTGACTAGAGCACTGGAGCTACGGTTCGGAGGGAAGTGTTCTAAGGACTATATTCTCCTCCAGCTAAAATCCCGTTACCAGAAAACGGGCGAAATTTTGCAAGTGCTGGCAGCGGACATTCAGAGACTGTCATGCTGACACTCGAAACGACTTAGCTCTTCAGTACTTTATCGATGCTGTTTGAGATCCAGAAATTCAAAAAGCGCTGAGACTCTCCAACATCAGAGACGTAGAATCAGCTTTAGTCTATGCACTTAGGATAGAGGCAGCCAACAAGCCTCCCGTAAAGACCGCCATACCATAAGAGCAGTCTCATTAAACGATACGCCTGCTGATGAAAATGAAATGAAGAGAAGTCTTGCAGAGATCTTAAAGAGATTGTGCAGTCTAGAAAATAATAAGGAAATAAAGGATCGGCAGATAAAGTGCTGGGGCTGTGGAGGGGATGGTCATGTGAAGAGGAACTGCCCTGTACGACCAACTAAAGGAAATCACCCGGCTTCACCATCACTACAGGAAAACTAGGAGAAGGCCATCTCGCGGGGCGGAGGTTGCCTGAAATTAAAGAGCCCCAATTTACAGTATTTCATGTTTCATCGATGAGTGGCGGCGATAATGGACTTTACGTATATGGCCAAGTTAACAACACCACCTGCCGGATGATTCTGGACACGGGAGCCAACGTGACAATCATTAGAACGGATTTGGCCCAAGAACTAAAAGAGAAGATCATCTGGACGCCGCCCTGCGTTAAACTCCAGACTGTGACCGGAGACGAAATCAAAATATATGGAAAAATGAACATGACCATCACTTTTGGGAATGCCAGTTACCATCATATGGCATATGTGGCTGATATAAGAGATTCTTTAATCATTGGAATTGATTTCCTGAGAAAATTTAACTTTAAATTGGACTTCAAGAATAATGAACTGCATTCGAGTTCGGAAGACATCGCTGTGTTCAACACTGAAAATCAAGACATTCAGCCAATTTGCCAGATAACAGCCAAGTCTGAAATTTCCATCCCTCCACACACAGAGACAATAGTGTCAGGAACACCTCCTACCAAGCAATACTTCCACTATGGACTGATTAAATACCCGAATACAGACAATAGCGCAAGAGGAGTTCTGATACCTTCATCTCTAGTTGATCTCTCAAAGAGTACTATTCCTGTGAGAGTCGCAAACATCAGCGATAAGGTCAGTGTAACGAAATTTTAGAGTTGAATCTAGAGTGTGATTAATAGGTTTCAACTCTAAAATTTCGTTACACTAATAGTCTCCCTTTCTGTAAAAAATTCTATAGCTTTAAACATTATATACAACGTAAATTTAATTTATTTACCCCATTCAGTTCTCCTATAACTATTAAACAATTAACCCTTCATGACCGCGACTTAAATGGACCCACTGGAGGAGTCTATCAAATTTCCACCGAAAGCAATGAAGAACTTTACTATTATATTGGACAGACTAAGAGGACTTTAAATAAAAGAATACAAGAACATATACGAAATATCAAAGAAGGAAATAGTTCTACTCTAGTCGACTTCATTTATGCCAACGCAAACGCTAACCCTATATGGGATAAAGGCAAAATTATTACAGCACCATCTACTATCCAAGAACTTTACATTTCCGAAGCTATTAATATAATTAAATGCAAAAATGCAATAAATTCCAAAGATGCTGCAATTTTGCCAATAATTTGGCACAATATTATAAAAGAGTTAATAGTTTATTTCTGCTAATTCATGATGGTTTTTCTCCTACAATAGCCTCGTGTGATTTTTCAATAGTTCCAGCTTCTGTCATTATTTTTCTTAGCTCCTTGATCCAATCTCTACCGGACTTCAAATTGCCTTTGCTGATATTCACGTTACTAAAAGACATAACTGTTGACTGGGAAAAGAAAACATATTTAAAACGGCTCATTGGAAACGAGTAATTAAACAAAATCCCTCATGATGCTTTACTATTAAAGCGAAAAGCTTTAGATAAAAATTTCTTGAACATCTTTCAAATAAAAAAATTAAATTTACGTGTGTTTAAAGTGTTTCTAATATATTTAACAAATTACACGTGTTCAATTTAACTCTCTTTTTTTCTTAGAGATTATTTATAATAAATTTTAAGTCAGCACAACCGGTTTCGAAAGGACGTAGCCTTTCTTCATCAGGTGCAAGAAAAAAAAAAAAAAAAAAAAAAAAAAACACGAGAAATCGCACCTAGTAACTTAAACATCAAAAAAGGGAAGTTGATAACAATTTTCTAACTCGAAGTTTAGAAAATCCCCATATTCAGTTGATCCCCATATTCAGTTTACTTTCGTGTTAGAAAATTGTTATCAACTTCCCTTTTTTGATGTTTTAGTTACTAGGTGCGATTCCTCTGTTAAAACCTCTGTGTACAAGAAACCTTTCTCTGTTTCTAACCCTCCCCATGCTCTCTCTGATCATCCGGCTAAACAAAAAATTGGCACCTTTTACACTTGCGTGTATCGTGCCGTTAAAATTTGTTCTTATACTTCTTCTCTTGAAGAAGAACTCAATTTGTCCCGTCAGGTTTTATAAATTTCATAAGAAAGAGGATAAAATATTTCTTACCTGACAGGTCTTGTTCTTTTTCGCCGGCTTATTCTAAGTAATCACAAAGTAGTCGAAATAAACACAGCTCAAGTTTCACGACACAAACGTTTAATTAGACGCACTATTTACATTTATAATACATAATTGTTTCATTAATATCTGCAGCTATCACAATATTTAATTCCAAGCATTTAATATTAGCTGTCGAGCGTCAGAACGCTCTTTCATATCCTTACGGATTCACATTCCTTCTTTTTACAACAGAAAAAACAAAATTTTTTATCATCAGAAAAAACCATGTTGCCAATCAATAAAACATAAAAATAGGAGAGCGAGCATTCCTGAGCTTCATAAGTGGGGTATCTATAATGTCCCTTGTAATAATTGTGATTTATCTTATATTGGTCAAACAAAAAGAAATCTTGAATGTCGTTTACGTGAACATTCTCGGTATGTAGTTAATCAAGAAATTTCTAAATCTTCCATTGAGAAGCACAGTTGGGAATTTGATCATAGTTTTAATTTTAAGAATGCCAAAATTATCTTTCATGCCAAACGCGTTTCCGAACTGTATTTTTTGGAAAATTTAGCTATTTACCTTAATCGTGATAAATTTGACAATGAAAGATCTGATTCCACTTTGCTGTCTACAGCCTGGAAAAGTTTGTTTAATTCAAATAAATAATTTCCTTAAATATGTTTATAACATAATAATACTTATAAAAAAAAAAATATGAATAAATTTAATTGATTACTCCTTCCCTCCCTCCCCACTTTTTTTTCTTTTTTGGTGTGTGTGTACGTGTGTTCCTCTCTGATTGGTCCTGCATGATGCTTCCTATTGGTTGTTTGTGTTGCTCCTCCCCCTCTAGATTTTGCCCTGCTTTCAGTTTTGCTTTTGCCTCCAAGGCAGTAGCACGTGTTTTTTTTTTTTTTTTTTTTTTTTTTTTTTTTTTTGCACCTAATGAAAAAAGGTTACGTCCTTTCGAAAACGGTTGTGCTGCCTTAAAATTTATGGCGTGTGAAGAAGTTTTAATATCTTTCTATTTTCGCAACATACTAGTTTTAATTATTCAAATGCGTTGTAAATCTATTTACATAAACAATAACACTTACCGATGCAACTTCGAAGTCCTTCTGAAAACGGTATGAAACTCGCCCGTTTCTCTTTATCTCCACTTAAAAATCTTTCAGGTTTGAATAATTCTGGATCAGGAAATACTTTGGGATCCCTATTCGAAAGGTAAGGGAAAAGTACAACCGTAGTGTCCTTGTAAACTTTATATTTTCCTGGAAGATAGAGATAAAACCGTTCATTTTAACTAAGGTAAATACACTACAGTAAAATAATGGATCACTGAATGCTCTTTTATACATACATTATTCATTTACCAAAAAAATTCCAGTAAGCATATTAATTTGTGAAGATTTCTTTATATAATTCAAAAATAAATATTCTCAAGCAACAGTTAAATTATTCTTCTACCAGAAATTAAATTTAAAAAAAAAAAAAAAAAAAAATCATCTAGTTTTATCTTGGAAGAGTGATGCAAGAGGAGATGACATATCCAGAAATATATGAAGCCAAAATCGCAATCGTAAAAGCCATTCAGTATCACAGCACTAACTTATGTTTTGGTATACTCAATATAGAGCTACAGTTGAAGCAATGTTATTGCGGCAGTCATCTTGTATAGATAGACAACAGTTAACTTAATATTGCTCTGGATGCTGATACGACGTATGCTAATCTCTCTTATACTATTTGCTTCAAGAGTTTTATAGTGAAAAGGGACAGGCTGTTTATCTGCAGTAACTTCTAGCTTGCATTTGTCAGTAGACTACATAGTAAGAGAGACAGGATTTAGATAAATTCATTATTTACATATTTTAGAATAGACCACGGACTAGTAACGTATTTATTCTCGAATATCTCATCCCGACCAATCCACCAATTCACTCGCCAAACCGGTTTTTTGACCGCCAAACCGGCGTTTCACTTCCACCAAGGCAAGTTTTCTTCACTTCCACTTGTCACAGAATTTCTGTGCTGTGTGGTCTTCAGTTTGACAGTGGCATGTTTAAAGAGTTTTTTTCAGCATTTTTACTTTCTTCTATATGTAATATAGAGAAAGTATTGGATTCGCGAAAATTTTCGACCTCCGTTTTTTGACGGATCTACACGTTTTGGGATGTCCTGAACACGAATTGATAGTTTTTAGAAAATGTCTGTCTGTGTGTCTGTCTGTCTGTCTGTGTGTCTGTCTGTCTGTGTGTCTGTATCATTTTTTTGTGGACGCTGTATCTCACGAACATATGAATGAAATTTAACCAAACTTGGTATTTAGTTGCACCCTGACATGAACTGGTGCCCATTAGATTTGGGGATCAATAGCTCAAAAGGTGGCGCTGTAATCGCATTTTATGCAAATTTTTAACATGGCAGCATAGGACAAAATTCCGTATAAATGGGCATAATGAGAGTTATTTTAAACTTGTGATTGTAAAATTAATTTGAATTATTGATGATAGTAGTAGTTAACTAGGAAAAAAATTGTGCATGGGGGGGGCATCGGTCCCCCCCCTGGGGGGAAGTACCCCCCCGGGGGGGTTAAAATTTGAAGATGGGTATCATTCGAAAGATCTCGTCAATACCTTTAAAACGAATGGTTGAACCATAAATCTGTGATAATTTAAAACAAAGTTATCGATTTTTTTTACTTTTAACAAAAAAAAAAAAAAAACTTAGAAAAAAAAATACGTTTTTTTTTTTTTTTTTTTTTTATTATTATTGTTAGTGATTGAAAATGTATTAATTTTCACAAAAAAAAAAAAAAAAAAAAAAAAAAAAAAAGAAAAAAAAAAAATCTATTTTTTTTTTTTTTTTTTTTTTTTTTAAATATTGTTACTGATTGAATATGTATAGGAAAATATAGAAGAAAGTCTTGTGGTGGCCACAACATACTAGTTTATTTTATTCTTACAGTGGTGGACATAATTATAAGACACCTATCTAATTAGACAAATAGTGAAAGAAAAGATTCAGAGCTTAAAAATGTTTTATCAAATACGTCAAAAACATACATTTATTCTGTTATCAGATTTAGTTATTTTATAATAATGATTTTTTCATACAATTTAATGAAAAAACTTAAAAATATAATAAACAAAGTTATAAGATACTAACCGCTTTTTCCAAATAGAGTGGTCAACATAATTAGCAGACACTAATGCTCTAAATGAAAATCCTCTAACATAGTTATTCAATGATTGGTGGGGTCGCCATTGTTTTTTATAACATGAAAGATGCGATTCGGCATCGAATCTATCGATTCTAACAAAATATCGAAAGACAGTTCTTCGCAAGCACATTTTATAGCATTCTTTAGGTCTTTGACACATATAAACTGCCTCCCATTTCGGTAAACCGCACGAGCTAAGATCCCCCAGAAGTTTTCGATAGGATTTAAGTCTGAGGAGTGAGAAGGCCACGGGAAAACATTGATACTTTGCTCTGAAAGCCATTTTTTGTTTCGTGTGATGCATGAATTGGCGCGTTATCGTGCTGGAAAGTGTAGTTTTCGCCACAAAGAAGTTCACCGTATATGACTAGTGGATCTTTAAGAAGATTCTTATACTTTTCGGAATTCATTCTTGAATGCACAAAAACAATATCCGTTTTCCCTTGAGCCGAAAAACCAGCCCAAACCATTACTGAGCCTCCACCCATTTAGCGGCTCATCAGTACATGAAGGGACTTCCGTAAATCATGCCAACAATATTGAAACCCATCAGGACCAGTTAAACTTTTTTCATCAGAAAATTACACAGAGTACCATTTGGAGGTCCAGGCCATAGTTTGCTTAGCGAAGTTTAGACGCTCCATTTTGTGCCGGCTTAGAAGGGGTGGTTTTTTCTTCAATTTTTACTTTCTCTTACCCATAAGGTAGAGAAAGTATTGTTTTTTGGGTCAAATTTTCGAACACGAGATTTTGTTATATTTACACGTTTTGAGGTCCCCTGAATACGAAAATCATGTTTTTAGCAAATGGTCTGTGTGTGTGTCTGTGTGTCTGTCTGTTATCAGCATATCTCAAAAACAAACTATGGCAGAAAGTTCAAACTTGGTATTCTAAATGTGTATCATATATGGATGCTACAGTAAGCTTTTCGTTAAGATCAAGCAAATGGTTCGTGTACAGGGACAATCAAGAGAATTCTAAAACATTACGTCTACGGGGGAAATTGCAGGTAAGTAGAGTTTAACGTCTATAGACTGCACTAAAATAAATGAAACTAATATATATTTTTTGTAATAGAGATAGTTAACTGTTTTTTTTTGTGTGTGTGTATGTAGAAGCCTCGCCTTCCCCCCCTGGGGGGGAAGTCCCCCCTCGAGGGGAATAAATTTTCATGATGGGTATCTTTCAAAAGAGCTCGCCAATACCTTTAAAACGAATGGTTGAACCATCGATCTGCGATAATTTAAAACAAAGTTATCGATTTTTTTTTACTTTTAACTAAAAAAACTCGTATTTTTATTTTTTTATTATTTTTTTTTCCCAATATTGAGAATAAAGTGGACCCTTTTTTGGATATTTGGTGTTATACTACTTCTCTAATATGGAAATCGTCAGCATTATCATAAAAGGTAATTTTTTTAAATAATAATTTTAATGAATTATTTTTTAATAACCAAATTAAATTATATATAAATGTAGGTGCATTAATAAAACGGGGGGTTGAGGGGGGCTGTAGCCCCTCTCACACAGAACCTAATTATCATATATAACTCTCCCGAAGCTTAATTTGAATTGTTTAACATAGGTTTACATAACATCGTTATCTTACCTCTTAATCTCCAACCTGTGTTGATAGTATTAAATTTCAGGGTAAGAGAAAATCGTGTGAGTGACACACCAGATTATTTATATTTCACATAGGAAGCATTATGCAACACACTGCGATTGGTTCCCCTTGAACAATTCAGTTTTAAAGCATTTTTTAATACCTGTAGTGGTCATCTTATTCTGTGTATCGAGCGAAAGCACATGGCGTCTGTCTCTCGAGGACAAGCAAGGAGTACTTCCAGACCCTTTAATCACCGACCCATTAATTCCTCTTTTCAAAACACTTCTAATTGCACATCTAGAGCCTTTAAAAGCTTTTAAAATATTATTAACTGAAGCAATAGTTCCATTTAATCTCCAAATTTCACGAATTTCACTTTCTTTTAATTCTGTACCTCGTGGCATGTTTGTAAATGCGTGAAGTCGGTTATCGTCTGCTTTAGATAAATGCTGACGTCATAACAGCGTGCATAAAATTTGCATATTGCACATTATTTTCGAAAAAAAAGCAGGTGTTTTAGGGTTACATACAAACGGAACGCTTGCAATTTCGATGACGTAAATTTTGCAAATACAGTCGGCAGCAAAAGTATCCGAGCACTGGCAAAAATTCCTATGTAAAAAAAGTACACTTAATGCAGTTTTGTTAAATAAATCCTTGTCGAGTCCTGTTCTTAGTTAGTCTAAGAAAAGGATTCAACAAGGATTTATATAACAAAACAGTGTTAAGAGTGCTTTTTTTTTTTTTTTTTTTTTTTTTTTTTACATAGGAATATTTGCTAGTGGTCGGATACTTTTGCTGCCGACTGTAGTCATACATTTGGAACGCTTCCAAACGACTTTGCAACCGGCAGTGTTTCATTTGTATGTACCCCTTAATTAAAATGTTAGGGTGTCTTATAATTTTGTCCATGGTATTTTTAATTCTTTTTATTAAACCCTATAAAAAAAAACATTTCTGTAAAACAATTACATGTGAAAACTGAATAAATTTATGTTTTTGACGTATTTGATAAAACATTTTTAAGCTCTGAATCTTTTGTTTCACTGTTTGTCAAATTAGATAGGTGTCTTATAATTATGTCCCCCACTGTATTGTAATTTTATAATATCAGACTTTTCTTTGGAGTTCTGGTGGTACGAGGGAGAAACCATTTAAAATATATAAAATCCCAAGAACTAGTTTCCAAGAAAGCAATTATCTCCAAAAAAGGCGCCCATTCACCCAAAAACCATAGTGATGTCTGTAGAATTTTCCTCCACAGCCAGTATAGGGAAACTGTTCTCCACTTTCTGTCAGTTTTCAATAGATAAAATTACATAATTGTATTTTTAACACTTTTCAACAAAGTTAAAAGTGTTTATGACTTCGGATTGTCTGTCCGTCTGTCAGTCCGCGCTCTAACTCCCGTAAATATTTACGGAATTTCTTGAAACTGATATATGTTATTCCAGTTCACTATCGGACGTTCCCTATTAAAAATGGAGTTTATACCTCTAATGCTTTGTGTATATTCAAGCAATGTTTTCAATGCATTGTGTTCTATGAGACATTATCTTTACTATAGACATATCTTAATGAAATTGAAATATGTTATTCAAGTTCACTATCGGACGTTCCCTTTTGAAAATGGAGGTTATACCTCTACTGGTTTGTGCCCAGGGACACCCGAAAGTACTTCAAAGCTTTGTGTTCTATGAGAGGTATTTCTATAAACCATATTTTCATACCTTTACTGTAGACATAACTGAATGAAATTGAGATATGTTATTCAAGTTCACTATTGGATGTTTCCTGTATAAAATGGAGGAAATACCACCATCGGTTTATGTATAGAGACACTCAAAACTATTCCAAAGAATTGCGTTCTATGAAAGATAATTTTATAAACCAAATTTTAATAACTTAACTTTCCACGAAGTTTTAGAAAATTGAAATATGTTATTTATATCCACAAAAGAATGCTTTGCCTTGAATATAGCATGATTAGTTTTAGATTTACAGGGTGACACAAAAATATCCATTTATATTAAGAGCTATCATTAAAAAAATGCTAGAGTTGTACTTTCGTTTACGTTAAGCGTTTCTAACACGTTCTTACATTTTTAAGTGTAAATATAATTTCAGTTTTGTGTATCTGCCGGTCCGTCTGTCTGCCTGCCTATCTGTCTTTCCGAGCTCTAACTCCCGTAAATATTTATGGAATTTCTTGAAACTCATATATGTTATTCAAGTTCACTATCGGATGTTCCCTATTGAAAATGGAGTTTATACCTCTACTGGTATGTGTACAGGGACACCCGGAAGTATTTCAAAGGATTGTGTTCTATGAGTGGGATTTCTATAAACCATATTTTCGTACAATTACTCTAGACATATCTCAATGAAATTGAAATATGTTATTCAAGTTTACTATTGGATATTTCCTGCATAAAATGGAGAAAATACCACCACCGATTTATATACAGGGACATTTAAAAGTATTCCAAAGCATTGCGTCCTATGAGAGATATTTCTATAAATCAAATTTTAATAACTTTACTTTCCACGAAGTTTTAGAAATTAAAATATGTTATTTATATGCACAAAAAAATGCTTTGCATAGAATATAGCATGATTAGCATTAGATTTGCAGGGTGACACAAAAATATCCATTTATATTAAAAGCTATTAATAAAAAATTGCTAGAATTGTACTTTCGTTTACATTAAGCGTTATTAACACTTTCTAACATTTTTAAGTGTGAATATGACTTGAGTTTGTGTATCTGTCCATCTGTCTGTCTGCCCGCGCTGTAACTACCGTAAATATTTATGGAATTTTTTGAAACTGATATAATTTATTGAAGTTCACTATCGGATGTGCCCTATGGAAAATGGAGTGAATATCTCTTCCGGTTTGTGTACATGGACACACAAAGGCATTCGAAAGCACTCTGTTCTATGAGTGTTATATTTATAAATATTTTCCGTATAGAATGTTCCCCATTTAAAATGACATTAGTATTTCCTGTATAACTAGTTTGTTTACAGGGTTACATGGACAAAAAAAAAAAATGCATCACGTTTTAGGACAGAATTTTTTAAAAGTTATATTTAAAAATCTTTCTACTGTAAAAATCATAAAAATATTCAAATGTATTGTTAACATTCTAAAATAATGTTTTGTATAGAATATGATATGATTATCTTTCTGATTTACAGGGCTACACTAAAATATTCAGAGAGATCAAAAGCTGTAATTATAATCTAATGGCTGCATTTTATTTCGCGTTAAGCTTTTTTAACACTTTCCAAAATGCCTAAGAGTAATTTTAAAATCAATTCTTCTATCTGTATATTTTTCAGTCCTTCTGTCTGTTGTGTGATAACAAAGGCAAAGAATATTAAAAATTATTCGATACAACAATTACGTACAGTTTGAAAGTGTTACTAATCAATGCGTACTGCATGATTTTCTTTCTTTCTTTCTTTCTTTTTTTTTTTTTTTTTTTTGTGTGTGTTCCTTATAATTTTTGTAATTTTTAGGGAGAATTTTATGATGATACATAACTTAATTATAACAACAGTGAAGGTAGTGAAAAATGGTAAGTAAAAACAGTAATAGAACTCTACAAAATACTTTCTTGAACAAAAATGGCTACATGCAGCGCCTGGTATGTTTTAGTGAGACTAAACGGAGATAGATATATTTGTCTTATTAACACTTTCCAACAAGGTTGGAAAGTGTTAATGACTTCGGTTGTCTGTCTGTCTGTCTTTCCGCTCTGTAACTCCCGCAAATATTTATGGAATTTCTTGAAACTGATATATCTTATTCAAGTTCACTATCGGATGTTCCCTATTGAAAATGGAGTTTATACCTCAACTGGTTTGTGTACAGATACGCCCGAAAGTATTTCAAAGCATTGTCTTCTATGAGAGGCATTTCTATAAACCATATTTCCATACCCTTACTGAACAAAAATCATAATAAAATTGAAATATGTTATACAAGTTCACTATCGCATGTTCCCTATTGAAAATGGAGTAAATACCGACACTGTTTTGTGTAGAGGGACACACAAAAGTATTTCAAATCATTGTGTTCTATGAGAGGCATTTCTATAAACCATATTTTTATACCCTTACTGTACAAAAATTTTAGTGAAATTGAAATACGTTATACAAGTTCACTATCGGATGTTCCCTGTTGAAAATGCAGTTTATACCTCTACTGGTTTGTGCACAGGGACCCCCGAAAATAATTCAAAGAACTGTTTTCTATGAGAGGCATTTCTATAAACCATATTTTCATACCCTTACTGTGCACAAATCTTAAGGAAATTGAAATATGTTATTCAAGTTCAGTAACGGATGCTTCCTGTATAAAACGGAGTAAATACCACCAACGATTTGTGTACAGGGACAATCCAAAGCATTGCGTTTTATGAGAGATATTTCTTTAAACTAAATTTTAATAACTTTACTTTGCACGAAGATGTACGGAATTGAAATATGTTTTTTATTAGCACGAAAGAAAATGCTTTGCATAGAATATAGCATGATAAGCATTAGTTTTACAGGTTGACACAAAAATATTCAGTTATATAAAGGGCTATTAATAAATATTTGCTAAAATTCTACTTTCGTTTACATTAAGCGTTTTTAACACTTTCTAACATTTTTAAAACTTCCCAACAAGCTTGAAAAGTGTTAATGACTTTGGTTTGACTGTCTGTCGTCCGTCTGTCTGTCTGACTTTCCGCGGTCGAACTCCCGTAAATATTTGTGGAATTTCTTGAAACTGATATATGTTATTCAAGTTCTTTATCGGATGTTCCCTATTGTAACTGGAGTTTATACCTTTACACGTTTGTATACAGGGGCACCCGAAATTTATTCAAAGCATTGTGATCTATGAGATGTATTTCTATAAATCATATTTTCATACCTTTACTGTGCACATATCTTAATGGAATTGAAATATGTTATTCAAGTTCACTATTGGATGTTTCCTTGATAAAATGTATTAAATACCATCACTGTTTTATATACAAGGACACTCAAAAGTGTTCTAAAGCATTGCGTTCTATGAAAGATATTTGTATAAATCAAATTTTAATAACTTTACTTTCCACGAAGTTTTAGGAAATTGAAATAAGTTATTTATTTGCACAAAAGAATGCTTTACATAGAATATAGCATGATTAGCATTAGAGTTTCAGGGTGACATGTTATATTAAGAGCTATTAATAAAAATTAGCTGGAATTTTACTTTCGTTTGCATTAAGCGTTTTTAACACTTTCTAACATTTTTTAAAGTGTGAATATGATACCAATTTGTGTATCTGTCCGTCTGTCTGTCTGTCCGCGTTGTAATTCGCGTAAATATTTATGGAATTTTTTGAAACTGATATATGTTATTCAAGTTCACTATCGGGTGTTCCCTATGGAAAATGGAGTGAATATCTCTTCTGGTTTGTGTACATGGACACACAAAGGCATTCGAAAGCACTCTGTTCTATAAATATTATATTTATAAATATTTTCCGTATAGAATGTTCCCCATTTAAAATGACATTAGTAGGTCCTGTATAACTAGTTTGTTTACAGGGTTACATGGACCAAAAAAAAAAAAAAAAAAAAGAAAAAAAGAAAAAAAACGAATGCATCACGTTTTAGGTGAGAATTTTTTTAAAGTTATATTTAAAAATCTTTCTACTGTAAAAATCATAAAAATATTCAAATGTATTGTTAACATTCTAAAATAATGTTTTGTAGAGAATATGATATGAATATCTTTCTGATTTACAGGGCTACACTAAAATATTCAGAGAGATCAAAAGCTGTAAATTTAATCTAATAGTTACGTTTTATTTTGTGTTAAGCCTTTTTAACACTTTCCAAAATGTCTAAGAGTAATTTTAAAATCAGTTAGTCTATCTGTATATTTTTCAGTCGTTCTGTGTGTTGTGTGATAACGTAGGCAATTAATATTAAAAGTTATTCGAAAGAACAATTACGTACAGTTGGAAAGTGTTACTAATCAATACGTACTGCATGATTTTTCTTTCTTATTTTTCTTCTAAATTTATTAAACTTACCTATTTTAAATTATGCAAACAAAATTTTATTAGGACTGAGGGCCTATTAGTCTCAGACAGGGATTTTTGCGTTGTCGTTTTCGATAGTTATCATTTTTCGAGAGTTGGACATTTATCGAAATCTAAAATTTATCGAAAATATAATTGAATAATTTGAAAGCGATGTTATAATTGGGAAGAAAAAAAACTAATAGCCCTCCGTCCTAATCTAAATTCTGCTTTTGCCAGAATTTCATCAAAATCTTTTTTTTTTTGAAAGAAAAAGAAAAGAAAATTAATAATAATCAGTATCGTAACAAGAGATATCGAAAAAGTTTTTTTTATATAATTTTGAATTAGGAAATAAATAGTGCGCGTGCAATAATTTGAAATAAAAATAAATAGAAATATGAACTTAATGATTTGATTTTTATATAAAACACGATCGCGTGCTATCTTAAAAAGTAGATGTAAAATTTAAAGTTTAATTTTCTTGGCAACAATTATAAATTAAAATAAATAATTTAATGAAAGTTTAGAAATTAGAATTACTAATTTTATTTTCTTTCTTTCTTTCAATGTGTATAAAATCTGTTTTTTTTTTTTTTTTTTTTTTTTTTTCCAATTTTCTTAAATATCTCTGTATAACAAAATCCTATCATTTTCAAAGGGAAAACAACGTATTGTATGATATTGTCTTTTGCTGTTTATTATTTACGAATAAAGACGAAAACGTTGTAGCCGATGTAAAAGCCCACGGGATTGAGATTTCAACCATAGGTCAAAATTCGGAAGCGATTGATAAAGATTTTCGTAGAGTTGATATTAAGCACAGATTATTATTTTTTCGTAATAATTTAAGTAGTTTTATAGTGACCAGATTAGAGAAACTTTATAATATTGAAGTTTCAAATATTACTAGAATAATCCAATTACGGTTGTATCTTTTCATTCTAAATAAATAAGAACTAAAAATACAATACCAATGAAAAATAGTTTACTTTCTACAGATTTTGGGTGGTTATATGGTTGGGTTTTACGTCGCACTAATGCTGCGCAAATGGGCAATTAGCGACGGTCTGGGACACACCCCTAGAGGTGGTCCGGAGACATGCCATCGCAATTTTGATCCTCCATGGAAGGGATGACTCTCCCGCTTCGGTGAACCCCAGAGGTATAATTTTTGATGGGAACATGGAGGACATTGCGTGCACGACAGATTTTACGTGCACCAGCCACCATTAGTTAGCTCGAACACCGAACCCGCAATCTTCCAATTGCGTGGCCGTGGCTACACCGACTGGGCTACCGCAGCCCCTCTACAGATTTTGAAAATAATGTTTGTCCCTAGAAAATAGGGACATTTGATCTCCTTGAACTAAGAACTATGTCAGAGGCTCTTATTTTCAAGGAAAAACGATTTTTCTTCAGTTATATAAAACCATATTTTGCTTTTCATAGTGCTCCAGTAATAAAATCATTCATTTTAAATATTTAGGGAGAGATTATATTATCAGATTTTTTTAAAAATCTTTTTCTATTTTATAAACTAGTACTGGAGAAAATTGTTGTGAACTTCAAACATCCAAGAAAAATTTATAAACTCACATTTTCTGCTATCTATTTAGTCACAAATACAATTAGGGGACCAACCACAAATTTAAGAAAAGTACAAATACTTTGGATCAACCTTTAACATAAAAATCTAAAAATGACTTGTAACTTTAACAAATGATTTCCCTTACAATGTACAATTTTTATATGCTTTTTCTGGGAATTTCCCAATTATTTTGACAGATATCTTTATAAATATATTTCTTTCGTGCGTGTGTATGGTATGTCACTGAACCCCTCCTAAACGGCTGGACCGAGTTTAATGAACTTTTTTGTGTGCCTTCAGGTGGATTCGAGAATGGTTTAGATTTACAATTCAGTTCAATCGGATAATTGGATCAAAAGATATTAAATAAAAACTCCATTTTAACTTTAAAATGATTAAAAAGAAAAATATATTTGATGCCAAAATAAACAAAATTCACGTTTATTTATTTTTTTCCGGAAATAAAATATTTTTAATTTCGCGTGATAAATAATAAAAATTAGAAAAAAAATTAATATACTATGAAAATATTCGCGTGTAAATAAATATTTTCATAGAGATACTTGGTATCCGCGATTGTAATGAAATGCTCGCCCTCTGGTGGGCTAAAGTGAAATTATCACACCACTGCATATCATCATATTATGCAATCGATTTTCCATGATGTAATGGCGGAGAAAGAACAATAATAAAACACGTGGCTATTATATTTACTAACAACTGCAGTTCAGAGAGCGCCATCTATCGATCATTACAAACGCGGATTAGCTTAAAATTTTTATTTAATTTAGTAGTACTTTTCTTTTCTACAGTAAACAAAATTTTTCGTTTTAATTGATACTTTATATGTAACTTATAAAGGTTCTTTTATGTTTTCACCTTAATTGTAAATAGTAATAATTTCGAATTTATTAGATTTTTTTATTTTTATTTTGTATATATCATAAAACAGTTTTTCTTTTTTTGTATGGAACAGCTTTAGTTTGGAAAAATTTGAAATTTGGCACCGAAGTAGTACGGACGTTTCTCACCAAGATCGTCAGTTACGCAATTGAGATAGCCATGTTAATTCATCGCAAAAATGGCCAAAAATATTTAAAGTCGACAAGGGGGGGTGGAGGTCTATACTAAAGCTGTGCCTTTGTATATATATTTCTTTTGTGCGTGTGTATGTCACTGAACTCCTCCTAAACGGCTGGACCGAGTTTAATGATATTTTTTGTGTGTCTTCAGGCGGATTCGAGAATGGTTTAGATTTACAATTCAGTCCAATTTAAATTGTTTATTTAATTAATTTATCACTTATAAATTGTTGTTGATTTTAGAATGTTTCACATTGGATCCGGCAGACTGCGCTACGATGGTAGTATCGAATATTCAATAATACGAAAAGCGAAGTGATGACGTCACTGGGCGTCTGTGGATGCAAGAAAAATATTTCCTATGTTAATCGCCCATTGGATTTTTTGTAAAAAATTACTAAAAATCAAGGCAAATTATTTCCCGATTTTAATCCCCATATTTGGGTATAGATATGTATTAGTTATCACGTGCATGCGTTAGATTGAGTTGTTTTTGCTGTAAAATTGATAAAATTTGAATTTTTAATCTCAAAACTCTATCATCCTTGGCGGAAAAAAAAAATATCGCCATATCATCTGGCGAACATATTTAATTTCTTTCAAAAATAGTGGTTGTTTCAACAACTTATATTAAGAGAGTAATGAATAATATGAAACAATTTCGTACAATACATATCTACAAAAAAGACACTTAAAATGTACAGAAAAGCCAAGCTCAAAGAAAGAGAATTGATTAAAGATGTGTCTAAAAAGGGTGTGATATCAAATTCCCAAGCTTACATTCAAATACTTATTTAATATTCCCTTTTAACTGAATTTTCACATGTGAATCAAGTGCCTTATGATATGTTGATAGAAATCCTTCTTTCCTGTACTAAATACATCATTGCGTGTTTCTGAAAAATATTATTATTTTTATTTATGTATGATGGGCTTGGCGGCCATCTTTCAAAGTTTTGCGTTAGTTTGAATCACGGAGTAATATTTAATAGGAGAAGAAGGTAACGCTGAAATTTTTTGATGTTGTTTTATAATGTTTACAGAGGGCGCCAGCGTGCAATCCTTCCTTCTCTCCAGCTTCCGCAATGTTATTCAATGGGGAAATGTCTCGTTTTAATTATTTTTTTTTAAATAATATCAAGCTGAAAAAATTTCGATTGAAAGCAAATTTCATTAAATAGAGTATTCTAACCAACATGTTTTTTTTTAAGAGCCATTTTATACTAATTTTACTTTGAAAGAAAGCTTTTAAAAAATGACGATTCTTATGAACCGAAGCTAACTAAAACAGACAATTGGGAGGAAGGAGAATGGATGAAATTTTGTAAAGAAAAAAAAAAACTTACTTTAGGTGCAGAAAACACGAACTCGGACTTTATTTTTCTCCTAGGGCTTTTTTTTGTTTTTCTTATCACTATCATAGCCTGTTTTACAACTAGGAGCGAAGCATTTATTTGAAACATCTGAATTATGCAGTTTTAAGAACTTACAAAGAAATTAAATTGCTTAAAATAAAAAATTTTAAATGTATTCCAGCAAAATTCTATTGAAAACAACAGTATATCCGCGCCGAGTTAGGGAGGAATGACAAGTGGCGCCCTCAATATTTACCAAAAATTTAGATCACAGTTTCGTAGCTTTCTCCCATTGGACCTTCAACTCCTATTAATATTACTCCGTGGTTTGAATTCTATAAATCTCATCAATTATAGGATGAGTTGGTTGATTGGTTGGTTAATTCAGTTTTATATCGCAGTAGTGCTGCGCAATGAGAAATAATTATAGGATGGGAGGATGGGAGTGCGCCAAACTTAACACTGTTAAAACTTAAATTGATTCAACTTGTGTGCTTAACGGGGCTTTTGCGATGTTTTTAATGCATTTTTTTCTTTTTTAATTTGAATATTTCAACCCCTGTTGAATGGAATAACCATATTATTTTTACGAGATATTTATTCCAAGAAGCTAAATTCAAATTGGGTAAATATAACGGGGGTGGAAGCTTCTATGCTCCCCCCCCCCCCTCTCCTTCATGTTTTTACGTTAATTTAAATTTTTATATTCTTTATTCCCGCATTTATAGGATGGAAGTGCACTTAATACTAAATAATTATAAGAAATAATGTTATCGAAATATTTCCGTCTCTGTTGAATGGAATAGCAAAAGTAATTTTATGTGAGATATATTTTAAGAAATTTCTTTCAAATTGTGTGAATGTTTATTCATTACTTGAAAGATGGCCGCCAAGCCCATCATACATAAATAAAAATAATAATATTTTTTAGAAACACGCTATGATGTATTTAGTACAGGAAAGAAGGATTTCTATCAACATATCATAAGGCACTTGATTCACATGTGAAAATTTAGTTAAAAGGGAATATTAAATAAGTATTTGAATGTAAGCTTGGGAATTTGATATCACCCTTTTTAGACACAACTTTAATCAATTCTCTTTCTTTGAGCTTGGCTTTTTTGTACATTTTAAGTGTCTTTTTTGTAGATATCATTTATTTGTTTTAAATAGTTTTTATATTTACTGGAATTAACCTGATACTTTACATCAGATATGTCCTGGATTTCAACTCAGCTATCGTGCGATGTTGTTCTTTGCGTTAAACTGTATTACAAAGTTTTCTTTGCGTTAAACTTTCCATAATTCTGGTTGCTAGACATTATCCATGGGTTTTCTATGCAGACTAGTATGTCGTGTCCATCACAAAACTTTCTTCTACATTTTCCTATACATATTAACGCAGCAGAAATTATTTATTATTTTTTTCATTATGAATGCTGAATATTATCAACTCAGAGAGGTATTGTTGCACAAAATGTCCAACGGAAGTAAATTTTCACCATGCAGATGGCATCCTTTCAGTTCTAAAAAAAAATTGTAGTATATGAGCTCCACTTATCGGCCGATAGGCATCGAGATTGAATCAGCATAAGGTCTCAAAATGGCCTTTTCACATATTAAGTTTTGTTTCATTATATGCAACAGAACCTTTCCTTAAATTGCGAAAATCGCTGTATAGCAGCGCCACATGTTGAGATATTGGTACAAAAGTTGATTAAACACTATAATTTGTAACAATGTTAATTTATTTGTAAATTTATGCAATTCCATGTATTAGTTACTCAGATATAGCCTTCTCTGAAATTGCGGCAATCACTGTATAGCAGCACCATGTTGAGCAATTGACACCAAATATTGATAAACGCTATTATACATCAAGGTTCAATTGCATATAAATTTATATGTAATTCTGAGCAGTAGCTCCTGATATCTAGTTGGAACAAAATTTTCGCCACACACATAGAACACAGACACGCAAATAGAAATTTTCTAAAAATAGTCAAATTGTTTTCAGGAGCTCTTACAACGTGTAAATCCATTAAAAACCGAAAGTCAAATTCATTTCAATAAAATGACAAGCGAAGCGGGCAAAGCCTGCTAGTATAGTATATAGGGCAGTTCCTTGTTTGTAAACAAACATCTCAACTTTTATGAGTGGTTGGCAAAAAGGCTTGGGAAAAGCATAGCGATGGCGGATCACCAATATAGTATCAATGGTGGGCGGGGCGCGGGAAAGTCGAGCGCGCTTTTTTGCCAACCATCAGACGTCACGTGGAAATGCTCTATAGAAGGAAGTAGGAATCTTTATGCATCATAATTATCATTGCCAGATTGAATTGAAGGATATTAAAATTGGATACTATATCGTGTACTGACTTTCTTATTCTAAGGTATGAAAAATATTAAAAAATCAGCAATTCAAGCTATAGATTTGAAACAAATGTTATTCAAAAATGTATTCATTTCTGTTTTCAGGGATATAAAATTTAAAATTGTACAAAATAATAAAAGCAAAGATTCTTTGGTTAAAAAAATAACTTATAAAAAGAAAAAGCAGCTCAATTTGAAATTAATATTATTCGGGTAAACTGAGATGAAGCAATTTCATATTTGGCGATTTATGTCTCTTTGGCGATATTTAACAGTTTTTCAGCAATTAAGATAGGAAATTTTGATTTTTAAAAGCTAAATTTTATAAAAGTTCCTAGATTAAGTAATTGTCTATCTGAAAAACCAGTTTTCAAAGAATTCTGCACATTTATGAATTCTCTAGCTTGTTTCAAAAAAAATTTCTTGAAGAAGAAATTTTTTCAAAAAGTTGTCAAAACATCTAATTTTACGCTAAATTGAAAATGCTCCCATTTTTTTACTTATTAACTTAGAAAGTTCGTTTTTATCTCAAAATAAAGATCTCGTTGATACGAATATTTTACTTTTTGTTTCATTTTACTGCGATATTTGGTTCGTCCAATATTTAAAACTTTACAGAAAAAAAATTTGCCGATTTAACATGGGAAAGTTGGTTTCTGTATAATAAGCGATCTTGGGTTATTTCTGTCAATTTTATTATCGGCGCGTTCTGCTTTGTGTTAGTGGTAGTTTGTTTGTTTTGCTTTTCTCTGAGCTTGGCTTGGCAAAACGACCGTTTCTGCTTGATTACGAAAATATACATCTGGCATGTATATTTTCGTATTACGTTTTTGATCGCCAAATACAAAAAACGTCAAGGAAGACAGAGTTTTGAAATTTAAAATTAAAATTTTGTCAATTTGAGAGCAAAATAACTCAATATAACGCATGCATACGATAACTAATACATATCTATACCCAAATACGGGGATTAAAATCGAGAAATAATTTTCCTCGATTTTTAATAATTTTTTATAAAAAATCCGATGGGAGATTAACATAAAAAATCATTTTCTTGCATCCACTGATGGTCAGTGACGTTACACTTCGCTTGCGTATATTCTATTGTAATTCCAGTTTGTCCCGACAGTTGGTGCTGCGATCAAATTCAGGAAAATATTTTGTAACTTCGTGTTATTATTGTTATACAAAAAATTATGTCCTAATTGAAATATTACATCAAGATGTAATTAGTGTTTGAAGAGTTTTGAAGTGTGCATACATGCAACTATACATTTTGCAAATTTAGTGCGGAATTGGAGTGAGTATTTTATATAATTTTCTATCAAATTTACACGCGCGTTGATTAACAACCACCCTAACCTACAAATTTATTTGTGTAGCTAATTTATTATATTATATTTATTTATTTTTTGAATGGAACCCTTTTAGTATCGAATCCCTTTGGCAAAATTTGAAATTTGGCACCGAAGTAGCTCGGACGCTTCTCGCCAAGATCTTTAGTTCCACAATTGAGATAGCCATTTCAATTCATCGCAAAAAGGGCTTAAAATATTTAAAGTCACCAAAGGGGTCCCATACTTTTGTGCGTGTGTATGTCACTGATATTTTATTTATTTATTTTTTGTATGGAAAATTTGGCACCGAGAAAGCTCGGACGCTTCTCGCCAAGATCTTTAGTTCCACAATTGAGATAGCCATTTCAATTCATCGCAAAAAGGGCTTAAAATATTTAAAGTCACCAAAGGGGTCCCATACTTTTGTGCGTGTGTATGTCACTGATATTTTATTTATTTATTTTTTGTATGGAAAATTTGGCACCGAGAAAGCTCGGACGCTTCTCGCCAAGATCTTTAGTTCCACAATTGAGATAGCCATTTCAATTCATTGGAAAAATGGCTTAAAATATTTAAAGTCACCGATGGGGTCCCATACATTTCTGCGTGTGTATGTCACTGATATTTTATTTATTTATTTTTTGTATAGAACACCTTTAGTATCGGATCCCTTTGGCAAAATTTGAAATTTGGCACCGAAGTAGCTTGGACACTTCTCGCCAAGATCTTTAGTTCCACAATTGAGATAGCCATTTCAATTCATCGCAAAAATGGCTTAAAATATTTAAAGTCACCAAAGGGGGTCCCAATTTGCAGCTTAGATTTAGAAAATCCGTGCTTTTCTCACGGCCAATTATATGTTGCGTGTTTCAGGGTTGGAAAACCTTCGAATTTGTTTGTGTCTACTCCTCAAGGATTAACCAAAAATATTGTACATCCAATGGCATTACGATAAATTAAGTTTTTGTAGATTAAAAAAATATACCTGTTATAAAATAAATTGAGTTTCAACTTTTTCACCTTTAATTAAAACGAGTTTAAGTTTTTATTTAATACGAACTCTACATTTCACTTCGCTCATACTATACACATACTCACATGCATCGATTGATTGAATTGTGATAAATGTACAGTCGGTCAAAAAAAAAAAAAAAACGAAACACCCCCACCTATTTCATTACCTAATAATCGCAGAAACATGCAGTAGGCACCAATCGTCAGGAATTTATGTCTACTTTTATTGTATGTTGGAAAAAATGACATTGGGGGTCGTCTACATATTAAAAATGGGTCCAACTTTGAAAATTCGAATGTTAATCCACTAATTTGACGAAAGAAAACGATTCTAGAGCATCAAAATAGCCTAGATATAAATTTGCACGAAGATACCAACATTAGTTCCTGAGATATTTAAGGTTTTACTTTAGGGGGTTATCTCCAACTTTATTTTTTTTTCATTTAGGTCAGATTCAACGAATTTATTATAGCTCTCTTCTATTATTCAATGCCTTTCATTCATCTACAAATCTCTAAATACATCAAAAGGAATATTTCAATGAGCATATTAGTGTGGAAATTTCGAACTATAAAAAATATTCTGTCCAAAAAGGTTAACACAGGAGAGTCTGATAACACCTGTGTGTGTGAAGGGGGGGAGAGGCACCGGGATTCAAAATTGATGTTTTATTATCGCATTTTCAGAAGATTTTTATTGAAATTAGATTTCTGTTATGCTTTTTTTCCCCTAGGTATCAGACTATAAACCAACGCGTCTCTAGTTTACTAAAGTGTGTGTGTGTACAGAAGTTGGGTTTACTCGAAAATGATTATAGGGATTTTGATGAAAGTTTGGGGGTAAGTGTTTTCGGGATATTAGACATACCACCATCTTCAGAAAAAATTGCGTTGGCTGTTAACCCCTTATCGGTCAATGGCAACAAATGAAATAAATTGGGTTTATTCGGAAACTGATATAAGGATTTTGATGAAAGTTTTGCATTAAGTGCTTTCGGGGCTGCTTAAACGAATGGAATTATCCCTATCATCATAAAAATTCGTTGTCTCTTTTAACCCTTTAAAGGACAATTGCGACGTATGTCAGAAATTGGCTTTACACAGAAATGGACTAAGCGATTTTTATGATAATTCGATGTTGCATTTTCATGAGCAAAAAACAATTGGATTTCATCTTCAGATAAATTAGCGTTTACAGTTAACCCTTTACCTGCCAAATGCAATACATAGCAAAAGTTGGGTTTATTCAAAAATGATTCTGGGGATTTTAATGAAAGTTTGGGGTTAAGAGTTTTCGGAATATTAGACTGACCACCACCTTCAGAATTATTTGCGTTGGCTGTTAACCCCTTATCGGCCAATGGCAACAAGTGAAATAAATTGGGTTTATTCGGAAACTGATATAAGGATTTTGATGAAAATTTTGCGTTAAGTGCTTTTGAGTATGCTTAAACGAATGGAATTATCCACATCGTCATAAAAATTCGTCGTCGATGTTAACCCTTTAAAGGACAATTGTAACGTTTGTCAGAAATCGGCTTTACACGGAAATGGACGAAGCATATTTTATGAAAGTTCGATGTTAGGGCTTTTTCATGAGAAAAAAACAATTGGATTTCATCTTTAGATAAATTAGCGTTTACAGTTAACCCTTTACCGGCCAATTGCAATACATAGCAGAAGTGGGGTTTACACGAAAATGATTCTAGGAATTTCAATGAAAGTTTGGGGATAAGTGTTTTCGGAATATTAGACTTACCACCATCTTTAGAAAAATTTGCGTTGGCTGTTAACCCCTTATCGTCCAATGGCAACAAATGAAATAAATTGGGTTTATTCGGAAACTGATGTGAGGATATCATGAAAGTTTTGCGTTAAGTGATTTTGAGGATGCTTAAACGAATGGAAATATCCCCATAATAAAAAAAATTTGCTGTCTATGTTAACCCTTTAAAGGCCATTGCAACGTATGTCAAAAATCGGCTTTACACGGACATGGACTAAACGATTTTTATGAAAATTTTAAGTCAGGGCTTTTTCATGAGAAAAACAATTGGATTTCATCTTCAGATAAATTAGCGTTTACAGTTAACCTTTTACCGGCCAATTGCAATACATAGCAGAATTTGGGTTTACACGAAAATGATTCTAGGGATTTTGATGAAAGTTTTGGGTTAAGTTTTTTCGGAATATTAGACTTACCACCATCTTTAGAAAAAATTGGGTTGGCTGTTAACCCCTTATCGGCCAATGGCAACAAATGAAATAAATTGGGTTTATTCGGAAACTGCGATGTAAGGATATCATGAAAGTTTTGCGTTAAGTGATTTTGAGGATGCTTAAACGAATGGAAATATCCACATCGTCAAAAAAATTTGCTGTCTATGTTAACCCTTTAAAGGCCATTGCAACGTATGTCAAAAATCGGCTTTACACGTATATGGACTAAACGATTTTTATGAAAATTTTATGTCAGGGCTTTTTCATGAAAAAAAACAAATGGATTTCATCTTCAGATAAATTAGCGTCTATAGTTAGCCCTTTACCGGCCAATTGCAACACATAGCAGAATTTGGGTTTACTCGAAAATGATTATAGCGATTTTGATGAAAGTTTGGGGTTGTTTTTTCGGAATATTAGACTTACCACCATCTTCAGAAAAAAATTGCGTTGGCTGTTAACCCCTTATCGGCCAATGGCAACAAATGAAATATATTGGGTTTATTTGGAAACTGATGTAAGGATTTTGATAAAAGTTTTGCATTAAGTGCTTTCGGGGATGCTTAAACGAAGAAATTATCCTCATTGCCATATATATTCTTTGTCGTTGTTAATCCTTTAAAGGCCGAATGCAACGTATATCAGAAATTGTCTTTATACGGAAATGGAGAAAAGATTTTTCTGAAAGGTTGCAGTTAGGGATTTTTGATGAAAAAAGACATTGGATCTCTTCTTCAGACAAATTAGCATTCACAGTTAACCCTTTACTGACCAACTGCAACACATAACAGAAATCGAGTTTACCTGGAAATGGATATAGCGATTTTGATGAATATTTCGGACCAAGTTTTTTCGGGGACTGCTAAAACGAATGGTATTCCCTCATCTTCAGAAAAAAAAATAACGTTCTCAATTAACCCTTTATCGGCCAATTGCAACATATGACAAAAATTGGGTCTACTTGTAAATAGGTATAAGGATTATGATGAAAATTTGAGGTTGCATAATTGATTAGAATTATTTTATTCTTCAGAAAATATCTTGTTCTTTGTTAAACCTTTAAAGGCCAATTGCGACGTTTGCCAGATATACGGTTTACACAGAAATAGACATAGCGAATTTCATAAAAGCTTGGAGTTAGGACTTTTTCATTAAAAAAGGCTTTTGGAAATATCCTCATCTTTAGAAAAAATCGCTTTCGTTATTAACTCTTTATCGACACATTACAACATACGGTAGAAATTGAGTTTATTCGGAAATGGGCAAAGCGATTTTTATGAAAGTTTGGAGTTACGGCTTTTTGATGAGAAAAAATGATTGGACTAATCCTTATCGTCAGAAAAAATCGCGTTCTCAATTAACATTTTATCGGCCAGTTGCAAATTATAGCAGAAGTTGTGTTTATTTAGAAATTTATATAGGGATTTTGATGATAGTTTGGAAAAAACTTTCTGGGTTCTTAAAGAACTAGACATGTCCTCATCTTCAGGAAAAAATTGTTCGCAGTTTACCATATATCAACCAGTTGCATCAAGTTTTAGAAATAGGCTTTATCGGAAATGGACATAGTGATTTCAAATAAAGTTTGTGGTTAGTGTTTTTAGGGATGCAAAAACGTTTGGACTTATTCTCATCTTTTGAAAAAAATGGCGTGATCAGATAAACCTTTATCGACAAATTGCAACATATCGCCCAAATTCGGGTTACTCGGAAACGGATGTATCGATTTTGATGAAAGTTTGGGGTTAAGTGTTTTCGGAGGTGCAGAAAGTTTGGATTTATACAGAACAATTAGCGTTCGCTGTCAAAATATATGGTAAAAAAGGATTCGGGTTCCAGTTCATGACTTCATTTGTTATTTTGTTTAAATTTAGTACGAAAGAATTTAATCGATTCAGGCAATATTTGTGTGTATCGAAATATTTGGTAAATAATGAGGCAGGTTCAAGTCTATAATTGTATACTTATTGTGTATCTTGTTTTATTTCTTTTCTTTCTATTTATATATATATATATATATATATTAATACGATTTAATTTAATCAAAGGTCGCTGATATTTGTGCGTGTTGAAGTATTTGGTAAAGAAGGAAGCAGGATCCAGTCCATGATTGAAGTTATAGATATTTTTTTTAATGAAAATGCCTAAATTCAAATAAAAAGTATGTGATATTTTCAAATGCCTAGCTAGTCGTTAATTTAGTTAAATAGCGATTGCAAGTTTTGTACTGGTAACGCTGCCGAAGGCAGAAAACTAGCAAAGGGGGCAGCCTACCTTACGGTTTGAGGCTATGAGCGTAGCTCACGCCCTCACCAAAACACTATCTAACTCTCCAGCGAGCCCGCGGACAAGGGCACGGGCCCGGGAGAAGTCCGCGGGAAGGGAAGACCCACAAATCTCGCATGAGCAACTAGCTGCTCTCCGGCGGGTGTGCTAGGCCAGGTGCCAGGAAAATCCACTTGAGCCTATTAGAGGAACAAGGCCTGGCGGTGAAGAGTAGGTGATAGATTACAAGTAGAGTAACCCTGGCGCCTAGTGCCACCAAGGCACCCGCAACATAACACATCACCTATTACTTTACGAGCGACGGATGGTCGAAAACCCCCAGGCCACAAAGGCATAGAGCACAGTGGACGCGGGGGAACATCAGTCCATCCGACATGCTTCTCGGCCGCGCTGCCTCGTCAGTTCACCGGCATAGCCGGCTATCCAGGGGCGCCACGTCGGAGGTGAGGTCAGCCGCCGCAACTAGCTCCCCGCTACCTGAGTGGCAGCAGGGGCCAGAAGCCCCCCGCTGCCGAAGGCAGCAGGAACCAGGAACAGTTGGCTAAAAGAATTAAAAAATGCATTTTCACCGTGTTCTGATCTATTCTGAAAGTTTCAAATGTCTAGCTAGTTGGGAAGTTAGTTAAATAAATTTTCTGTCGAATCATATAAACACAGCCGAAGGCAGTAGGGACCTGAAACAGTTGACTGAAAGTATTAAAAAAATGTCTTGTCACCGTGTTCTGAGCTATTATGAAAGTTTCAAATGTGCTAGTCGGGAAGTCAGTTAAAAATCGATTGCATGCTTTGTACTGATAACGCTGTAAAAGGCAGCAGGAACCAGAAACAGTTCACTAGAAGTATTTAAAAAATGCATTTTCGTCGTGTTCGGAACTATTCTGTAAGTTTCAAATGTCTAACTTGTCGGGAAGTTAGTTAAATACATTTTCTGTCGAATCATATAAACGCTGCCGAAGGCAGTAGGGACCTGAAACAATTGATTAAAAGTGATAAAAAAAATGTATTGTCACCGTGTTCTGAGCTATCCTGAAAGTTTCAAATATCTAGCGAGTCGGGAAGTTAGTTAAAAATCGATTGCAAGATTTGTACTGGACAAACAAACAAACAAACAAACAAGAATCGAAGTTAATAAAAACATGGTAATATAGTAAAATATTACAGGGAGTTCAAGTATTTTCTCCCCTTGCTTAATTTTACGCTATTGCACTTTATGTAATTTTAAACCATAAATCGTAATAATATATAATTTTTTGACGTGTTCCTGTAAAAATCTATAAAGGCTATCTTTACTAAAATCTGTACAATTCGTGCGACGGTAATGTATAACATGTGCATAAATTTTCAGTTTAATAGAATAAGGTGTTTAGATACTATCGCATTTTAAAACGTTTGGGCCCATAGACCATAATGATAATTTTTAGGTCCTTGTAAAAAGAAAAAAAAAAAAAACTATACATGCTAGGTTTATCAAAATCTATACACTTTGTGCGAGGGTGATTATTAACATATATAAAAGTTTTTTAACTCAAACGAATAAGGCGTTTAAATGCTATCGCATTTTATTTTATTTGGATCCATAGACAATAATGATAAAGAATGTTTTGTTGCGTCCCTGTGAAAAACTATAAATGCTTGATACAACAAAATCTATTCACGTTGTGCGACGGACATTTATAACACGCGTATTAGCTCAAAAGAAAATGTTGTATAGACGCTATCGCAGTTTGAAAAACTTGGCCCTATAGGCTATAACGATAAAGAATATTTCTTTTTTGTGCCTGTAAAAAGTACTTTTAAGTGCTAGATTCACCAAAATCAACATTGATCGTGCTATGGTGCCATACAATATACTTACTATATTTCAACTTATTTGAACAGAGGATTTAGGCGCTATCGTATTCATTCACACACATACGCCCATTCATAATCGAAAACTAGTAAAAAGGAATTCAGTGTAATTCAAAAGTATAGAAATCCCATAATTTCAAAGGTCGGATTTTTTTGTCACGATTACAATACTTCCTTTACATACGTATGTTCAAAAAGTAAAAATCTGATCTCTCAGCTATGAAGTTCTGTCCAACTCAAAGAAATAATTTATTCTGTAATAATATTATATTATTTTAATTGGTTAATTTATATTTCCAACACTATTAATAATACCGATTATAGAAATTAGAAATCACAATTCTTCTAAAGAAAATTACGAAAACATTATATAATATAGTAAGGAAAGAGATAAATTAAAAAAATAAATAAATGTGAAACTACATTTTTAAATTGCATGCAATTCTTGAATATGCTCTTGTATTTCAATTTACACACATGTCTAATATCATAATACAATTTATTTCAGAATTAAATTCCAATTTATTTCAGCTGAAAAAAAAAAAAAAAAAAAAAAAAAAAAAAAAAAAACATTGTTGAAATAAATAAAAATATATGAAAGTGAATTAAAACTTTTTTTTTCTCAATATCGTCTGCAATAAAATTCAAAATTGATTGTTGTGAATGCTACTTGTAAATACAGTTTGTAATCGTTATATGGCCCCCAAACTTGATCTTTGATCGTTTTTCTGGAATATATCGAGAACTATTTAACCCAATGAGCTGCAAATTTGCATACGCGTATTTTAATGTGCTAGAGATCGATATCTGTTAGAAAAATTATAGGTCACAATACATAATTTTTTAAAATATTAATTTAATAATTTTTATTCTATAGATAAAAAACATTAAAATCTTAATGAAACTCATAAATATGTTTGGAAAAACTGTTATTAACATCATAAAAAAACCAGGTAAAAAAAAAATAAAAATGTAGGAGATATGAATATAAATGTGTAATCAGACTTTAACATTAGAAGCTCGAAAGTTTAGACGTGTATAAATCCTAAACTTATACACCATATGACTTCCAAATTTATATCTGGGGATGAAATTGACTGTAGAATCGATATCCGAAATCAAAATTATATGTTACCATTGAAAAAATTAAAGTTGGACACGATTTCAATATGGAGACGACCCCTTAAGCTATTTTTTCCCAATTAGCTTAAAAGAGAACAAAATTCCCTGACGAATGGTACCTTCGGTGTCTTTCTGCAACAATATACTGATGAGATAGGTGGGGGTGTTTCGTTTTTTTTTTTGACCGACTACATGTAATGATGTTAGATATTGTAATAACTTTTTAATAAAAATTTTCATCAAATCGGTCCAGATTGTTACAGCTTATTCAAAAAAGACGGAATTTTCATGTGAAATTCGTTGCTATAAGAGATTCTCTCATAAATTGTAATATTTGCCGTATGAAATAAAATTTTGTGCTGTTCGACATTCAGCGGAGGTTTTAAATAACAAGTTGCAAGTAGAAAGTACCAAGTAGCAAGTAGCAAGAAGCAAGTAGCGAAAATTTCGGTAATTATGTCTTTTACGTTATAATCGGAATTCACAGTCACCGTTCACAGCGGTCTATACCTGTTTCACTTATATACCAATAAGTTACAATAAGTTAGTTATTTTTTTCTAGCAAAATGTTCTCTAGAAATAAGTTATATGACAAAACAACGTTTGTCGGGTCAGCTAGTATATATATATATATATTTACTTTCCGAACATACGGAAAGTATTGTAACCGTGTCAAAATACGAATTTGAGATTATTATGTTTCTATACGTTTTGAGGTGCATTGAGTTCGTTTTCAGTGCTTTACGATGATGTATTTATGTGTGAGTGTATGTGTGTATTTGTGTGTGTATGTATGTGACTGAACACGCTAGCGTCTAAACATTTTCCTCGAATGAGTTGAAAGTTGGTACGTATGTTGTAAGTCACCGTTGCACGAACCCTATTGATTTTGGTAATTCTAGCACATATATTTTTTATACAGGGACACCAAGAAAAATTCTTTATCATTATGGCCTACGGGGCCAAATTATTAAAAGTGCGATAGCGTCTAAGCGCCTTATTAAACTGAGCAAAAAATTTATACACATGTTACAGGTAACAGTTGCACGAGCTGTGTGAATTTTGGTGAATCTAGCACTTACAGTTTTTTTTAAAGGGACACAACGAATAATTCTGTAACACTATGGCCTATGGGAAGAAATTATTTAAAGCGCGATAACATCTACATATCTTATCCGTTTGAGTTGAAATTTTATATACATGTTTTAGGTCACTATCATACAAAGTGTATAAATTTTGATAACTTACAGAGTTTTGCAGGGACACAAATAAAAGTTGTTTATCATTATGGCCTATAGGCTCAAATTATTTTAAGTACGATAGCGACTAAACGCATTATTGAAATTAACTGAAAATTTATATACATGTTGTAGGTCACCGTCACACAAACTATATGAAATTTAAAGAATCTAGCACTTATCGTTATTTTTACAGGGACACAATGCATATTTCTTTATGATTGAGGCATATGGGCTCAAAATTAAAGTGCGATAACGTCTAAATGCCTTATCCGATGGAGCTGAAAATTCATTTAAATATTATAAGTCACTGTTGAACTAACTATAAGCATTTTGGTGAATATAGCATTTATAGATTTTTTACAGGGACACAACGAAAAAGTCTTTATCATTATGATCTATGGAATCAAAGATCAGTAGCGCTACATTAAACATCATGTACTATATGGATAAAAATACTCAAACACCCGGTTATAATTTTCTGTCTTTTGTTTATTTAAAACTTCTTTTACTTTACTTTATCTACAAAACCGTTAATTATTCAATGTTCGGAAACTCGAGTGGAATCACTCCAGATTTTTTATTTTTTACTTTCCGAGCATACATACATATGTAAGGAAAGTATTGTAATCATATCAAAAATCTCAATTTCAGATTTCGATTTTTCTATACGTTTTGTGGCCCTCTGAGGCCGTTTTCACTATTTTTACAATGATGTATGCATGCGTGTATGTATATACGTGTGTGTGTGTGTGACTGAACAAGCTAACGTCTAAACGCTTTGCTCGAATGAGATGAAAGTTGGTAGATATATTGTAAGTCACCGTGGTACGAATCCTTTTGATTTTGGTTAATCTAGTACTTAAAGTTTTTTTTTTTTTTTACAGGGACACCAAGAAAATTCTTTATCATTATGGCCTATTGTACCAAATTTTTACAATTGCGATACCGTCTAAACACCTTGTTCAATTGAGCAAAGATTTTATACTCATATTACAAGTCACAGTTTCAGGATCTCTATTGGTTTTGCTGAATCTAGCACTTATAGTTTTTTTACAGGGACGCAACAAATAATGCTGTATCATTATGGCCTATGGGGTGAAATTATTTAAAGTGTGATGGCACCAACATGACTTAACCATTTGAATTCAAAATTTATATACATGTTTTTAGTCACCATCACACAAACTGTAGAGATTTTGGTAACTTTAGTAGTTACAGAGTTTTACAGGGACAAAAATAAAAATTGTTTATCTATATGGCCTATAGGCTCAAATTATTTAAAATGCGATAGCGACTAAACGCCTTATTCAAATGAACTGAAAATTTATATACATGTAGTATGTCACCATGAAACAAACTATCTGAATATTAGAGAATCAAACACTTATAGTTCTTTTAACAGGGATACAATACAAATTTATTTATGATTGTCGTATATGGTCTCAAACTTTACAATGCGATAGCGTCGAAATGCCATTTTCGATGGTGCTGAAAATTTATATAAATAGTATAAGTCACTGTTGCACTAACTATAAACATTTTGGTGAATATAGCATTTGTATGTTTTTACAGGGACATAACGAAAAATTCTTTATGATAATGATCTATGGGCTTAAAGTTCTAAAGCATTAAAATAAATATCGTGTAATATGTGGGGAAAAATACTCAAACACCCTATTATAATTTTCTCTTTTGTTTATTTAAGAATTCCTTTGATATTACTTTATCTACAAAACCGTTAATTACTCAATGTTCGGAAAGTCGACAGGAGTCACTCTAGAGATTTTTCCATGTTTTTTCCATGTTTCCATTCTAGAGTTTTTAATATGTTTGGCATGTTTTTTTGCTTATAACACGAAGGAATTTCAACAAAGTTTTACAAAACAGAAATATTTATTCCGCTTTTATATATGCTGTTAATAATCATGAAATAGTAATAAAATATACTTTCAGCACATCACATAATTTTAATTTTAAAAAATTTGATTCCGACGTTTCGGTTAAAACTCATTTTTAACCCTCTTCAGGGGAAAATGATGTTTAAAAACTATAAACACAGACAATTTAAGCCACTCTATGATACAATAAAATCAATTCTCAAAGAAATTAATAGGTGATTACATAATTTATAAAAATACACTATATACATTTTAAAAATGAGCTAAAAACACATTTAAATAAATCATAATCAGGACCATTACAAGAAGAAAGAATGTAATGTCTTCTTGTAATGGTCATGATTATGACAAATTTTTGTAAATATATTATATATATATATATATATATATATATATATATATATATATATACTAGCTGACCCGACAAACGTTGTTTTGTCATATAAATTATTTCTAGAGAATATTTTGCTAGAAAAAAAATAACTAACTTATTGTAAGTGTGTAAGGATGTGGTATATAAGTGGAAGATGTATGGAGCGCTGTGAACGATGAAAGAATATAAAAATAACAAAACACCAATCATTTATTTTTTTAATTTATTAAAATTGATTCTTTAAAATTATATACATATCGCTACTTATAACAATATTACTAAAAAACAATATCAATCCATTAATGCAACAGAGTGTACAATATTTTTTGTTATCCCATCTTTCGCCAATACAAACAAACTGGATGGTTTGCCCACTCGAGAGCCACGTATAATTGTCCGTGTGAAAAACATGATGTGCGTGCTCAAATCTAAGCCACAGACAGACATCGTTTGGCCCTGAGACTTATTGATAGTCATTGCAAATGCCAATCTAATTGGAAATTGAGGGCGTTTAAATTGAATTGGCACATCTGTGGGTATAATAGTGATTCGCAGTAGTAATATATTTTCACCTCGGAATTTGTCATTTAAAATGATGGCTTCAATAACATTTTTCACTAATTTTTTTATGACTAATCGCGTGCCGTTGCACAACCGTGGTGGGTTCAAATTACGAAGCAAAATAACCGGAGATCCAACCTTCAGTTGTAAAATATGCGGTGGCATGCCTGGTAAATCCAATGAGTTTAAAAACTTTATTGGATAATTTACAGCTTCGGTGGCATCGCAAACTGTATCATTAGATTTGTATGACACCAAGTCTCCTGGTAACAAATGTTGTATCTTGAGATTCAATTCGTTGACGTCCACATTTTTTGCTGCTAAAATTGCTCTTTCTGCCAGCCACTCATGTTTTGTGTGTCGTCTGTGTACATCGGGAAATATCTGGTCAATAAGAGCATCTTGAGAATCAATGATTGTGCAGAAATCGGTCGGTAATTTTATGCATCCAGTTTCATCTGTAGTAACTTTTCCATCGCCGATATCTAAAAATTGTTTTGAGAATGTTTCAGCGGATGAATCTTGAAGCTTTTGAACGCACAAATTTACTTTCAGTTGTACTTTTTCAACATTACGCCACAATGACGATGATTTTAAGCAAGCGTTGATCTCATCAGCGTATGTTGAACGCGGAATAACGGGAAGTGCTTGTCTGAAATCACCTGAAAAGAGTAACAGAGTGCCGCCAAATAGTTTGTCGTTGTTTTTTATATCTTTCAACGTCCTGTTCGACGCCTCAATCGAATGTTTGTGTGCCATAGTGCATTCATCCCAGATAAGAATTTTACACTATTTCAGCACTGTGGCCATGGACGATTGTTTATTTATGTTGCACAATGCGTCTGGGTTATTTTGAATATTTAGTGGCAGTTTAAATAATGAATGAGCTGTTCTGCCTCCATCCAATAAAGTTGCCGCAATGCCAGATGATGCAACAGCCAATGCGATGCCATTATTTGATCGTATTTCGGCGAGAATCAGCGAAATAAGGAATGTTTTGCCAGTTCCACCTGGTGCACCCAAAAAAAAAAAACAAAGAATCCACCTTGTCCTGCCAAAACTGCGAGCATGATGCGGTCGTAAATGGTTCTTTGTTCTTCATTCATTAGTGGGACATTGCGAGCAACAATCGCTGCCATTTCTACAGTATTGTATTGTAGTTCACGATTCAATTCAGTGCTTATTAAATCAGATGCATTTCCATTTGTTGAATGCATACCGAAATGACTGAGTGGTAAGTTGGCAATGATAATGCAAAGATCTTCAATAGTAATCAATGCTTTATTGTACATAGCGTCACTGAATACTATCGTTAGATCGTTGCACCGTGAACGATGTTGATGCAATATATCATCAGTCATTGAATCATTGTGATTATCCCATAATGTCTCTGCTCGGGCCTGGAAACATGTAGTCAACACTATAGCGAATAGTAGACGAATTTGTTTTGCTGTACAGTTCAGTCCTACTTCAGCAAGCATACACTCCCACTGGTTGTCGTCTTCCAGCAAGCCGAGTGCAAGGCATGCATCTTTATACGTTGGATACTGTTGTCCATTCACTTTACGTAAACCTTGAAATGACAAAGGGCCGATGACATTAACCAATAACAGTCGAAGATAAAAGCACTCAGTCTGCCTTGGATTGACTGTAAATACTCGTCCCAAGGTGTTTGATTTGAATAAACCGAGACATGCATCAATCGGCGTGCCTTGCTTGCGGCGCATCCATTTTTTGTTGGAGCCCATGTGAAATAGCGTGGTACTTCTGAATAGAGTAATGTCCGAGCAAAAGCATCAAAAGCATCCGCACGATTACACAATTCAAAAAATTCGGTGAGTATAGTTTTTGGTGGATTTATAGCACGATCAATCGCTGTCTCGCTCGTGAAATATACGCGCAGGCCATTTTCAAGATGGACGGCTAAATGAAGAACTGCTGGATCCCGTTCATGAATTGGGAAACCAAAGATACGCCAAACAGCTTCATTGGAGCTGACGTACCGGCCAATTTGGTAAAGTGTTATTTCATCGTTGTTATTCACCGGAGGAGCATTCTCATTGGTATTTTCAACTCGAAATACAGCCATATCACTGCCTTTATTCACATACTTGCAAATGTATTTGATGCTCTTCATTGAACTGCAGAACTGAACATTAATATGAGCATTGAATATTTTGCTCAGCAGAGGCGAATATGGGACTACCCAACGGTTATCAATGTCAATATCTATGTTGTTGACATAGATGACCGCCATAGACGATAAGATTGTCCGCCATTATCGGGATTTCTTCGACGATATATTGGATATCCGTCAACATTTGTGATCGTGAAATTTTTCGGAAAACTCTTAGTACATTTTCCATCTGCACAAATAATAATGGCCTAAAAATTCATTTTTCATTTTAACATAAAATAACTCCGTCGGATATTGACGAATTTTTTAAAAGAATATACCATTTTAACTAATTTTAACATTTTAACAATATTAACGTTGAAAAAATATTTTAAACACTTACGGTTAAAAATTCATTTTTCATTTCAACATTAAATAAATTCTGACATCGTGTTTACGATTCTAAAATATTAACTTTGAAAAAATATTTTAAACACTTCGTAAGATACGGTTAAAAATTCATTTTTCATTTCAACATTAAATAAATTCTGACATCGTGTTTACGACAACTCACGCCATCTAGGTGGAAAAGTTGTTGAAAGAGTTGGTTAAAAATTAATTAAGAAATAACTAATTAAGTTACAACTTTCATTTGTAAATCTAAACCATTCTCGAATCCACCTGAAGACACACAAAAATTTTCATTAAACTCAGTCCAGCCGTTTAGGAGGAGTTCAGTGACATACACACGCACAAAAGAAATATATATATAAAGATATATAAATTAGTTACCAGTCCATAAAATGATGCTTTGCAACGTGAGTAAGATAAATGGATCTCCAAATTAAATACGCAGTATTTGAAAACCCCATTTTGAGATTTCAACTCTGTAAAATACTTAAAATCTTGCCCATTCTTTTACCGATAATTTTATTAATATTTAATATTTTATTAATATTTAAATAAAAATTTTGTAAAATAAGTTGTACCAGATACCTAGCTTCCAACCTATGCAATAAAAGAAAGTATACCTTTTAGGCATGTGCAGTAAAAAAATATTTATTACAAACGCTCATATCTCACCAAAAGTTGCATGTGTGAATTTTATATTTAAGATTAACATTTCTATAATCTTTCGTCAATATTTCTGGAAGTTTTGTAAAATTTTGTAGAAATCCATTCGTGTTATAAGCAAAACAGGTGGTTCAAAAAGTTAGTAATCTTTGAAAAAAAAATTATATCTGCTTTAATAATTGTGCAGCTCCCACAATAAAACATACAAATGTTGGGTGTCTTCCCATATGCGCAATTCCCATTTGCGTGAAGTGGTAAAAAATTCTCATTTGCGCGAACAAAGTAAAAATACAAGAATAGTACGAGTTTCATGAGTTCTCAGATTCATACACAGCGATGTCGAGGCATCCAGTAATTTTTTTTTTTTTTTCATGTGCGCGAAGCGTATATACGTGCGTAATACTGACTGCTTCGAAAACGAGTTACCAGTGTTTTTAGAGTGATGCACAGTGGGGTAGGGGTGTCCAGTGATATTTTTTGGTTTTTACGTACGTGGTAGTGATTGTCGCGGAACCAAGTTACGGGCGTTCTCAGATTTATGCACAGCAAGGTAGGGGTGTCCAGTGATGTTTATTTTTTTATCTTTTACGTGCGTGATAGTGGTTACTGCGGAAACGATTCTCAGATTCATCATGCACAGCGTGGTAGGGGTGTCCAGTGATGTGTTTTTGGTTTTTACGACCGTGGTAGTGTTTGCCGCGTAACCGAGTTACGGGCTTTCTCGGATTATCATTATAAAGGAAGAAAACACCTGCACGCCCGGTTCTGCAATTTCTGGTCGCGCAAATGGAAATTTTTCACCCCGTCGCGCAAATGGGAATAATTCAAAGGTTGTACATAGTAAGTAAAATCATATGTTAAAGTTACAAGTCATTTCTAACTTTTATGATACAGGGTAATCCAAAGCACTTGTACTTTTCTTAAGTTTGTGTCTTGTCCCCTAATATTACTCGTGATTAAATTGATACTGAAAAATGTGCGTTTTTAAATATTCTTTTTATCTCTGAAGTTCAAGTCCATTAAGTGCAGTATTTTTTTTGGAAAATGGAAAAATTAAAATATAGAAAAAAATTGTATTAATTTGATCATCCATTTTAGTTTCCTAAATTAGTAATAAAGTGCATTAGTATATACGCTACATTCTATTTTTGATGATACAATGTTGTGTTTTACAGAAGTAGTTAAAGTAATGGGTAAATTATTGATAAATTTAGACGTTCCATTTGAAAATTGATTATTAATTTAACCAAATTTCAAATGGAAATAAATTTTTTTATTAGACTGTTCTCCTACAAATCCACTTTTTGATAATTAAACGAAATAAATTCCACACACAGATTAAACGCATGTTTCAGAATTTTGAGACACGTTCCTAAGATACAGAGGGAAGGGTGCGACTTTAGGCAGACACCACCCTTATTATCTTGGTATATTTTAGTGATGAGAAAAATTGTTACATAAACAATAATTTTAGAAATCATACCCAACATTACAAAAACACGGTAATTTTTACTTCCTCTTGCCTATGTATGGTAGATATAGTATTGATTTTGGGTCGAATTTTCGAAATTGAGTTTTTTACAATATTTATACGATTTGAGATCCCCTAAACCCTCCAAAAAGTGATTTCAACGGTTAGTCTGTGTATCGGTGTGCCTGTTATCAGTTTATCTCATGAACAAATTGCATCGCGAAGTTTAAACTCGGTAATATAAATTTGCATCATATAAAAGTGCTACACTTTACTTTTCATTGAGTTCAAGCAAATGGTTCATATAGAGATACATTCTAGAAACTTCAAATATATTTCTTCTACGTGCGAAAATTCTGGTAAGTAGATTATGACATCAATAGAATGTTCCGTGCAAAATTAAACGAAAATATCTATTTTTTTTCCGCATAAAAGTATACTTTGTATAGATTGTATTATGGAAATCATTCATCATTTATTTCATTTATTGTATTAAATATTCTGCGTTAATTTTCCACCCCTGCGGAATAAATAAAAGTACATAAACTGAAAACATTTAAAAAAAATTCGAGTATTAAGTCTCCGTCGAAAATAACGGACACTTGGCATCTATGGACTAAACTTTCGTAACCATTGGCTGCACATTAGAATAGACCTCGGACTTGTAACTGATATGTTCCCGAACATGACATCCCCACCAATTCATTCGCTAAAACGGTTTTTCTACCACGAACCACTTTCACCAAAGCAGGCTCTTCAGTTTGACAGTGACACGTTTACAGAGTTTTTTACAGCGTTTTGGATTTTATTCTTATTGAAATTTCATAATTTTATTCTGAAAAAATTGTAATGACATGTGTGTTATTTTCAGCTGCAATTAAACTTGTATCCGAAAGAACAAGAAAGCGATTATCTCTAAAAAAAAGCGTCCATTAACATGAAAACCATAGTGATGTCCGCAGAATTTTCCTCCACATCCAGTATAGATAATCCGTCCTCTATTTCCTATTACTACTCAATGTTCACGACCGCTGACGTAGATTCACGTCGTTTGGAAATCTGTAACTCCGCCATTGGGCGTTGCTTTTGCAATTTCTATGTTGCTATATTTCTTAAGAATATTTCCTACATTCATATTTGTACAATCAAAATACTATGGATACAAATACTTTCATTAGAAAGAGTATAATTATTATATATATTCATATGTAATACTAGCAGGCAACGCCCGCTTCGCTGGTCGCTATTTTTAAATGAATCACTATAATTACTGAATTCTCAAAATTGCATTAATTTTTATCACGTGAAAAAAAAAAGAGAAACAAAATCTGATTAGAAAAAATGTCGCACCGGGTTCTCACTGCCTTCAGAAAAAAATTCCCAAAATTCTCTAACTCTTATTTATATTATTTTCCCCCTTCGCCCCCCCCTCCCGTGTATCCTAATCATTTTACAAATTCGAAAATATCCGCAATCGATTTGTAAGTATAAAAAACTTCTATGCACCAGTTTTGAACGATCTACCTCTATTTTTATTTTTTTTGGCCCTCCGCTCCCCCCCCTTCCCGCCCCTCCCAAAAATTTTAAAAATTCGAAAATATCCGCAATCGATTTGTAGGTATGTGGAAAACCTCTATGTACCAATTTTAAAGGATCTAACTCTATTTTTTTTGCCCCTCTGCCCCCCCCCACCTTCCCGGCCCTCCTAATAACTTTACACTTTCGAAAATATCCCCATTCGACTTGTAGGCCTCTGATAACCTATCTGTACCAATTTTGATCGGCCTATCTGTATTTCTATTTGTTTTTGGCCAAAGACCCCTCTTACCGCCCACCCCCTTCCCACCCCTCCTAATAATTTTACAAATTCGAAAATATCCGCAATCGATTTGTAAGTACCGAAAACCTCTATACACCAATTTTGAACGATCTAACTCTATTTTTATTTTTTTGCCCCCCTCTCTCCCCTCCCCCTTCCCGGACCTCCTAATAACTTTACACTTTCGAAAATATCCTCATTCGACTTGCAGGCCTCTAAAACTTATCTGTACCAATTTTGAACGGCCTAACTGTATTTCTATTTGTTTTTGCCTCATAGCCCCCCCTTTACCGTCCACCTCCCTTCCCGCCCCTACTAATAATTTTACAAATTCGAAAATATCCGCAATCGATTTGTAAGTATCGAAAACCTCTATATACCAATTTTGAACGATCTAACTCTATTTTTATTTTTTTTGCCCCCCCCCTCTTCCCTCACCTCTTCTCGCCCCTCCTAATAACTTTACACTTTCGAAAATATCCCCATTCGACTTGCAGGCCTTTAAAACCTACCTGTACCAATTTTGAACGGCCTCACTGTATTTCTATTTGTTTTTGCCCCATAGCCCCCCCTTGCTTCTCCACCTGGGGGCTGAATTTCTAAAATTCCAGAAATTGGTTTTTAGATATTTGTATTAGGTATATTTTAGAGCAAAAATTTCACGTATATCTATTTTTTGTTTGAGATATATAGGACTATGCAAAATCACGTGTTACGCATGTGAAATCACGTTTTGCACCCCCCGCCCTCCTTGGGGACCGAATTTTGAAAATTCCAGAAATAGGTTTTTAGACATTTGTATTAGCTATATTTTAAAGCAAAAGTTTTACGGATATCTGTTTTTTTTTTTTTTTTTTTTTTTTTTGTTTCCGATATGAAGGATTTTGTGAAATCCCGTTTTGCTCCCCTCTCCCCCAATTGGGGGGCGAATTTTTAAAATCGCTTCTTAGTGGATGCTTACGTCATAGAAAGAACGTTGTCACAAAATTTCATGCTTCTAGGTCCAGGGGTTTGGTCTGGGCGATGATGAAACACCCCTCACTCAGTCAGTCAGTCAGTCAGGAAGAACGATTTTATATATATAGATAAAGATATTTTATATATATAGATGTATATAGAAAACCTTGTTCTGAAATATTGTAGCTTGAAAGAATGACGCCTTCAGGCGGAACGTACTTAAAAGACAAACACATGCGGTCGCGAAAGTGTTAAGTGCATAATATGGTGTGCATATAGTTTATAAACAATATGCAAGGCTATGCAAGGCTATGCAAAACTAAGCTAAACGTTCTTTCCTATTAAATGTATTTGATAGAATGGCTTTTGCTATAATTTACTATTTTAACAAAAACTGCCCTGGAATGAAAATTATTTTCTCGTAAAATTACCGTAACTAAAATATCTTCCGAAGTTAAGCTTTTAGCCCTGGTATTTTGTATATTGTCGCGTATTAAGGTCGCTTTAATACAAAAGTGAAATTTCTAGTGGTTGATCTATATGTATATATGTTATAAGCAAAAGCTGAAAACAAATAATTGCATGAAAGTCCAAATTTGGTATTTTGAAGTTTGACCAAGATTGGTAAGTTTGAAGGCGTGTTGAGGGTAAAAGTTCTCTGAATATATCCAAATTAACATTAAAAATTAATAACAGTATTTAATATCTTTGTTAATAAATGTAAACACTATAATTAAATGGGGAATTAAGGGGGGGTGCTAGCGCCCCTCACACGGATTTACAAGCCCCCCCCCCAAAAAAAAAGAAGAAGAAAGAAAGAAAGAAACTGTTCCTAAGGCTATTTTAGATTGATTAATATATATTCATAAACAGTCTTGTTAACCCCTTAAGAATGCATATAACCGGTCGTCAAGGTCATTAAGAGGGTGTCGTAGATTTTCATCCCGTAGCTTTTTAACCCTCAATTGAAATCATAGTTTTTCAACTCAAGAATCCTAACCCGAATGATAATCGAAAACCAGGTGGACCAGTCCGCCACCCACCACACGGGCACTTTCCACATAAGTTATTGTTAGTACGTGAACGATTTTCTAGTTTATGCAGTTGTGTCATATTGCAATGTAGGTATGGATTCGGTAGTAGATTGAAACTAAAATAAATAAACCTTGTGCTCTGTACAATGGTTATAGATATGTTATTAAAGGATAAATAAAAATAAAACAATATGTTGGCGCTGTTTTCAACGTTTTAAATCGAATAAATGCAAAGGCATATTTCTTACGAAGGATGTAAACGTTTTAAAAGCTCCTAATAACTCCTGCCAACCAGATACTGCTGCAAACGAGGTAAAGAAATGTGAAAACATTATAAAGAAAAGAGCTAGAGAAGAAGACACATCGCTGACTGAAATTTATCAGAAAGAAGTAAAAAATGTTATGGACAAAGGGTTCAGCATTTTAACAAAAATGCCGTTCTACAAGTTCCGCAAAGCATGCGTTAAATGATGTTAGAAACAAAGAAAGACGTTCAAGTGAAGATCCCAATTGCGCAGAAAATATTGTACTGACTGACAACATAATTTATTTAAATAAAAAAAAGGGGGAAATTTCCTTTTATTTGACAGTGGAACAAAAGATAGAATTATAGAGTTCGCCACTGCAAAAGGCAAAGTTTCTCTTACGACTAGTGAAACATTTTTTAATGGACGGCACACGTTCAAGAGTGTAGTAAGCAGTTCCCTCTCAGATTCATAGTATACGCGTGCACATTGGCAGCAATACAAATGAAACTAATGTAATCATAGCTGTATATACATTGCTTCAAACTATAGCGCCTAGAATATACAGTATGGCAAGTGCTTATGATCGAATGCTTAAAATACTGTTAAAATATTTAAGCTTTCCGAGATGGCGCTGTGATCGAACTTTTTGCTCAAATTGAAAATCCAGTTGGCTTTTCCCAGTTTCATCTGCTTAATCCCGTAATCTAAGCACATAATTAGCCAGCAAGGACTTTTTCGAGCAATAAACTCGATCACACTGACCTTTGATGAGAGGCTTAATTTTTAAGGTACTGAATTGCTGGTCGCTTTCCACACTATTTTATGTATTCTAGGCGCTGTATTCCAAACAAGCAGATAGAGACGTACCAAATATTTTGCAGGCTCCTGAAACAACATGTTCCCAATTGGCAGACAGAAATTGCGCTCATGGATTTAGAAACGGGTGCAATTAAATCTCTGATGAAAGTGTTTCCTTCTGTAAGCGTAAAAGGACGCATTTATGATATGCGCACTTCAACCAATGTCTTTGGAGGAAAGTGAAACACTTGGGTTTAGTGAACGAATACATTGCAAATGAAGAAATTCGACTCCACATTAGAACTTCACATTTGTTTCCGACACCAGATTATTATTTTTTTTCTTTTGCCATAACGGCATATAAGACAGTCATGTACGCAGTTTCCTTCTTTGTGCTGTAATGTAAAAGCAAAAATATTTGTAAGAATCTTTCTGAATTAAATTTAAAAAAATCTGATGTGGGCACCACATGACTTCCTTATACACTTTTAGAAATATACATAATGCTAAAAAACATTGTCACTGGAGCCGAAACATTTGGCTAAAAATATTTTAAAAAAATTCATGCATACGTAAAAAAAATAATAAATAAAATTGTGCCTTGAGGGGACTCATGTCAAAGTTGTGCCTTGGGGGGGACTCATGTCAAAGTTGTGCCTTGGGGGGGGACTCATGTCAAAGTTGTGCCTTGGGGGGACTCATGTCAAAGTTCTACCTTGGGGGGGGGACTCATGTCAAAGTTGTACCTTGGGGGGGACTCATGTAAAAGTTGTGCCTTGGGGGGGGACTCATGCCAAAGTTGTACCTTGGGGGGGACTCATGTGCCTTGGGGGGACTCATGTCAAAGTTGTACGTTGGGGAGGGGACTCATGTCAAAGTTGTGCCTTGGGGGGACTCATGTCAAAGCTGTGCCTCGGGGGGACTCATGTCAAAGTTGTACTTTGGGGGGGACTCATGTCAAAGTCGTGCCATGGGGAGGGGACTCATGTCAAAGTTGTGCCTTGGGGGGGACTCATGTCAAAGTTGTGTCATAGGGGGGGGACTCATGTCAAAGTTGTGCATTGGGGGGACTCATGTCAAAGTTGTGCCTTGGGGGGGACTCATGTCAAAGTTGTGCCTTGGGGGACTCATGTCAAAGTTGTGCCTTGGGGGGGGACTCATGTCAAAGTTGTACCTTGGGGGGGACTCATGTCAAAGTTGTGCCTTGAGGGGGACTCGTGTGCCTTGGGAGGGACTCATGTCAAAGTTGTACCTTGGGGAGGGGACTCATGTCAAAGTTGTGCCTTGGGGGGACTCATGTCAAAGTTGTACCTTGGGGGGGACTCATGTCAAAGTCGTGCCTTGGGGAGGGGACTCATGTCAAAGTTGTGCCTTGGGGGGGGGACTCATATCAAAGTTGTGCCTTGGGGGGACTCATGTCAAAGTTGTGCCTTGGGGGGGGGACTCATGTCAAAGTGTTCCGAACTTTTCTGTAAGTTTCAAATGTCTAGCTAGTCGAGAAGTCAGTTAAATTGCAAGATTTGTCCAAACCGTTTTTGAGCTATTACCGTTTTTTGATACATTTTGCCCATTATGAACCTTATTTTCCTAAATATCTCCAAAACGGAAAATCATATAAAGTCCAAAAAGGGAGGTGCACAACTAGATGTTGTAACAAACCTATGTACCAATTCGCAACTTTCTACGTCCAACCGTTTTTGAGTTATGCGACCTACACCCACACACCCACAGACACACATACATACAGACGTCACGAAAAATCGTGTAAAGTCGCTTATATCTCTAAAACGAGAGCTCGTGTTAAGACGAAACTTGCAGGTGTGCAACTAGACATCATGACTGTCACACGTATAAATTGGCAACATTCAGCGATCATTCGTTTTCGAGCAATGTGAAATACAAAATCCATTTCGCAAATCGGGATTACTATACTTCCTTATACTTTGTATAAGGAAGTAAAAATAAATAAAAAAAAATCTGATGTGGGCACCACATGACTTCCTTATACACTTTTAGAAATATACATAATGCAAAAAAACATTGTCACTGGAGCCGAAATATTTGGCTAAAAATATTTTAAAAAAATGCATGCATACGTAAAAAAAAATAATAAATAAAATTGTGCCTTGAGGGGACACATGTCAAAGTTGTGCCTTGGGGGGGACTCATGTCAAAGTTGTGCCTTGGGGGGGGACTCATGTCAAAGTTGTGCCTTGGGGGGACTCATGTCAAAGTTGTACCTTGGGGGGGGACTCATGTCAAAGTTGTACCTTGGGGGGGACTCATGTCAAAGTTGTGCCTTGGGGGGGACTCATGCCAAAGTTGTACCTTGGGGGGACTCATGTGCCTTGGGGGGACTCATGTCAAAGTTGTACCTTGGGGAGGGGACTCATGTCAAAGTTGTGCCTTGGGGGGACTCATGTCAAAGCTGTGCCTCGGGGGGACTCATGTCAAAGTTGTACTTTGGGGGGGGGACTCATGTCAAAGTCGTGCCATGGGGAGGGGACTCATGTCAAAGTTGTGCCTTGAGGGGACTCATGTCAAAGTTGTGTCTTAGGGGGGGGACTCATGTCAAAGTTGTGCATTGGGGGGACTCATGTCAAAGTTGTGCTTTGGGGGGGACTCATGTCAAAGTTGTGCCTTGGGGAACTCATGTCAAAGTTGTGCCTTGGGGGGGGGACTCATGTCAAAGTTGTACCTTGGGGGGGACTCATGTCAAAGTTGTGCCTTGAGGGGGACTCGTGTGCCTTGGGAGGGACTCATGTCAAAGTTGTACCTTGGGGAGGGCACTCATGTCAAAGTTGTGCCTTGGGGGGACTCATGTCAAAGTTGTACCTTGGGGGGGACTCATGTCAAAGTCATGCCTTGGGGAGGGGACTCATGTCAAAGTTGTGCCTTGGGGGGGACTCATATCAAAGTTGTGCCTTGGGGGGGACTCATGTCAAAGTTGTGCCTTGGGGGGGGGACTCATGTCAAAGTGTTCAGAACTTTTCTGTAAATTTCAAATGTCTAGCTAGTCGAGAAGTCAGTTAAATTGCAAGATTTGTCCAAACCGTTTTTGAGCTATTACCGTTTTTTGATACATTTTGCCCATTATGAACCTTATTTTCCTAAATATCTCCAAAACAGAAAATCATATAAAGTCCAAAAAGAGAGGTGCACAACTAGATGTTGTAACAAACCTATGTACCAATTCGCAACTTTCTACGTCCAACCGTTTTTGAGTTATGCGACCTACACCCACACACCCACAGACACACATACATACAGACGTCACGAAAAATCGTGTAAAGTCGCTTATATCTCTAAAACGAGAGCTCGTGTTAAGACGAAACTTGCAGGTGTGCAACTAGACATCATGACTGTCACACGTATAAATTGGCAACATTCAGCGATCATTCGTTTTCGAGCAATGTGAAATACAAAATCCATTTCGGAAATCGGGATTACTATACTTCCTTATACTTTGTATAAGGAAGTAATAAAAGTGTGCCTTGAGGGGACTCATTTTAAAGTTGTGCCTTGGGGGGGGGACTCATGTAAAAGTTGTGCCATGGGGGGACTCATGTAAAAGTTGTGCCTTGGGGGGACTCATGTCAAAGTTGTACCTTGAGGGGGGGACTCATGTCAAAGTTGTGCCTTGGGGGGACTCATGTCAAAGTTGGGCCTTGAGGGGACTCATTTCAAAGTTGCGCTTTGGGGGGACTCATGTCAAAGTTGTGCCTTGGGGGGGACTCATGTCAAAGTTGTACCTTGAGCGGGACTCATGTGCTTTGGGGGGGGACTCATGTCAAAGTTGTGCCTTGGGGAAGGGACTCATGTCAAAGTTGCGCTTTGGTGGGGACTCATGTCAAAGTTGTGCCTTGGGGGGGACTCATGTCAACGTTGTATCTTGGGGGGGACTCATGTCAAAGTTGGGGGGACATGTTAAAGTTGGGCCTTGGGAGGGACTTCGGATCCGAAACAATTGGATAAAAGTGTTAAAAAATGCATTTTCACCGTGTTTCTGAACTATTCTGGAAGTTTAATATCTCTAACTAGTCGGGATGTTAGTTAAATAATTTTTCTGTTGAATCATATAAACGCTGCTGAAGGCAGCAGTGACACGAAGCAATTGGCTAAAAATATTTAAAAAATGCATTGTCACCGTGTTCTGAGCTTTTCTGGAAGTTTTAAATGTCTAGCTAGTCGGGAAGTTAGTTAAAAATCGATTGCAAGATTTGTACTGGTAACGCTGCCGAAGGCAGCAGGAATCGGAAACAGTTGGCCAAAAATATTAAAAAAACGCATTGTCAACGTGTTCTGGGCTTTTCTGAAAGTTTCAAATGTCTAGCTAGTCGGGAAGTCAGTTAAATTGCAAGATTTGTCCAAACCGTTTTTGAGTTATTACCGTTTTTTGATACATTATGGCCAAAACCAATGTATATTTGGTCATTATGAACCTAATTTTCCTAAATATCTCCAAAATGGAAAATCATACAAAGTCCAAAAAGGGAGGTGCAGAACTATATGTTATAGCAAACCTATGTACCAATTCGCAACTTTCTACGTTCAACCGTTTTTGAGTTATTACCGTTTTTTGATACATTATGGCCAAAACCTATGTATTTTTGTCATTATGAACCTAATTTTCCTAAATATCTCTAAAACGGAAAATCATACAAAGTCCAAAAAGGGAGGTGCACAACTAGATGTTATAACAAACCTATGTACCAATTCGCAACTTTCTACGTCCAACCGTTTTTGAGTTATGCGACATACACACACACACACACACAGACACACACACACACATACAGACGTCACGAAAAATCGTGTAAAATCGCTTATATCTCTAAAACGAGAGCTCGTGTTCAGACGACACTTGCAGGTGTGCAACTAGACATCATGACTGTCACACGTATAAATTGGCAACATTCAGCGATCATTCGTTTTCGAGCAATGTGAAATACAAAATCCATTTCGCAAATCGGGATTACTATACTTCCTTATACTTTGTATAAGGAAGTAAAAATAAATAAAAAAAAATCTGATGTGGGCACCACATGACTTCCTTATACACTTTTAGAAATATACATAATGCTAAAAAACATTGTCACTGGAGCCGAAACATTTGGCTAAAAATATTTTAAAAAAATGCATGCATACGTAAAAAAAAATAATAAATAAGATTGTGCCTTGAGGGGACACATGTCAAAGTTGTGCCTTGGGGGGACTCATGTCAAAGTTGTGCCTTGGGGGGGGACTCATGTCAAAGTTGTGCCTTGGGGGGACTCATGTCAAAGTTGTACCTTGGGGGGGGACTCATGTCAAAGTTGTACCTTGGGGGGGACTCATGTCAAAGTTGTGCCTTGGGGGGGACTCATGCCAAAGTTGTACCTTGGGGGGACTCATGTGCCTTGGGGGGACTCATGTCAAAGTTGTACCTTGGGGAGGGGACTCATGTCAACGTTGTGCCTTGGGGGGACTCATGTCAAAGCTGTGCCTCGGGGGGACTCATGTCAAAGTTGTACCTTGGGGAGGGGACTCATGTCAAAGTTGTGCCTTGGGGGGACTCATGTCAAAGCTGTGCCTCGGGGGGACTCATGTCAAAGTTGTACTTTGGGGGGGGACTCATGTCAAAGTCGTGCCATGGGGAGGGGACTCATGTCAAAGTTGTGCCTTGGGGGGGACTCATGTCAAAGTTGTGTCTTAGGGGGGGGGACTCATGTCAAAGTTGTGCATTGGGGGGACTCATGTGAAAGTTGTGCCTTGGGGGGGACTCATGTCAAAGTTGTGCCTTGGGGGACTCATGTCAAAGTTGTGCCTTGGGGGGGGACTCATGTCAAAGTTGTACCTTGGGGGGGGACTCATGTCAAAGTTGTGCCTTGAGGGGGACTCGTGTTCCTTGGGAGGGACTCATGTCAATGTTGTACCTTGGGGAGGGGACTCATGTCAAAGTTGTGCCTTGGGGGGACTCATGTCAAAGTTGTACCTTGGGGGGGACTCATGTCAAAGTCGTTCCTTGGGGAGGGGACTCATGTCAAAGTTGTGCCTTGGGGGGGACTCATATCAAAGTTGTGCCTTGGGGGGGACTCATGTCAAAGTTGTGCCTTGGGGGGGGGACTCATGTCAAAGTGTTCAGAACTTTTCTGTAAATTTCAAATGTCTAGCTAGTCGAGAAGTCAGTTAAATTGCAAGATTTGTCCAAACCGTTTTTGAGCTATTACCGTTTTTTGATACATTTTGCCCATTATGAACCTTATTTTCCTAAATATCTCCAAAACGGAAAATCATATAAAGTCCAAAAAGAGAGGTGCACAACTAGATGTTGTAACAAACCTATGTACCAATTCGCAACTTTCTACGTCCAACCGTTTTTGAGTTATGCGACCTACACCCACACACCCACAGACACACATACATACAGAGTCACGAAAAATCGTGTAAAGTCGCTTATATCTCTAAAACGAGAGCTCGTGTTAAGACGAAACTTGCAGGTGTGCAACTAGACATCATGACTGTCACACGTATAAATTGGCAACATTCAGCGATCATTCGTTTTCGAGCAATGTGAAATACAAAATCCATTTCGCAAATCGGGATTACTATACTTCCTTATACTTTGTATAAGGAAGTAATAAAAGTGTGCCTTGAGGGGACTCATTTTAAAGTTGTGCCTTGGGGGGGGGCTCATGTAAAAGTTGTGCCATGGGGGGACTCATGTAAAAGTTGTGCCTTGTGGGGACTCATGTCAAAGTTGTGCCTTGGGGGGACTCATGTCAAAGTTGTACCTTGAGGGGGGGACTCATGTCAAAGTTGTGCCTTGGGGGGACTCATGTCAAAGTTGGGCCTTGAGGGGACTCATTTCAAAGTTGCGCTTTGGGGGGACTCATGTCAAAGTTGTGCCTTGGGGGGGACTCATGTCAAAGTTGTACCTTGAGCGGGACTCATGTGCTTTGGGGGGGGACTCATGTCAAAGTTGTGCCTTGGGGAAGGGACTCATGTCAAAGTTGCGCTTTGGTGGGGACTCATGTCAAAGTTGTGCCTTGGGGGGGACTCATGTCAACGTTGTATCTTGGGGGGGACTCATGTCAAAGTTGGGGGGACATGTTAAAGTTGGGCCTTGGGGGGGACTTCGGATCCGAAACAATTGGATAAAAGTGTTAAAAAATGCATTTTCACCGTGTTTCTGAACTATTCTGGAAGTTTAATATCTCTAACTAGTCGGGAAGTTAGTTAAATAATTTTTCTGTTGAATCATATAAACGCTGCTGAAGGCAGCAGTGACACGAAGCAATTGGCTAAAAATATTTAAAAAATGCATTGTCACCGTGTTCTGAGCTTTTCTGGAAGTTTTAAATGTCTAGCTAGTCGGGAAGTTAGTTAAAAATCGATTGCAAGATTTGTACTGGTAACGCTGCCGAAGGCAGCAGGAATCGGAAACAGTTGGCCAAAAATATTAAAAAAACGCATTGTCAACGTGTTCTGGGCTTTTCTGAAAGTTTCAAATGTCTAGCTAGTCGGGAAGTCAGTTAAATTGCAAGATTTGTCCAAACCGTTTTTGAGTTATTACCGTTTTTTGATACATTATGGCCAAAACCAATGTATATTTGGTCATTATGAACCTAATTTTCCTAAATATCTCCAAAATGGAAAATCATACAAAGTCCAAAAAGGGAGGTGCAGAACTATATGTTATAACAAACCTATGTACCAATTCGCAACTTTCTACGTTCAACCGTTTTTGAGTTATTACCGTTTTTTGATACATTATGGCCAAAACCTATGTATTTTTGTCATTATGAACCTAATTTTCCTAAATATCTCTAAAACGGAAAATCATACAAAGTCCAAAAAGGGAGGTGCACAACTAGATGTTATAACAAACCTATGTACCAATTCGCAACTTTCTACGTCCAACCGTTTTTGAGTTATGCGACATACACACACACACACACACAGACACACACACACACATACAGACGTCACGAAAAATCGTGTAAAATCGCTTATATCTCTAAAACGAGAGCTCGTGTTCAGACGACACTTGCAGGTGTGCAACTAGACATCATGACTGTCACACGTATAAATTGGCAACATTCAGCGATCATTCGTTTTCGAGCAATGTGAAATACAAAATCCATTTCGCAAATCGGGATTACTATACTTCCTTATACTTTGTATAAGGAAGTAAAAATAAATAAAAAAAAATCTGATGTGGGCACCACATGACTTCCTTATACACTTTTAGAAATATACATAATGCTAAAAAACATTGTCACTGGAGCCGAAACATTTGGCTAAAAATATTTTAAAAAAATGCATGCATACGTAAAAAAAAATAATAAATAAGATTGTGCCTTGAGGGGACACATGTCAAAGTTGTGCCTTGGGGGGACTCATGTCAAAGTTGTGCCTTGGGGGGGGACTCATGTCAAAGTTGTGCCTTGGGGGGACTCATGTCAAAGTTGTACCTTGGGGGGGGACTCATGTCAAAGTTGTACCTTGGGGGGGACTCATGTCAAAGTTGTGCCTTGGGGGGGACTCATGCCAAAGTTGTACCTTGGGGGGACTCATGTGCCTTGGGGGGACTCATGTCAAAGTTGTACCTTGGGGAGGGGACTCATGTCAACGTTGTGCCTTGGGGGGACTCATGTCAAAGCTGTGCCTCGGGGGGACTCATGTCAAAGTTGTACCTTGGGGAGGGGACTCATGTCAAAGTTGTGCCTTGGGGGGACTCATGTCAAAGCTGTGCCTCGGGGGGACTCATGTCAAAGTTGTACTTTGGGGGGGGACTCATGTCAAAGTCGTGCCATGGGGAGGGGACTCATGTCAAAGTTGTGCCTTGGGGGGGACTCATGTCAAAGTTGTGTCTTAGGGGGGGGGACTCATGTCAAAGTTGTGCATTGGGGGGACTCATGTGAAAGTTGTGCCTTGGGGGGGACTCATGTCAAAGTTGTGCCTTGGGGGACTCATGTCAAAGTTGTGCCTTGGGGGGGGACTCATGTCAAAGTTGTACCTTGGGGGGGGACTCATGTCAAAGTTGTGCCTTGAGGGGGACTCGTGTTCCTTGGGAGGGACTCATGTCAATGTTGTACCTTGGGGAGGGGACTCATGTCAAAGTTGTGCCTTGGGGGGACTCATGTCAAAGTTGTACCTTGGGGGGGACTCATGTCAAAGTCGTTCCTTGGGGAGGGGACTCATGTCAAAGTTGTGCCTTGGGGGGGACTCATATCAAAGTTGTGCCTTGGGGGGGACTCATGTCAAAGTTGTGCCTTGGGGGGGGGACTCATGTCAAAGTGTTCAGAACTTTTCTGTAAATTTCAAATGTCTAGCTAGTCGAGAAGTCAGTTAAATTGCAAGATTTGTCCAAACCGTTTTTGAGCTATTACCGTTTTTTGATACATTTTGCCCATTATGAACCTTATTTTCCTAAATATCTCCAAAACGGAAAATCATATAAAGTCCAAAAAGAGAGGTGCACAACTAGATGTTGTAACAAACCTATGTACCAATTCGCAACTTTCTACGTCCAACCGTTTTTGAGTTATGCGACCTACACCCACACACCCACAGACACACATACATACAGAGTCACGAAAAATCGTGTAAAGTCGCTTATATCTCTAAAACGAGAGCTCGTGTTAAGACGAAACTTGCAGGTGTGCAACTAGACATCATGACTGTCACACGTATAAATTGGCAACATTCAGCGATCATTCGTTTTCGAGCAATGTGAAATACAAAATCCATTTCGCAAATCGGGATTACTATACTTCCTTATACTTTGTATAAGGAAGTAATAAAAGTGTGCCTTGAGGGGACTCATTTTAAAGTTGTGCCTTGGGGGGGGGCTCATGTAAAAGTTGTGCCATGGGGGGACTCATGTAAAAGTTGTGCCTTGTGGGGACTCATGTCAAAGTTGTGCCTTGGGGGGACTCATGTCAAAGTTGTACCTTGAGGGGGGGACTCATGTCAAAGTTGTGCCTTGGGGGGACTCATGTCAAAGTTGGGCCTTGAGGGGACTCATTTCAAAGTTGCGCTTTGGGGGGACTCATGTCAAAGTTGTGCCTTGGGGGGGACTCATGTCAAAGTTGTACCTTGAGCGGGACTCATGTGCTTTGGGGGGGGACTCATGTCAAAGTTGTGCCTTGGGGAAGGGACTCATGTCAAAGTTGCGCTTTGGTGGGGACTCATGTCAAAGTTGTGCCTTGGGGGGGACTCATGTCAACGTTGTATCTTGGGGGGGACTCATGTCAAAGTTGGGGGGACATGTTAAAGTTGGGCCTTGGGGGGGACTTCGGATCCGAAACAATTGGATAAAAGTGTTAAAAAATGCATTTTCACCGTGTTTCTGAACTATTCTGGAAGTTTAATATCTCTAACTAGTCGGGAAGTTAGTTAAATAATTTTTCTGTTGAATCATATAAACGCTGCTGAAGGCAGCAGTGACACGAAGCAATTGGCTAAAAATATTTAAAAAATGCATTGTCACCGTGTTCTGAGCTTTTCTGGAAGTTTTAAATGTCTAGCTAGTCGGGAAGTTAGTTAAAAATCGATTGCAAGATTTGTACTGGTAACGCTGCCGAAGGCAGCAGGAATCGGAAACAGTTGGCCAAAAATATTAAAAAAACGCATTGTCAACGTGTTCTGGGCTTTTCTGAAAGTTTCAAATGTCTAGCTAGTCGGGAAGTCAGTTAAATTGCAAGATTTGTCCAAACCGTTTTTGAGTTATTACCGTTTTTTGATACATTATGGCCAAAACCAATGTATATTTGGTCATTATGAACCTAATTTTCCTAAATATCTCCAAAATGGAAAATCATACAAAGTCCAAAAAGGGAGGTGCAGAACTATATGTTATAACAAACCTATGTACCAATTCGCAACTTTCTACGTTCAACCGTTTTTGAGTTATTACCGTTTTTTGATACATTATGGCCAAAACCTATGTATTTTTGTCATTATGAACCTAATTTTCCTAAATATCTCTAAAACGGAAAATCATACAAAGTCCAAAAAGGGAGGTGCACAACTAGATGTTATAACAAACCTATGTACCAATTCGCAACATTCTACGTCCAACCGTTTTTGAGTTATGCGACATACACACACACACACACACAGACACACACACACACATACAGACGTCACGAAAAATCGTGTAAAATCGCTTATATCTCTAAAACGAGAGCTCGTGTTCAGACGACACTTGCAGGTGTGCAACTAGACATCATGACTGTCACACGTATAAATTGGCAACATTCAGCGATCATTCGTTTTCGAGCAATGTGAAATACAAAATCCATTTCGCAAATCGGGATTACTATACTTCCTTATACTTTGTATAAGGAAGTAAAAATAAATAAAAAAAAATCTGATGTGGGCACCACATGACTTCCTTATACACTTTTAGAAATATACATAATGCTAAAAAACATTGTCACTGGAGCCGAAATATTTGGCTGAAAATATTTTAAAAAAATGCATGCATACGTAAAAAAAAATAATAAATAAAATTGTGCCTTGAGGGGACACATGTCAAAGTTGTGCCTTGGTGGGGACTCATGTCAAAGTTGTGCCTTGGGGGGGGACTCATGTCAAAGTTGTGCCTTGGGGGGACTCATGTCAAAGTTGTACCTTGGGGGGGGACTCATGTCAAAGTTGTACCTTGGGGGGGACTCATGTCAAAGTTGTGCCTTGGGGGGGACTCATGCCAAAGTTGTACCTTGGGGGGACTCATGTGCCTTGGGGGGACTCATGTCAAAGTTGTACCTTGGGGAGGGGACTCATGTCAAAGTTGTGCCTTGGGGGGACTCATGTCAAAGCTGTGCCTCGGGGGGACTCATGTCAAAGTTGTACTTTGGGGGGGGACTCATGTCAAAGTCGTGCCATGGGGAGGGGACTCATGTCAAAGTTGTGCCTTGGGGGGGATTCATGTCAAAGTTGTGTCTTAGGGGGGGGACTCATGTCAAAGTTGTGCATTGGGGGGACTCATGTCAAAGTTGTGCCTTGGGGGGGACTCATGTCAAAGTTGTGCCTTGGGGAACTCATGTCAAAGTTGTGCCTTGGGGGGGGACTCATGTCAAAGTTGTACCTTGGGGGGGACTCATGTCAAAGTTGTGCCTTGAGGGGGACTCGTGTGCCTTGGGAGGGACTCATGTCAAAGTTGTACCTTGGGGAGGGCACTCATGTCAAAGTTGTGCCTTGGGGGGACTCATGTCAAAGTTGTACCTTGGGGGGGACTCATGTCAAAGTCATGCCTTGGGGAGGGGACTCATGTCAAAGTTGTGCCTTGGGGGGGACTCATATCAAAGTTGTGCCTTGGGGGGGACTCATGTCAAAGTTGTGCCTTGGGGGGGGACTCATGTCAAAGTGTTCAGAACTTTTCTGTAAATTTCAAATGTCTAGCTAGTCGAGAAGTCAGTTAAATTGCAAGATTTGTCCAAACCGTTTTTGAGCTATTACCGTTTTTTGATACATTTTGCCCATTATGAACCTTATTTTCCTAAATATCTCCAAAACAGAAAATCATATAAAGTCCAAAAAGAGAGGTGCACAACTAGATGTTGTAACAAACCTATGTACCAATTCGCAACTTTCTACGTCCAACCGTTTTTGAGTTATGCGACCTACACCCACACACCCACAGACACACATACATACAGACGTCACGAAAAATCGTGTAAAGTCGCTTATATCTCTAAAACGAGAGCTCGTGTTAAGACGAAACTTGCAGGTGTGCAACTAGACATCATGACTGTCACACGTATAAATTGGCAACATTCAGCGATCATTCGTTTTCGAGCAATGTGAAATACAAAATCCATTTCGGAAATCGGGATTACTATACTTCCTTATACTTTGTATAAGGAAGTAATAAAAGTGTGCCTTGAGGGGACTCATTTTAAAGTTGTGCCTTGGGGGGGGGACTCATGTAAAAGTTGTGCCATGGGGGGACTCATGTAAAAGTTGTGCCTTGGGGGGACTCATGTCAAAGTTGTACCTTGAGGGGGGGACTCATGTCAAAGTTGTGCCTTGGGGGGACTCATGTCAAAGTTGGGCCTTGAGGGGACTCATTTCAAAGTTGCGCTTTGGGGGGACTCATGTCAAAGTTGTGCCTTGGGGGGGACTCATGTCAAAGTTGTACCTTGAGCGGGACTCATGTGCTTTGGGGGGGGACTCATGTCAAAGTTGTGCCTTGGGGAAGGGACTCATGTCAAAGTTGCGCTTTGGTGGGGACTCATGTCAAAGTTGTGCCTTGGGGGGGACTCATGTCAACGTTGTATCTTGGGGGGGACTCATGTCAAAGTTGGGGGGACATGTTAAAGTTGGGCCTTGGGAGGGACTTCGGATCCGAAACAATTGGATAAAAGTGTTAAAAAATGCATTTTCACCGTGTTTCTGAACTATTCTGGAAGTTTAATATCTCTAACTAGTCGGGATGTTAGTTAAATAATTTTTCTGTTGAATCATATAAACGCTGCTGAAGGCAGCAGTGACACGAAGCAATTGGCTAAAAATATTTAAAAAATGCATTGTCACCGTGTTCTGAGCTTTTCTGGAAGTTTTAAATGTCTAGCTAGTCGGGAAGTTAGTTAAAAATCGATTGCAAGATTTGTACTGGTAACGCTGCCGAAGGCAGCAGGAATCGGAAACAGTTGGCCAAAAATATTAAAAAAACGCATTGTCAACGTGTTCTGGGCTTTTCTGAAAGTTTCAAATGTCTAGCTAGTCGGGAAGTCAGTTAAATTGCAAGATTTGTCCAAACCGTTTTTGAGTTATTACCGTTTTTTGATACATTATGGCCAAAACCAATGTATATTTGGTCATTATGAACCTAATTTTCCTAAATATCTCCAAAATGGAAAATCATACAAAGTCCAAAAAGGGAGGTGCAGAACTATATGTTATAGCAAACCTATGTACCAATTCGCAACTTTCTACGTTCAACCGTTTTTGAGTTATTACCGTTTTTTGATACATTATGGCCAAAACCTATGTATTTTTGTCATTATGAACCTAATTTTCCTAAATATCTCTAAAACGGAAAATCATACAAAGTCCAAAAAGGGAGGTGCACAACTAGATGTTATAACAAACCTATGTACCAATTCGCAACTTTCTACGTCCAACCGTTTTTGAGTTATGCGACATACACACACACACACACACAGACACACACACACACATACAGACGTCACGAAAAATCGTGTAAAATCGCTTATATCTCTAAAACGAGAGCTCGTGTTCAGACGACACTTGCAGGTGTGCAACTAGACATCATGACTGTCACACGTATAAATTGGCAACATTCAGCGATCATTCGTTTTCGAGCAATGTGAAATACAAAATCCATTTCGCAAATCGGGATTACTATACTTCCTTATACTTTGTATAAGGAAGTAAAAATAAATAAAAAAAAATCTGATGTGGGCACCACATGACTTCCTTATACACTTTTAGAAATATACATAATGCAAAAAAACATTGTCACTGGAGCCGAAATATTTGGCTAAAAATATTTTAAAAAAATGCATGCATACGTAAAAAAAAATAATAAATAAAATTGTGCCTTGAGGGGACACATGTCAAAGTTGTGCCTTGGGGGGGACTCATGTCAAAGTTGTGCCTTGGGGGGGGACTCATGTCAAAGTTGTGCCTTGGGGGGACTCATGTCAAAGTTGTACCTTGGGGGGGGACTCATGTCAAAGTTGTACCTTGGGGGGGACTCATGTCAAAGTTGTGCCTTGGGGGGGACTCATGCCAAAGTTGTACCTTGGGGGGACTCATGTGCCTTGGGGGGACTCATGTCAAAGTTGTACCTTGGGGAGGGGACTCATGTCAAAGTTGTGCCTTGGGGGGACTCATGTCAAAGCTGTGCCTCGGGGGGACTCATGTCAAAGTTGTACTTTGGGGGGGGACTCATGTCAAAGTCGTGCCATGGGGAGGGGACTCATGTCAAAGTTGTGCCTTGAGGGGACTCATGTCAAAGTTGTGTCTTAGGGGGGGGACTCATGTCAAAGTTGTGCATTGGGGGGACTCATGTCAAAGTTGTGCTTTGGGGGGGACTCATGTCAAAGTTGTGCCTTGGGGAACTCATGTCAAAGTTGTGCCTTGGGGGGGGACTCATGTCAAAGTTGTACCTTGGGGGGGACTCATGTCAAAGTTGTGCCTTGAGGGGGACTCGTGTGCCTTGGGAGGGACTCATGTCAAAGTTGTACCTTGGGGAGGGCACTCATGTCAAAGTTGTGCCTTGGGGGGACTCATGTCAAAGTTGTACCTTGGGGGGGACTCATGTCAAAGTCATGCCTTGGGGAGGGGACTCATGTCAAAGTTGTGCCTTGGGGGGGACTCATATCAAAGTTGTGCCTTGGGGGGGACTCATGTCAAAGTTGTGCCTTGGGGGGGGGACTCATGTCAAAGTGTTCAGAACTTTTCTGTAAATTTCAAATGTCTAGCTAGTCGAGAAGTCAGTTAAATTGCAAGATTTGTCCAAACCGTTTTTGAGCTATTACCGTTTTTTGATACATTTTGCCCATTATGAACCTTATTTTCCTAAATATCTCCAAAACAGAAAATCATATAAAGTCCAAAAAGAGAGGTGCACAACTAGATGTTGTAACAAACCTATGTACCAATTCGCAACTTTCTACGTCCAACCGTTTTTGAGTTATGCGACCTACACCCACACACCCACAGACACACATACATACAGACGTCACGAAAAATCGTGTAAAGTCGCTTATATCTCTAAAACGAGAGCTCGTGTTAAGACGAAACTTGCAGGTGTGCAACTAGACATCATGACTGTCACACGTATAAATTGGCAACATTCAGCGATCATTCGTTTTCGAGCAATGTGAAATACAAAATCCATTTCGGAAATCGGGATTACTATACTTCCTTATACTTTGTATAAGGAAGTAATAAAAGTGTGCCTTGAGGGGACTCATTTTAAAGTTGTGCCTTGGGGGGGGGACTCATGTAAAAGTTGTGCCATGGGGGGACTCATGTAAAAGTTGTGCCTTGGGGGGACTCATGTCAAAGTTGTACCTTGAGGGGGGGACTCATGTCAAAGTTGTGCCTTGGGGGGACTCATGTCAAAGTTGGGCCTTGAGGGGACTCATTTCAAAGTTGCGCTTTGGGGGGACTCATGTCAAAGTTGTGCCTTGGGGGGGACTCATGTCAAAGTTGTACCTTGAGCGGGACTCATGTGCTTTGGGGGGGGACTCATGTCAAAGTTGTGCCTTGGGGAAGGGACTCATGTCAAAGTTGCGCTTTGGTGGGGACTCATGTCAAAGTTGTGCCTTGGGGGGGACTCATGTCAACGTTGTATCTTGGGGGGGACTCATGTCAAAGTTGGGGGGACATGTTAAAGTTGGGCCTTGGGAGGGACTTCGGATCCGAAACAATTGGATAAAAGTGTTAAAAAATGCATTTTCACCGTGTTTCTGAACTATTCTGGAAGTTTAATATCTCTAACTAGTCGGGATGTTAGTTAAATAATTTTTCTGTTGAATCATATAAACGCTGCTGAAGGCAGCAGTGACACGAAGCAATTGGCTAAAAATATTTAAAAAATGCATTGTCACCGTGTTCTGAGCTTTTCTGGAAGTTTTAAATGTCTAGCTAGTCGGGAAGTTAGTTAAAAATCGATTGCAAGATTTGTACTGGTAACGCTGCCGAAGGCAGCAGGAATCGGAAACAGTTGGCCAAAAATATTAAAAAAACGCATTGTCAACGTGTTCTGGGCTTTTCTGAAAGTTTCAAATGTCTAGCTAGTCGGGAAGTCAGTTAAATTGCAAGATTTGTCCAAACCGTTTTTGAGTTATTACCGTTTTTTGATACATTATGGCCAAAACCAATGTATATTTGGTCATTATGAACCTAATTTTCCTAAATATCTCCAAAATGGAAAATCATACAAAGTCCAAAAAGGGAGGTGCAGAACTATATGTTATAGCAAACCTATGTACCAATTCGCAACTTTCTACGTTCAACCGTTTTTGAGTTATTACCGTTTTTTGATACATTATGGCCAAAACCTATGTATTTTTGTCATTATGAACCTAATTTTCCTAAATATCTCTAAAACGGAAAATCATACAAAGTCCAAAAAGGGAGGTGCACAACTAGATGTTATAACAAACCTATGTACCAATTCGCAACTTTCTACGTCCAACCGTTTTTGAGTTATGCGACATACACACACACACACACACAGACACACACACACACATACAGACGTCACGAAAAATCGTGTAAAATCGCTTATATCTCTAAAACGAGAGCTCGTGTTCAGACGACACTTGCAGGTGTGCAACTAGACATCATGACTGTCACACGTATAAATTGGCAACATTCAGCGATCATTCGTTTTCGAGCAATGTGAAATACAAAATCCATTTCGCAAATCGGGATTACTATACTTCCTTATACTTTGTATAAGGAAGTAAAAATAAATAAAAAAAAATCTGATGTGGGCACCACATGACTTCCTTATACACTTTTAGAAATATACATAATGCTAAAAAACATTGTCACTGGAGCCGAAACATTTGGCTAAAAATATTTTAAAAAAATGCATGCATACGTAAAAAAAAATAATAAATAAGATTGTGCCTTGAGGGGACACATGTCAAAGTTGTGCCTTGGGGGGACTCATGTCAAAGTTGTGCCTTGGGGGGGGACTCATGTCAAAGTTGTGCCTTGGGGGGACTCATGTCAAAGTTGTACCTTGGGGGGGGACTCATGTCAAAGTTGTACCTTGGGGGGGACTCATGTCAAAGTTGTGCCTTGGGGGGGACTCATGCCAAAGTTGTACCTTGGGGGGACTCATGTGCCTTGGGGGGACTCATGTCAAAGTTGTACCTTGGGGAGGGGACTCATGTCAAAGTTGTGCCTTGGGGGGACTCATGTCAAAGCTGTGCCTCGGGGGGACTCATGTCAAAGTTGTACCTTGGGGAGGGGACTCATGTCAAAGTTGTGCCTTGGGGGGACTCATGTCAAAGCTGTGCCTCGGGGGGACTCATGTCAAAGTTGTACTTTGGGGGGGGACTCATGTCAAAGTCGTGCCATGGGGAGGGGACTCATGTCAAAGTTGTGCCTTGGGGGGGACTCATGTCAAAGTTGTGTCTTAGGGGGGGGGACTCATGTCAAAGTTGTGCATTGGGGGGACTCATGTGAAAGTTGTGCCTTGGGGGGGACTCATGTCAAAGTTGTGCCTTGGGGGACTCATGTCAAAGTTGTGCCTTGGGGGGGGACTCATGTCAAAGTTGTACCTTGGGGGGGGACTCATGTCAAAGTTGTGCCTTGAGGGGGACTCGTGTTCCTTGGGAGGGACTCATGTCAATGTTGTACCTTGGGGAGGGGACTCATGTCAAAGTTGTGCCTTGGGGGGACTCATGTCAAAGTTGTACCTTGGGGGGGACTCATGTCAAAGTCGTTCCTTGGGGAGGGGACTCATGTCAAAGTTGTGCCTTGGGGGGGACTCATATCAAAGTTGTGCCTTGGGGGGGACTCATGTCAAAGTTGTGCCTTGGGGGGGGGACTCATGTCAAAGTGTTCAGAACTTTTCTGTAAATTTCAAATGTCTAGCTAGTCGAGAAGTCAGTTAAATTGCAAGATTTGTCCAAACCGTTTTTGAGCTATTACCGTTTTTTGATACATTTTGCCCATTATGAACCTTATTTTCCTAAATATCTCCAAAACGGAAAATCATATAAAGTCCAAAAAGAGAGGTGCACAACTAGATGTTGTAACAAACCTATGTACCAATTCGCAACTTTCTACGTCCAACCGTTTTTGAGTTATGCGACCTACACCCACACACCCACAGACACACATACATACAGACGTCACGAAAAATCGTGTAAAGTCGCTTATATCTCTAAAACGAGAGCTCGTGTTAAGACGAAACTTGCAGGTGTGCAACTAGACATCATGACTGTCACACGTATAAATTGGCAACATTCAGCGATCATTCGTTTTCGAGCAATGTGAAATACAAAATCCATTTCGCAAATCGGGATTACTATACTTCCTTATACTTTGTATAAGGAAGTAATAAAAGTGTGCCTTGAGGGGACTCATTTTAAAGTTGTGCCTTGGGGGGGGGCTCATGTAAAAGTTGTGCCATGGGGGGACTCATGTAAAAGTTGTGCCTTGGGGGGACTCATGTCAAAGTTGTGCCTTGGGGGGACTCATGTCAAAGTTGTACCTTGAGGGGGGGACTCATGTCCAAGTTGTGCCTTGGGGGGACTCATGTCAAAGTTGGGCCTTGAGGGGACTCATTTCAAAGTTGCGCTTTGGGGGGACTCATGTCAAAGTTGTGCCTTGGGGGGGACTCATGTCAAAGTTGTACCTTGAGCGGGACTCATGTGCTTTGGGGGGGGACTCATGTCAAAGTTGTGCCTTGGGGAAGGGACTCATGTCAAAGTTGCGCTTTGGTGGGGACTCATGTCAAAGTTGTGCCTTGGGGGGGACTCATGTCAACGTTGTATCTTGGGGGGGACTCATGTCAAAGTTGGGGGGACATGTTAAAGTTGGGCCTTGGGGGGGACTTCGGATCCGAAACAATTGGATAAAAGTGTTAAAAAATGCATTTTCACCGTGTTTCTGAACTATTCTGGAAGTTTAATATCTCTAACTAGTCGGGAAGTTAGTTAAATAATTTTTCTGTTGAATCATATAAACGCTGCTGAAGGCAGCAGTGACACGAAGCAATTGGCTAAAAATATTTAAAAAATGCATTGTCACCGTGTTCTGAGCTTTTCTGGAAGTTTTAAATGTCTAGCTAGTCGGGAAGTTAGTTAAAAATCGATTGCAAGATTTGTACTGGTAACGCTGCCGAAGGCAGCAGGAATCGGAAACAGTTGGCCAAAAATATTAAAAAAACGCATTGTCAACGTGTTCTGGGCTTTTCTGAAAGTTTCAAATGTCTAGCTAGTCGGGAAGTCAGTTAAATTGCAAGATTTGTCCAAACCGTTTTTGAGTTATTACCGTTTTTTGATACATTATGGCCAAAACCAATGTATATTTGGTCATTATGAACCTAATTTTCCTAAATATCTCCAAAATGGAAAATCATACAAAGTCCAAAAAGGGAGGTGCAGAACTATATGTTATAACAAACCTATGTACCAATTCGCAACTTTCTACGTTCAACCGTTTTTGAGTTATTACCGTTTTTTGATACATTATGGCCAAAACCTATGTATTTTTGTCATTATGAACCTAATTTTCCTAAATATCTCTAAAACGGAAAATCATACAAAGTCCAAAAAGGGAGGTGCACAACTAGATGTTATAACAAACCTATGTACCAATTCGCAACATTCTACGTCCAACCGTTTTTGAGTTATGCGACATACACACACACACACACACAGACACACACACACACATACAGACGTCACGAAAAATCGTGTAAAATCGCTTATATCTCTAAAACGAGAGCTCGTGTTCAGACGACACTTGCAGGTGTGCAACTAGACATCATGACTGTCACACGTATAAATTGGCAACATTCAGCGATCATTCGTTTTCGAGCAATGTGAAATACAAAATCCATTTCGCAAATCGGGATTACTATACTTCCTTATACTTTGTATAAGGAAGTAAAAAACAGTTTTTTGTTTTTAATAAAAATGTATTCTAATAATTATGTCCTGAGCAAAAATTTATTTTTAAAAAATAATTCCGCCAAAGTTATTATGGGATGTAGAGTTTTATATCAAATTATCTTAATGTGTTTTGACTTTTAGATATTAGAAAAAGAACTTACCACATTGAACATTTTCAGAGAGGTTTTTTGAAAACAATGGTAATGTTGGGTAAATTCGCAAAGATTCCTAAAAAAAGAAGAAAAAGAGAGAAAATTAGATAAATATCATTATATTGATTCAAATGGAAGTCACAGCTCATCCTGGCTGAAATATTTTTCACACAGATGGTTCGTAGTATCTACAATTTCTTAGGACATGGTGAAGTCTGACTCACCTGTTTCAGAATTCGATCTTTTCAATATTTGTATGAGCATTAAAAATTAACGCATAGAGCTTGATGGAAACCTTAGGAATAAACAAAGTATGGTATAAAAACTGAGTGATAGGGAATATAGAAAACTAGCATGTTGTGGCTATCACAAAACTTCCTTCTAATATTTCCTTTTTATGCAGTACAAATTCATTACAGTAGAACCTCGATCCATCGTTTTTCACGAAGTGCGTTAAAAAAAAAAGAAAAAAAAAAAAAGAAAAAACGACAAAAGCGGGAAAACGATGAATGCGGGTTAAAGTCAAAACACGAATAAAACAATGTGTATGAAATATTACACGCAATATATAAAGTATACTACTAATAAAAAGTAATTTGTTACTCTCCAAACTGTCAAAGAAATACATCAAAGTTGTAGAACGTTAAGTGATATTTATTTTTAAAATCACCAATTTTATGTTGGATTTTTTGTTCTTTTTATAAATTGAACGGTGGTTTTCCAGATTTAAAACATTTTCTGGAATTTTTTTGTAATTTCATGTGCATATAAAAAAAATTCGTGCATTTTCAAATGTCGTAATTACGTCAGACACACTTGACAATGGCGTAGGCTCAGCCTCAGGAATGTGAAAAAATGTAGTAGCTGGCCATACTGGATGCATCCATTCTCCTCTTTACACAAAGTAGAATAACTTATTCGCCAAGCAATAACATACGATCTTTATTCAGTAATTTATAGACACATGTTACAATATCTGCAAAATCCTTGTTCTTCACCTAAAATAGCGTAAGGTTGAGTAGATGAGGATGGTTGGGTTTTTATCGCACTAGTGCAACAATATGGGCAAATGGCGATGGTCTGTAACGTACTTTTGAGGATGGTCCGGAGGCATGCCATCACAATTTTGATCCTCCATGGGGGAGGAAAAGAGTTATTTTAGAATAAAAGAAGTAATTTCAGTTTAAATGCCATATGGAATCGCAAGATTTTCAATTTCATTTCGGTCAGAAAAATTTACAACGATGAATGTGGGAAAACGACTTTATGAAGCACGATACATGCGGCTTTCGTTAACATTACTTAAATACAGTTTGTGCAGGAACCATAGAAATGAAACGATCAATGCCGGAAAATGATAGATGCGGGATCGACAGATCGGGGTTTCACTGTATCTGAAGTTTTTTCCACATATAGACGATTTTAATCTCAGATAAGTATAACATTGGTCCAAAGAAATATTGTATGCTCTACAAACGACATCTTATTTTTTTTTTTTAATGTTTTTATCATTTCTTGTTTCGCATATTTGGCACTCCGAATAGTAGTCGTTACATATTGGAAGAATTAAAGTCTGTCGCTATTGTCTGTATTCGAAGCTTTCGTAGTATAGTATTTCAGTAGGACAATGGACGAACGCATGTTATCCAGACCTTCTTGATGCATAATATGTTCAACTGTCGCCTTTGTAAGTGCTCTGGATTTCCCATCCATTGAGGACAACTGTTTAATCGTTCGCAAGCGACTGACATGTCACCTCGCTCCACTAAATACTGTTGATGAACTGTGGAATCATGTTCAAGTTATACATAGTACTGTACCCGTACATATCATCCAATCGCTGTTAGGTTCAATGCCTAAATGAAAACACGACTGCGGTTATTGCTACCAGAGACTTCTGTTTTATGTACTGATTTCCCAGAATATATACATAGGTGCGAATATTTTTATTTATTCCGGAGTATATTTAGCCCCAACTTTATTCCATACCACTTATTTTTTAAGAGTAATTTTTTCTTACTTTATCGAAGTTGTATATTGGAGAAATTTTTTCTATAAATAAAGCGGTGCGAAATAAAAGAGGGGATAAAAATAATCCGGAATAAACTAAAATGTTGGTATCTATTCTATATATCTCCAGATTTCCGGAAAATCTAAGAATTATTCCTCCAATTATAATGTATGTGTCCAATAAATATCCTTTTGTTATTTGCATTCCTTCGTGGTATAGCAATTTTAATGGCCTGTAGTTTATTTAATATTTAAAGAAAAAGAGCTAATCTCCTATAGTTGAAGCATGTCAATTGTGTACAGTAAACCCCACCTTAATGCATTTCTCTAGTATTTTATATATAATTGAGGCATATAAATCCTACAATATTCAAACATATAAATACTGATAACAAGATTAACACAAAAAAATAGCAGTAAAAATTTTTAAAAGGTTATTTAATATTTAAGAAAAACGAGTTATTTTATTCCTGCTCTAAACACTAAGCTTGTCTTTAAGCGTTTTTCCAAAAACGCTTAAATAAAAAAAGCGCTTAAAAAAACTCTTAATTAAAAAAAAATGATTTCACATATCCATGATTAAACCATTGAAATTTCGTTCCCAACATTATATGCAATAAATTCCACTGTCGTTTCTGTGTAGTGGCGTCACATAAAGAGTCAAACGCGAATGCGCTAAATAATTTTTTTAAGTAAAGCACTGTTTCAGAGTAAGTCAGTAGGCGGCACTCATTTCTTTTGGAATACCATCACATCACAATATCCCGCTTTCAATGCCTTAATTTTACAAAAGTAAGTTGTAATTTGTATAGAAATAAAATATTATAGTTTTAAAAAATTAAAGAACACGCTTTTATAGAAATGTGAACTAAAAAGCGCAAAATATCTATCTTAGTATTAAAATGCAGGATAAGAGAAAATCGTGTGGGTGACACACCATAATATTTACATACATTTAAATCTCTAATTAAAATAATTTAGAATTAAACAAAAACCATTTTTAAAAAATCTCTCCTGACTGGGATCGAACGCTAGACCATTAGGTTCGTAGCGCGGTGCTTTACCTCACGGATACAACGTTCACGTAGGGAAAATCTTTTTTTTACAGTATAGATTTTTGTTTGTTCCCAGAGGGGTTACAAACATACAAACAAACATACATACAGGTGAAGCTAATAAAAAAGCGTGTTAATAAAATATCTCCCCTGACTGGGATCGAACGTTAGACCATTAGGTTCGTAGCGCGGTGCTTTACCTCACGGCTACAACGTTCACGTAGGGATATTCTTTTTTTTTACAATATAGATTTTTGTTTGTTCCCAGAGCGGTTACAAACATACAAACAAACAAACATACATACATACAGGGGAAGCTAATAAAAAAGTGTTAAAAATAGGAATGTAACTTAGAAAATCGAAAATCAGAAACAACAACAACAACAAAAAAAAAAAAAAAAAAAAAAAAAAGAAACCTAAAACTTTTTCCTGTAGATTTTTGACTTTTTGTTATGGATGATACAGAGTGTCCTAAAAGTTCCAGTACTGACGCTGACGTATTTTTTATTTACAAAACAACAAACCTTAAAACGATTATTTTTATGCTAATGATAAAAGGAACATTTAAAATAACGGAGGAAAAAATACAGAACTTGCATTTATAATAAATGTTCAAAATGTCCACCTTTTTCTAGGAGGCAACGCTGAACTCGTTTGCGCATGCAGGGCCTGATTACCCAAAAGGCTCAGGAAGCACAAGCTTCCCCTCTAAAATTTAAGAGGGGGCCCTAAAATGACTAAAAACAGGTTCTTGGAATTTCTGTTTCATATTTTCACCCTCAGATTGAGTTTTTTCTGAGAAAGGTCGCCTAAAGCAAGGTAAAATACTCACTATTTTGGGAAAAATCTGTTATTTAGCCTCAAAAATCTGAATGTTCTTAATTAATAAGTTATACGATTTTAATGTTGTGTGTAGAAACCACCCATGTATATGAATGAAAAAAAAAAAAAAATCCGAAATGAAAGGGGGGCCCAGAAATGATATTGAGCTTCCCCTAGCTTCAAAGCTTAATCGGACCCTGTGCGCATGTGTTTAGAAACGCGTTTTAACATGCTGGGAGTGACTTCTTGTAGATAAACTTGTACCCACCTGCACAAAACCTGTATTATGAAATTGTCGAATGAACTGATATAGCATATTTTTACTCGGTATTACATCATCTGGATATTTATATCGCCAAACATCGTTGCATCTTTCATACGATTTACATTCAAAATAAGCTTCAAACAGCGAAATTCTCTGAATGCGTGATAAAAACATTTCACTAGGAAGAACAAAATAACATAAAACTTTATTCTCACACAACTTGAGCGAGAAAAGAAACAAACTATAAAAAATAAAGAACTGGTGCAATAATAAGCAGACGATTAAATTTAATATTAAAAAAAATCATGGGCACAATGAGTTCTTTAAGTTGGAGTACTGGAACTTTTAGGACACCCTGTACAAATAAGAACAGGTGCCGGCCCCCTAACCGAAAGAAGAAAATAAATATCATTATAACACGAAAATTAATGCTAGGAATGAGTTGTAAATTTGAAAACCCATGTTTTTGATGATGGTCGTTCTATCCGTGCAAAATCTAATATTGTATTCCTAATATAATATTTATCATTTATTCCGGAGTACTGTTAACCCGGATCTTTTCTCAAACCAGTATGTTTTTTAAACTTTTTTCTTCTTATTTCATTGTATTTACATATTGGAGAAAATTTCTCTAAAATCAGACTAGTGTGAGGAAAGAGCGGGGCTAACAGTACTTCGGAATAAATTATAAATATTACCAGGTATCATATAGATGAAAATTCGTAATTTTTTAAATATGCATGATTTAATTAAAAATTTTCATAATTAAAAACAAGTCCTTCCGGCTCATTCGGAAGGATAGGTGGATTTCTTTTTCCTCATCAAGTAGCCGTCATTTTGTTTGAAAGAGGCGGCTAAAAATTATTAATAGACTTGGTAGAAATATTGATGTAGATTATGTACATATGGATTTTTAAGCAAATCAGTTTTTAAATACCTTTTATGTGAATTTATAATTTTTACGTGGCCAGCACTTGAAAATAAGATGGCGGGCCAAGCTGGCAAACAAATATATCAAATGCATTTATGAGATAAGTCTACTGTACAAATTTAGTTCGAATTAATTCAGAATCTCAAATGTCATCGTGTTGAAAAATTAAATGGCCACCATTTGGTTCAAATGGCGGAGAAAGTTGCTCGGTGAATCCAAGCTATTTGTAAGATAAGTCCACTGTCCAACTTTGGTTCGAATAAATTCAGCTTTTCAAAAGTTACCGTGATAACAAATTACACGGTAATGTTTACATAGTATTTATTTATTTTTTTATATACCAATCACTACGCTAATTTATAATACAAATATACAAGCTGCCGTGTGTGGCTGTACCTGCACGTTGTCCGGCAGAAATATTTGTTTAATTTAAATTTATACTTAAATAAATAAATAAAAATAAGAATAAGAATACGTTTAATGGGAAATAAATATAACCATAAACTAGTTGGCATAGGTGGACTCTGCTCAGTTCCCCATCATATTTATGTTCTCATAAATTTCTAGTGCGAGACATATTATAATCATGTTAAAAGAAATGAATTTGACCAAAGCTTGATATTATGACAGATTGAAATCCCCGCCTAATAGGCTATCCACCGTTAACTTCGATATATATATCTTATTCTAATCTATTAATTTATTTTATCAGGGTCAATTCCGTTGTTTAGTTTTCATCCTACTATTTCCAATGCAATAATCCTCAAAATTCATATTTATATGAAAAATTTACAATTTCGCTATGTTGATAAAATCGTAATTACGAATGATTTACGAAATTTTCCTATTAGAATATTTGTATTCAATCATGTTCAAACAAATGTCATAAATGTAATTTTGAAGTTGTCTAATGTATTTACGATCCTCAAAATGGAAATTTATGCTCAATTTTGCCTTATTCTGACATGTTAAGTAAATCGTAAATTGCAAATAACTTACGAATTTTTTAAATTGGAAAAATCGTAGTCTATGATATTCATGCCAGTATCTTAAATAATATTTCGAAAGTGGTTTGACATCTTTACGATGAAAATATTCCTCAAGATTGACGTTTATGTGAAATTTTGCTCTATTCAGCCATATTAAGAAATTCGTAAATTTCCAATAACTTACGAAATCTTTATATTGGAAAATTCATAGTCATTAATAATCATGCCAGTGTCCTAAATAATATTTCAAAAGTAGTCTGACATCTGTACGATGAAAATATCTCTCAAAATTGACGTTTATGTGAAATTTTGCTCTATACTGCCATGTTAAGAAATTCGTAAATTTCCAATAACTTGCGAAATTTCCAAAGTAGCATATTTATAGTTACTGATGTTCATTCCGGCATCAAAACTGATATTTTAAAACTGGTCTGACATTTTTACAGTAAAAAGTTTCCATTAAATGCACGTTTAAGTGAATTTTTGTCATATTCTCCCATGTTAAGAAAATCGTAAATTTCTAATAACTTACGAAGTTTTTAAATTCGAATGTTGCAAATGAATAGGGTTCTTGCCAGTGTCGAAATTAATATTTTAAAACTGATCTGACCTCTCTGCGATCATTTGTTCGTGAGATATCGTGTTAACAGACTAACAAACTAACGGACTAACACACTGACACACTGACACACTAACAGACACCCTACAGACAGACACCATAGAAATTTTGTCATTTTCGTATTCCTCACACCTGAAAACGTGTAGAAAAGTCAAAAAACCGAGGTCGAAAATTTTCACGATTACCTAAGTTCCCTATACCTATAGTATGATGGGGAACTAAAATATTAGTTGTCTAAAACGCGGCAGAAAGAGTGCTCATAGCATATTGTTATTAGGAATTAGTTATTTGCCCCGCATCATTAGCGCTGTTGCAATGAAAGCAGTTTTACAGGCGAAGTGAAAATAAAAGGGCAGTTCATTCATTCAATTTCAGTTGTGTCAGCCTTGGTGACAAACTTGGTGAGTGTGTGACCAAATTTGGTGAGAGGGCAACCAAGTTTGATGAAAAATGGCACTTAAGAATTCCTGAAGTTTCGAAGATCTCTGACACACGGGAGCACAAATCTCGAGCTTTCCGACTCGATGGAATCATCGGGGATGGGATTTTCGATGGAATCATCCCAAAAAGTTATAAATAGGAGTGAGTTGATTTATGCGAGAGAGTATGTACTCACTGCGAATCAGAGTTATTCAGGGACCTATTCTAATTGATAGCACTTTAAGGATTGAGCTCTAAGCGAATGAACATTTTTCTTGAGATTGCGAAGATTTATGTTCCGGAGTATTTGATGTTATTTGCTTTACTCCTGTGGAACAAGTGACTGTTTTTCAGAGTATACCAGAACATTCATCGAATAGTGAATTTTGCTATATGAGTAGCAGCTTCAACTTTTTCCAGAATAGTCGAAGAATAAGCTTTACTATTGGACTGTTTTCGAGAATATTCGTTTTAATAATAGTTTTGTTGTATAGATTCGAGAAGCTAAAAAAAAAAAAAAATTAATATTACTGAGGAGATCCCATAATAAAGCTGTGGCGAAAATTGTCGCCAATCGAAATATATTTACTTAAACTTTTCAATTATTCAATTAAAAAAAATCATTTTACTATAGTGACTAGTGAAGCGGGCAAAGCCTGCTAGCAATAAATATTTAATCGAAAGCCTTGGCTAATTATATTTAGCACATTCTACTAAAAATAACAGTATTTATCTCTAAATATATGTATACATACACTTGATTTTCAAGTTTCATATTTATAACTATTTTGTAGATCATGAATTTTAAGTGATTGAAAAGCATGTAGGGGAGAGTCGGGAGGGATGGGACACCTAAAATTATTCTTAAAATAAACATTGATTTTAATTTTTGACACATCCACCAGGTGAAGTAACTACAGCCCCATATTTGTTGTTATGTATCATTTTAGTTAAAGAACTCTGTAAGTTTATGTAACAAAAAAAAAAAAAAAAAAAAACTATTTTAATACACAACAAGTAAACAATTGCTTAATTTTCAAGACAAGTTTTCAACGTCACTCACTGATGTTAGCATAATTACTTTTCATATTTTATATGCCTAATATTATAACTTTTATGAATCAGTAGCTAAATTAAGCCTAAGAGTAGCATGTGTCTAATAATAAATTATTTTTTTGAAAAATAATGAAAAGGGAGGGATGGTGCATGTAAGAAAAGGAAGAAGAATGAAGATTCTGATACTCCTTAAACAGAAAATATCAAAAGACAAATGAATGAATAGATGGAAGAGAAAATGAACGAAACAAATTCAAAATCATGGAAAATAATTGGTGTGGAGCACACGACTTTTGTTTACCCTTTTACCTTTTAAAAATACTTTATTTACCATATATGTGTCATAACGCTGGAATGAAAGATGAATACGTACTTATTTAATTTACATCGAATTCCAAAGACTTAACACTTTATTCACACACACAGATATACAAAAACATATTCGATCACAAACCCAAACCATACTGAGGTTGCCATATACAAGTTACAAATACTCGGTTCTATTTAATGATGCCATTACATTGAAATATACAATAATTCCCCCCGCTTAAAAATTTCTAACGTAGTCATTTAAGGGCCCGCTTCACTCACCGTCGCCGAAAGCCGAAACTAATGTTATTCTATGGGAATTTTTTCTTTACAAATAACTTATTAACTAATAGATACTTTTAAATTCTGTTTTCACATTCTGAAAATTCCTAGCTGTTAAATGGACGCACCTTTCTTAAAAAATTATTTTTTTAATTTTTTATATTTTATTTTGAAGCTGTAAAATACGAATTTTCACTATGTGAATTTTTTTCATTTTGCAATTTCAAAATAAAATATTAAAAATTAAAAAAATACATTTTAAAAAAGGCCCGTCAATTTAACAGTTGAGAATTTTCTGAATGAGAAAACAGAATTTAACTAGTATGTTGTGGCCACCACATGACTTTCTTCTATATTTTCCTATACAAATTCACTCAGTAAAAATAATTTATTAAAATTATTATTTAAAATAATTATCTTCCATGATAATGCAGACAATTTCAATATTAGAGAAGTAGTATAACACTAAATATCCGAAAAAAGTCAATTTTATTCTCAATATTACATTAAAAAAAAAAAAAAAAAAAAAAAAAAAAATTCGTTAAAAGTAAAAAAAAAATTGATAACTTTGTTTTAAATTAACACATATTTATAGTTCTACCATTCGTTTTAAAGGTATTGAGGAGACCTTTCGAAAGATACCCATCTTGAAAATTTACACACACCTCCCACTCCGGGGGTACTTCTCCCCAGGGGGGGAAGCGATGCCCCCACATGCACAAAATATTTTAAAATAATTAACTACTACTATTATCAATAATTCATATTAATTTTACAATCACAGGTTAAGAATAACTCTCATTATGTACATTTATATGGAATTTTGTCCTATAGTGCCTCGTTAAAAATTTAGAAAAAATACGATCAGAGCGCCACCTGCTCAACGATTGATCCCCAAATCTAATCAGCACCAGTTTATGTCATGGGCCAAGTAAATATCAAGTTTGGTTAAATTTCGTTAGAAAAAAAAATTACGAATATCATCAAAATTAAGAATATCATCAATTCGTCGAATTGGATAATGTGCACTGACAAGACGAGAATTTGACTTTTTGTTTGTTTCAGTTCTAAATCGAGAAGTTGAACGCAGGGAATTTCTTGTATTATTTGAATGGTGTTTGGGATTTCGATCGCTTGAAATTCTATGTATTTCATTTGCACTACAATTAGTACCAGTTTGTGTTGAAAATTTTTGATTATCAACTTTTGACGCTTCTAAAGCTATTGCTTTCTTTGCAATGTCATCGAATTCAGTGATATCCGATTGTAAAATGTGTTCTAGAATTGAATTATCTCTAATTCCACGTACAAACTGAGAGCGTAAAAATATATCAGCAAGAGATATATAGTCACATGGGGATAGGAATTCACAGTCAAGTATACTACGTCGAAGAGTGGCGATATATTCAGGAATTGTTTGATTTTCATGTTGATATGTTGATAAAAACTGGTGTTGAGCAAGAATAATATTCTTTTTTGGGTAGAGGTGCACTTCTAGGGTTTGTATAAGTTCATCATATTTCAATTCTGCTGGAGATTTTGGAGATACTAAAGAAGCTAACATATTGTAATAAATAGCACCTATTGAGTTTAGTAACATTTCAGAACAAATTTCTTTATTTGAAAGCACATTTTTAATTTCCAGAAAATTCTGAAAGCGTTGGCGATAATAATTGAACGATTCCTTTTTCGGATAAAAATTTTCAAAAGGTTGAAGCAGAACGGGATTTACAGATTGTAATCCAGTACTTTGATTTTGTTCATTTTGACTTGGAATTTGTTTAGGAAAAATTTCAACAAAAAACTGCTGCTGTTGCATTTGAAAAGTTTTAAAAATTTCTTGAAATTTATTTGCATCCATATTCGTATCAAAATATTTGTAATAGAACGTCTACTTTAAAAGGTAAGTTCAAAGTCACATAGAAAAATTGTTATATAAAATATAAAAAGTATGTTCATAAAATCGTAATTTTAAAATTTTAAAGTTCTTTACCTCGTCGCCAAAACTGTCATAACGCTGGAATGAAAGCTGAATACGTACTTATTGAATTTACATCGAATTCCAAAGACTTAGCACTTTATTTACACACACAGATATATAAAAACGTGTTCGAACACAAACACAAACCATATTGAGTGTTCCCGCATACAAGTTACGAACACTCGGTTCTATCTAATGATGCCATTACACTGAAACATATAATAATATGTATGAGGAATTAATTTTCATTCCTGAACAGTTTTCCTGGACATCTGCCTAGGTTAAAATGACCATTTTTGACAAAAAAATCAATTTTCTGTTTTTTATTTGGTTTTAAAGAATAGACTTTTAGCTTTCTAAAACACCTTTACATTTATTTGTACGCTAATTAGAACTGAAGTTATAGCCAATTAAGTAAACCGGAAGTGAGATTCTTTAAGACAGGAAGTGCTCAATCTCGCCAGTTTAAAGAGCTGACAATAGGTAAACATTGGTAATTAGGCTTGATTTCACATTTATCTTTAATTTAAATCATTCAGGGGTTTTTTTTTTTATTATACCCTATGCATTTATTTATTTTTTCCAATAAAAAACTAGTATGTTGTGGCCACCACAAGACTTTCTTCTATATTTTCTTATACAAATTCACGCAGTAACAATATTTTAAAAAAAATATATATATGATTTTTTTCCAAAGTTTTTTTTCGTTAAAAGTAAAAAAAAATCGATAACTTTGTTTTAAATTATCACATATTTGTAGTTCTACCATTCGTTTTAAAGGTATTGACGAGACCTTTCGAAAGATACCGATCTTGAAAATTTACTCCCCCCCCGGGGGGTACTTCCCCCTAGGGGGGGGGGGAAGCGATGCCCCAAATTTTTTTCCTAATTAACTACTACTATTATCAATAATTCATATTAATTTCACAATCACAGGTTAAGAATAACTCTCATTATGTACATTTATACGAAATTTTGTACTACTTTTGTCCATGTTAAAAATTTAGAAAAAATACGATCACAGCGCCACCTGTTGAGCGATTGATCCCCAAATCTAATCAGCTACAGTTTATGTCAGGGGCCAACTAAATACCAAGTCTGGTTAAATTTCGTTAAAAAAAAAAAAAAAAAAAAAAAAAAAAAAAGATTTTTTTTTTGTTTGTTTTTTTTTGTTAAAAGTAAAAAAAATCGGTAACTTTGTTTTAAATTATCACAGATTTATAGTTCAACCATTCGTTTTAAAGGTATTGACGAGACCTTTCGAAAGATACCCATCTTGAAAATTTACTCCCCTCGAGGGGTGACTCCCCCCCAGGGGGGGTGGCGAGGCTCCTACGCATACAAAAATTTTTTCCCAGTTGACTATCTCTATTATAAATAATTCTTGTAAATTTCATAATGATTACTAAAATATAATTCTCTTTATGCACATTTATACAAAATTTTGTCCTATATCACCATGTTAAAAATTTAGAAAAAGCGGGATGGCAACGCAACCTGTAAGACAATTTTTACCAAAAGTTGATAGGCACTAATTTATGTCAAGGTGCAACTACACACCAATTTGTATGAAATTCTGTATAGTAGTTCCTGAGATACAGTTGCCACAAAATTTTGTCACACACACACACACACACACACACACACACACACACACACAGACAGACAGACAGACAGACAGACATTTTCTAAAAATGGTCAAATCGTATTCTACAGCTCTCAAAACGTGTAAATCCATCAAAAACCCGAGGTCGAAAATTTTTACGAATCCAATACTTTCTCTATATTACATACTAGCAGGTTTTGCCCGCTTCGCTGGACGTTAAACTTAAATGATTTGTCAAAATGCCATATCTTTATTAATAACCTAAGTTCTCGCTGTGATTGGTAGAGGTTTTCACGCTCCCAATGTTAGGAGTCTGGGTCCCCACTGTCTTCGGCACAACTTACCCACTTCTTACTTCCCCACCCTCAGCAGGTGAGTTCGAAGTTTTGCAAAATCCCACTAATGTACATAATGCGTACACTTAATCAATATCCACACACCAAAATTCGCCATTCTAAGATAATTCAAAGCGAATTCAAACGGAAAAACATGTTTTTACACATGTTTATTGCCATCCGACTCCGAGAAGGGGGGGGGGGGGATTTCGAATTTCGTGAAATGCAGTTACAATAAGTGCCGGATGCATACAAACAATTTTCGCACCAAATTTCGTGACCACAGAAGTCTTTAATAGACAGTATTATAAATAAAATAAATAAATAAAAAATAAAAATTATACAGACACGACATTATTTCATTATTTAAAACATGAAAATCTGACATTGACAGATTTTAATTTAGTGCCAGAGGCCTACTTCTAAACTTGTTAATATCGACAAATTCTTCTTTAGTTAATTCGTGACGATCTAAATTCCATGATAAAGTTTTCATTAAATCAAACCAATGTGTTTCAGCTGCAGATATTGTAACAAATAACGTTGGAAGTCCAAACTGTCTTATAGCCGCAAAACAACGTTTTTTCTCTTTTTCCCAATGAGGGGGAGGTGTGCCTTGGGGGGACGCATGTCAAAGGTGTGCCTTGGGGGGGGAACTCGTGTCAAAGTTGTACCTTGGGGGGGACTCATGTCAAAGTTGGGCCTGGGGGAGGACGCATGTCAAAGTTGGGCCTTGGGGGAGACTCATGTCAAAGTTGGGCCTTGGGGGGGAAATCTTTTCGTATGGAATCTACTTTAAGAAAATATGCTTATCCTACTTCTTTCCACATTCAATAAATATATTATTATTTTATATAATAAGCAGTTAAACTACTTAAATTATGGTAGCTTTATGAAATTATATTTTTATGGAATAATACTCTAGGGATGTGAATGATATTTGCATGCTATTATCTTTAACACAACTCATAAACAGCATACTTAGACACAGCTTATTTTGTCAAAAAAAAAAAAAAAAAAAATCTTTGTCTTTAAAGCTATCTTATATTAAAAGAAAATGTGTGAAGACGGATGTAGCAAGTAATTTGTAGAGAAGAAAGCGAATTTATAAGTGAACAATCATGAATAATTTGGGCATATTTTTTTTTTCTTTCTTTCTTCTTATTATTATTCATTTAAAAACTTTTTCTTTCACAAATTCACCTACATCTAAATGTAAAACTACATATTTTCCTGTATTCATAATTACAGTTCGTTTTTATTTAAATATCACTTTAAGGAAAGAAATCGTTATCGTCGAGGGATGAAACCTTCACATACTTGTTATGCATTATTAAAAAATTCTGGTCCTCTAAATATGAAATTTAAGATAATGTATTTATTAAGTTTAAGATACCATATTATCAATAGTTTTATGGCAAAAAATTTGAAATAAAAGATAACACCGCGATTAGTTTCACAAATACTGCAGTATATTATATCATAAAAACGCGTGTAATTGTATTCGACGGTAGCGTGATTGGTATATGCTTCACTCCGACGATGCTTCGGTTTCCTTAAACAGTGCGAATTCGAATCCCAACGCCGGACACTGGGACTTTTCTTTCTTTCTTTCTTTATATAAATATTTCATTAATGCTCTAAATAATTCTAAAATATATTTTTAACAGAAAAACATAATCGCACGCCATATTTATTTATTTATATATTTATTAAAAAGCCTTAAAAACGGTAGTATTTTTAAGCCTAACATGGAGGTGTTTTTAAGCCTAAAACATGGCGGCGTTTTAAGACACTTGCGATATCTTAATTTCTGATGCCAAAAGGTGTCTTAAAAAGTAAGACATTTTTTTTTCGCTTAAAAAATGACCATCCATTTAAGACACTTTTTAAACTGAATTTAAAACATTTACGTTTACAGTGTACCCTTCCGAATAAGCCGGAAGGACTTTTTATTATTATGGCTTATTGGTTTAAATTATTTAAAGCACGATAGCATCTAAATGTCTTATCCGATTGAAATGAAAACTTATATACATGTTATGGGCTACGGTTGCACAAGATGAATATTGATTTTGGAGCATTTAGCACATATAAATTTTTACCGGGACACAATTCTGTATTCTTTATTGTTATGATCTATAGGCTCAAATTGTTTGAAGTGCAATAATATTAAATACACAACATATTATATGGAGAAAAATACTCAAACACACTATCATAATTTTATATTTGTTTATTTAATGACTTCTCTCACTTTTATTTACTTATTGAACTGTCAGTTTCTTAATGTTCGGAAAGTCGAGTGCAGTCACTCCATTCTTTAAAATAATAACAGAAGAATAAAATAAAACCATATTTATTTATTTATTTATTATTTTTTTTTCCTTAGCATATCAGACATTATGGTGAAAAGAGTTTTTTTCCCATGGCTTCGTCCGAAATTTTTATTTCAGTTATTTTCCATTGGTAGACAGTGCTATCAACATATCAAGGAAGGTGTGGAATTTATAGATAGTGTGAGTACCTTTTTCTTCGTGATTTTTTTTATTAATAATTAGCATTCTATATCTAAAACACTGTTCAATTTTATTGTTAAAAAAACTTTCAGTGCATTAGTAATGGAACAGTTTGGGACATACTGTGGTTAAAAAAAAAAAAAAAAAAAAAAAAAAAATACAGACTAAATTCAAACTATTGTAGAAAACCAAATCATTATTTTCAAAACTAATTACAAAATAGGAAATACCGGGTGAAGTGAATTTGCTTACTAAAACTGATGAAGTGTTGATATTGTTTAACAGTTTGAGTGCTAAAAAATGTTTGGACAGCTTCAAGTATAACGCACCCATTGCCGATGTACTCACGGGATGAGTGGATACTGCGAATCGCATCATGAATTGATGCTTTTAATCAATGCAAAACATATTAAAATAATATTGGATTGGGATGTCGGCAAAGACAGGTAGAGCAGGGCCTTAATCCTATAAAAGTCGTACTGTATTAAATTAAAAATAATAATAAACAGAAAAAAAAAAAAAAAATAATAAAATATACAGACACGGCATTATTTCATTATTTAAAACATGAAAATCTGACATTGACAGATTTTAATTTAGTGCCAGAGGCCTACTGCTAAACTTGTTAATATCGACAAATTCTTCTTTAGTTAATTCGTGACGATCTAAATTCCATGATAAAGTTTTCATTAAATCAAACCAATGTGTTTCAGCTGCAGATATTGTAACAAATAACGTTGGAAGTCCAAACTGTCTTATAGCCGCAAAACAACGTTTTTTCTCTTTTTCCCAATGAGGGGGAGGTGTGCCTTGGGGGGACGCATGTCAAAGGTGTGCCTTGGGGGGGGAACTCGTGTCAAAGTTGTACCTTGGGGGGGACTCATGTCAAAGTTGGGCCTGGGGGAGGACGCATGTCAAAGTTGGGCCTTGGGGGAGACTCATGTCAAAGTTGGGCCTTGGGGGGGACTCATGTCAAAGTTGGGCCTTGGGGGGACTCATGTCAAAGGTGTGCCTTGGGGGGACTCATGTCAAAGTTGTACCTTGGGGGGGTCTCATGTCAAAGTTGGGCCTTGGGGGGGACTCATGTCAAAGTTGGGCTTTGGGGAACTCATGTCAAAGTTGTACCTTGGGGGGGGACCCATGTCAAAGTTGGGCTTTGAGGAACTCATGTCAAAGTTGTACCTTGGGGGGGGACTCATGTCAAAGTTGGGCCTTGGGGGGACTCATGTCAAAGGTGTGCCTTGGGGGGACTCATGTCAAAGTTGGGCCTTGGGGGGGGACTCATGTCAAAGTTGGGCCTTGGGGGGACTCATGTCAAAGTTGGGCCTGGGGGGGGACTCATGTCAAAGTTGGGCCTTGGGGGGACTCATGTCAAAGTTGTGCCTTGGGGGGGACTCATGTCAAAGGTGTGCCTTGGGGGGGACTCATGTCAAAGATGTACCTTGGGGGGGACTCATGTCAAAGTTGGGCCTTGGGAGGGCTTCATTCAATAAATCCCCATTCAATAAACCGACTGAAATAGGCCCTTAGCACTATTAAGAGTGTATTATAAAAATTCGACAACGCTGTACCGACTGAAATAGGGGTACCTTGGGGGGGACTCCTGTCAAAGTTGTGCCTTGGGGGGACTTCATTCAGTAAATCCACATTCAATAAACCGACTGAAATAGGCCCTTAGCACTATTAAGAGTGTATTATAAAAATTCGACAACGCTGTACCGACTGAAATAGGGGTACCTTGGGGGGGGGGACTTATGTCAAAGTTGTGCCTTGGGGGGACTTCATTCAGTAAATCCACATTCAATAAACCGACTGAAATAGGCCCTTAGCACTATTAAGAGTGTATTATAAAAATTCGACAACGGTGTACCGACTGAAATAGGGGTACCTTGGGGGGGAGTCATGTCAAAGTTGGGCCTGGGGGTGGGACTCATGTCAAAGTTGTGCCTTGGGGGGACTTCATTCAATAAATCCCCATTCAATAAACCGACTGAAATATGCCTCTAGCACTAATAAATACAAAAAGCACAGCTTAAATATCGGAACCCTTTGGTGACTTTAAATATTTTAAGCCAATTTTGCGATGAACTGAATTGGCTATCTCAATTGTGCAATTGAAGATCTTGGCGAGAAACGTCCGAGCTACTTCGGTGCCGAATTTAAAATTTTGCCAAAGGGATCCAATACTAAAGCTGTTCCATATCGAATCTGGGTAGAAAACGGAAAAAGGGTAAAATAAATTAGAAATATCAGACCTATATTTATAAATTTGATACCAAATGAAAGGGGCGATTTTGCTGAATCCAGGGGTTCAAACAGTTTTTCGATGCGACAATTAGATTTTTATAAAATAACTAAAGTATGAAAATTAAGTGGCAACGGAAAAACGGATAAAGGGAAAAATAAATTAGAAATATCGGACCTATCATTACAAATTCAGTACCAAATGAAAGAGGTGATTTTTCTGAATCCTGGGGTGTAAACAGTTTTTCGATACGACAATTAGATTTTTTAAAATTAACTAAAGTATGAAACTTAGATGGCAACACTTCATTTCAATCTTTTCATAATTTGTAGTGAAAATCACGCGAATACAAAAGTCTTTAACTTAAAAATTTATTTTTATATTTTATTTTTTCACTCAAAGCATTTTAGTGAAAAGATATTTATGGCGCATGCGCAGGCGTTTTTTACCCACAATTTAAACACTAATTATAATTTTGAAAATTTCTATATATATAATTTCAAGTTGGGTGAAGACCTAAGTTTCTGCCAAGCGCCGTTGAATTCCGTCCAGCCGTTCTCGAGTGATGCCCGTACAAACGTGTTTTAGTCTTTTACCCTTTAGGGGGGAACGGGGGGGAATTTCCGAAAAGTTGATAGATATAATTTTAAGTTGGGTGAAGACCTAAATTCCTGCCAAGCGTCGTTGAATTCCGTCCAGCCATTCTCAAGTGATGCCCGGACAAACGTGTTTTAGTCTTTTACCCCCTAGGGGGGAACGGGGGGGGGGAATTTCCGAAAAGTTGATAGATATAATTTTAAGTTGGGTGAAGACCTAAATTCCTGCCAAGCGTCGTTGAATTCCGTTCAGCCGTTCTCAAGTGATGCCCGGACAAACGTGTTTTAGTCGTTGGGTGAAGACCTAAATTCCTGCCAAGCGTCGTTGAATTCCGTCCAGCCGTTCTCGAGTGATGCCCGGACAAAAAAAGCGGCATTCGGACACGATGACATACACACACACACACACACACACAGGCAAAATTTTCTGAAGTCATTTTCGGCTTTCATGGGGTGTGAAACGTGAAGATATCGCAAAATTTTTCGATTCCGACAAATTTACAGACAAAACTCTGATTTTATTAATATAGATAGAAGAAAGTAATTACACATTAAGTAAAATCTTTAAATGCGTTTTCTGAAAAACTATATTTTTCGATTTTTGTGTATGCGATAAACCTGATTTCTCCAAAAGTTTTCAAGTTATTTCTATGAAATTTCTTTACAGTATATAACAGATTTCCAGTCACACAATGAACTAAAAGATATGTTCTATGTACTATTTTGAAGATTTTACATGTGTTTATTTCTAAAAACAGATTTCTTTTCGGAAAATTCTGGTTTTTAATCTGTTAGTTACCATATTTCAGTCAATTTTAAGAATATCTCTTAACTTTTAGTTCAATGCACAGATAAGGGCCATATCATTATGTATTTCAATGGATATTGAATTATATTAATTTTTATTGAGTATATGAGGTTTGGCGTAAACGTGAAATTTTGCTCATTTTTTACACAAAATCACCTATTTCTCTGCAAAATAAAGAAATATTTGCTTAAAATGTACTATTTTTCATAATTCTATGTCCGTTTATAACTAAAAATATAATTACTTAATGCATAGTGTGCTTTTTTAGAAAAAAGTGCTCCGTACCTAGGCAGATACCTTAATAATTAATTAACCTTACGTACACAGTGTCCCACTGTTTTTGTCATTTTTCATGGTATGTCTTAACTTTATAAACATGTCCCATCCCTACCTCACATAAGGGAGGGATGGATGGGACATTTTTATGACTCTGTTAATTGGTTTATAAAAGTAATATTTTAATAATTACAAACATATTTATATCTATATATAAAAAAAAAAGTAACTGTCGCTGGCGTGAATTTATTTTGTCTGCCACAGCAACTTCTCGCGGAGGGCATTGTTCTCCGCGTCATGAGATATATCAGTGTATTCCGACTGCTTCAAGGAAGGCATTTCAGCTGCTTACAAATTTCTGTCATTTTAATTAACGAAGTTATTAAATAAAAAGGGTTGGGTTTATAAAGGTACTTTTACTTGCCACCGGAGAATAAGTTTCTCTTATGAAGTTTTTTTCTGTGTCTCTGACGTCACTTCCCTCAGGAAAATTAAAATGTGATCAATGGTGTAAATAAGAAAAAATGAATAATTGGCATCTTTCAGATGCTCGAGAAAAGAAAAAAAATATTTAGAATAGCAAAACATTTGAAAATAACCGATATTTTTAAAATATTAAGTAAAAATTTAATAAAAATGAAACGAAAATTAGTTTATATTAGTTCCCCATCATTCTATAGGTATGGGGAACTTAGGTAAACGTGAAAATTTTCGACATCAGTTTTTTGTATTTTTTACACGTTTTCAGGTGTGAGGATTCCGAAAATGACAAAATTTGCATGGTGTCCGTCTGTAGGATGTCTGCTAGTTCGTTAGTCCGTTAGTTTTATTTTAGTTTGTATTATTATTTTATATTATTAGTTAAGTTTATACAATTAGTTTAGTTTATATTATTAGTTTTTATTTTAACGTTAGGCGAAAAAGATTTAGTAATGAATACCATGAATATGTTAAACAACTATTGCTATAGAGTTAGAGGTTAAGCGCAGAAATTTTTAAAATTAAATTTACGAGATAAAAATTTATATTAGTTTATATAAAGAATTAGTTTTTTAACTCAAAACATATTTCAGAGGATAGATCTTTACTATGACCAATTTAGCGGTTTTTAAAATTTAGAAATGAAGAAGCTCGTACGTTTTTCGCCAAGGAATTCATTTACGCTACCACAATAGCCATTTTAACTCTAGCCATGCTTTAGATATAGAAAAAAATTATAAAATGGTGCAGTAATAATGATAATAATAATAAAATCAGCAACCTATTTTTGTTTTTAAGCATTGATAAAAAAACATTGCAGAAAACAGAATTTAATACAACAGGACATTTTTTTTTCGTCTATTTTTCCATATAAAGGAATGTAGGAACTGCATTGCTACAATATTTTAGTTACAGATAATACAGGACCTCACTGGCTGATTTTAAATTTTTCATTTATTTTGACGATGACTTAAATTATCTATCGCAATAATGCATGTCAAGATTTTCGCGAGAAACGTCTAAGCTACTTCGGTGCCTAATTTAAAATTTCGCCAAGAGGTTAAACTGTACTATTGCTTTAACACAATTTTTTTCTTTCTTTTTTTTTTTTTTTTTTTTTTTTTTTTTTTTTAACTTAATTCAAGAGGGAAATAATGAAGAACATTTGGAACAACTATAGTATATCCCCACAACTGGATTTGGTGATTTATTTTTGGCGGCTAAATCATAAATCTAAAAATCATAAATGATAAAATTTTTAGCTAAATCATAAACCTAAAAATCATAAATGATAAAATCATAAGCTAAATCATAAATCTAAAATAAACAGCATTCCAGAACGACATCGTTATCGTACAAAAGGGCGCAAAACAAAAATCGTCAAATCCAGTTGTGGGGAGATAATAAGTTATACCGAACTCAGGAAATATTATCAACAAATATTCAAAAGCCATAAAATTTATAAATGGTGATGGTCTATCTAGAATACTTCAAACCGGCAATTCGTTTTTACAATACAATCAGGGATGATTTTTTCACTTATCAGTAGGTTTCGAAAAATGTGATTTCTTTTTTTCGATTTAACTTAGTATTTAATGTAGTTAAAAAAATTAAATGGTAAAATCAGATATTGGCAGGCATCTTGGCAAATTCATGGTGTAATACAATAAGTGGCGACAATTCAAAATCGCTACCTGAATATAATTGTCCTGCCGTACCACTACTACTAATGAAATGTTTAAAATAATTGCAATAATCACATAAGATATTTATTTTCAACCTGACTAAATCATATTATAGAAAAAACGCACTTTGAAAAGTTGCCTCTTTACTGTTGGAAGCACCATTTTAAACCTTGCTGTACATTGGAAATAAATGCAGAGTATTACATATGGTCTTAAATTAACTCAAAAAATTCAATAGTAAAAACATATAGGCATTAGAAAAAATAAGTTAATATTTCTTTAATCAAGCAATAACACCCAAAACCTTCATCGTCAAACAGTGATAAAAATTTAACAAGTTGATCATATACTGAAGCTGTAACGCTAAATGGTTTAGATGTTAAGAATTTCTCTCTGTTCTAAATAATTAGTGCTATGGTTGTTTATTTTGTGTGTCTAGCTGTCTAGCATATGTTTTTCTCAAAATAATGGCAAATTGTTATTAAATTATCGAACGTTATAAGAGAATTTTTACATATTATAAACGATATAATATTAAATATTGTGTATTTCAATGCGATACGAAATAAGGTGGATTTCTATAATATTGTTCAACTTTTCTTTTGTGTTATGTATCACTAATATTCCAAGTCTATGAAAAGCAAACTTGCGAATATTCGGGTAGAATCCCGCAGGGATTAATGAGCGAGGCGACTCGGGGGGAGGTGAATCCTTCTTCGGAGGTTGGGGAGCGGAGCGAGTAGGGGGCAGAGCCCCCTAGTATTTTAAAAAGATGTTAAAATGTTTCAATTTGTTTCTCTGAAACTTACAGTGTTTTATCAGTAAAAATACATTTGTAAAATATACACTAAGCGACAAAAAAAAAAAAAAAAAAAAAAAAAAAAAAAAAACGCAATTGGATATTTTCTTTTTAGCTTTTTACAACCGCCAATTTTATCGTTTAAAAAGCAAATTTTCGATGGCTGAAGTAGTTTTTTCTGTACCATTGATGTCTCTGTAAATTAAATTAAATTAAATTATCCAGTATCATTATATTTCATTCTCTACGCTCATTTTTTATTTTCGAAATTTAATATTACATAATATATATGTAAAAAAATCAAGTTGTAATCAGTATATATCCAGAAGATGTAGCCAAGAAATATTCAGAACCATCATCAACACAAGTTCAGGAGATATCGCCAACAACTATTAAGATGTCATGATCAATATATATCCAGTAGATATCGCCAACAATAATAATTATTTAGAAGATATCGCCAACAAGTATTCAGGAGCCATCATCAATACTTATTCAGGAAATATTGTCAACAAATATTCAAAAGCCATAAAATTTATGAATGGTGATGGTCTATCTAGAATACTTCAAACCGGCAATTCGTTTTTACAATACAATCAAGGATGAATTTTTCACTTATGAGTAGGTTTCGAAAAATGAGATTTTTTTTTTCGATTTAACTTAGTATTTAATGTAGTTTAAAAAATTAAATGGTAAAATCAGATATTGGCAGGCTTGGCAAATTCATGGTGTAATACAATAAGTGGCGACAATGCAAAATCGCTATCTGAATATAATTGTCCTGCCGTACCACTACTACTAATGAAATGTTTAAAATAATTGCAATAATCACATAAGATATTTGTTTTCAACCTGACTAAATCATATTTTAGAAAAAATTCACTTAAAGTTGCATCTTTACTTTTGGAAGCACCATTTTAAACCTTGCTGTACATTGGAAATAAATGCAGAATATTACATATGGTCTAAAATTAACTAAAAAAATTCAATAGTAAAAAATATGGGCATTAGAAAAAATACGTTCATATTTCTTTAATCAAGCAATAACACCCAAAAATTTCATCGTCAAACAGTAAAATAAATTTAACAAGTCGATCATATACTAAAGCTGTAACGCTAAATGGTTTAGATGTTAAGAATTTCTCTCTGTTCTAAATAATTAGTGCTATGGTTGTTTATTTTGTGTGTCTAGCTGTCTAGCATATGTTTTTCTCAAAATAACTGGCAAATTGTTATTAAATTATCGAACGTTATAAGAGATTTTTTACATATTATAAACGATATGATATTAAATGTTGTGTATTTCAATGCGATACCAAATAGGGTGGATTTCTATAATATTGTTCAACTTTTCTCTTATGTTATGTATTATTAATATTCCAATTCTATGAAAAGCAAATTTGCGAACTGTCGGGTAGAATCCCGCAGGGATTAATGAGCGAGGCGAGTCGGGGGGAGGCGAAGCCTTCTTCAGGGGTTGGTGAGCGGAGCGAGCAGGGGGCAGAGCCCCCTAGTTATTTCAAAAATGGTAAGAATAAGGCAGTTAACGATGCCACAAAAAGTATTAATTTTTTAAGGAAAATCAAAAAATATTTTAATACGTGAGATGGCAAAATATTTAAAAGTTAACGAAATATTGGTAAATGGGTTTTTAGCAAGATATAAAATTTTTTGGCCGTTTATACTGGAAATTTGGTTTTAGGCGACCATGTTGCTCATCCAAGCGAGGTGACCGTAAGTTAAAAAGCCATTGCTTATAAAATCGGTTTCTACTACATTTAGAACATAAAAAAGATTCAGAAAAAGTGTTTAGCAGGATAAATTCTTTAACTACAGTAAAACAACTATTAAACAAAGAAGGTTTAAATGGCGAAAAATTTGAAATAGTCCCATTCTTAGTGAAGAGAGTTAGGAAAGCAAGACCTCAGATGGCAAAAAAAAAAAAAAAAAGTTTAGTTAATTATTGAGCTGAACTGGTTCTTTTTGATGAGTCACGTTTAACTTATTTCGAGCTAAAGAAAACAAGCAGATCTGACAACGAAAATATGACCGACTTAATGAAAATCGCACTTTTAAAACAGTGACACATTCTCCGTACATTATATTACAGAAGTGCATAACTTTTCAAAGAGTCGGGCAAATTTTTATGCTCAAGAGATCAATTAACTCGAAATAAAACACAATCTTCTTAAAAGTGGTGCCTGACCGACTATTTTGGAAGTATCTTGGACATTTTCGTATAAAGCACTTCAAGATGATAATGCACCTTACTAAACGGCGTCTCTGGTAAGTTTACTCACTTCAAATTGTCAAAATTGCCTATTCAATCCCATGAGAACCTATAATTCTTTAAGTAATCATATCATTTTTCACTTTAAGTTAAATCCCACAAAGGATATAGTGGAATTTCTTCTTTACCAGACATGGAAATAGTCCTAATTGCGATCCGCTCGAAAATGCTTCGTCTATAAAAAGGCGGGGGAGAGGGGAGAGGATTCGAAATTTGCAGCTTTAAACTCTGCCAGAACTAGAAGAAATTATTTGTGATATTTGGCACATCGAAATTTCTGAGATTTACATTAAAACACTGATTGCATTACATTAAAACACTCTATAAAACTATGCCATTGCGCAATAAAGCAGTAATTCCATATAAAGGTGGAATTAAAACCCAATGCAGAATACATATTTTTAATAAATAACTGCTTAGATCTAACAAATAAATAGTTTTCTTTCATAATTTAAAATATAACTTTTTTATTTCATATAATAAATCATAATAGAATACAAAGTGTATGGTTATTGCATTATGTTCAAAAAGAAAGTTTTATGCAGATTTTTAAAAAGTACTTCGTAAAGTGCAACAAAGCGAATTATTAAATCGAAATTGTACATAGGTATCGTTTCATCCCTTTGGTATTATGCAAACAAGACAGTTTTATAAGTTTCAAACATTAATTTTAAAGTTATTACAAATAAAAAATGTATAATTCATTTTTTTCTGCAGTGCGTTTTTTTTTTTTTTTTCTTTTTCTTTGTCACTTAGTGTAACTTTGTCAAAACTGTCCCATACCTCCGTACTCTCCCCTATTTGTATGGAAGTCCTGAAATAACACACTGCTTCGGGCCCTTTTTTAACCTTATATGGCTCTAATTAATAATATTTAGAGATTCTTACCATTATTACAGATTCTAAATAAACAAGATTGGTAGATTCTTCATAGGTTATATAATCACTCGTTATGGACTGAATTTCATCGTACACTTCTTCCTGGATATCTTCATGTAAACCCAGTAAATAAAGGCACCACATCGATGCACGAGTTACAGTATTATAAGCCTAAAACATTGGGGGAAAAAATACTATTATAAATTAACATAATTACAAAATAGAAAGAACTTTTTTCTATAACATGTGTTTAAATTTTCTGTTGAATCATACAAACTTGACAATTTTATTTATAAATAAATACTTTTTAAAAACATTTTTGGTGAATTATCCCCTCAACTTGAAAGAAAATGAGCAAATGCGTAATAAAGAGAACAATTATAGGAAATTTTCAAACATTTATTAATTGAAATAAAAGTATTAAAATAATGCATTGTCATCGTGTTCTGGGCTATTTTAAAAGTTTCAAATGTCTAGCTAGTCGGGAAGTTATAGCTATAGAAATATATAAGCACTTTATCAATGTGTATAAAATTTATTAAGTGATAATCCCGTCAATTTTTGTGAGATGCATAATTCAATCTTTTACAATTTTTATTGTTTACGTTTAAGTCTACGTTACGTTAATGTCTTTATTTTCCTGTCAAAAAAAAAATGAACTCGTAATTTTTTTTTTTTTTTTGGCAACAATTAAATTAAAAATAAAAACAAGGTTTAAAAAAAAAAAAAAAAAAAAAAAAAAAAACGTTTTTAAAATAATATATTAATCCTTTTAGAACAACATATATTACCATCATGAGCTACATTAGCCCTTTATCAATGTGTATAAAAATTTAAAATTATAATGACGTCAATTTTTGTAAGATGCCTAATTTAACTTTTTATAATTTTTTAATGTTCACGTTTAAATGTATTTTCACAATTAAATGTATTTATTTTTAAGTCGAAAGAAAATAAACTAGTAGTTTTTTTTTTTTTTTTGGCAACAAATAAATTACAGCAAACATTTAAATGGCTAATTTTAAAGCTTTTGGGAGGTTATTATTTTCATATTTTAATTAAATAAAAGAAAACTAATCAAAAATTCGAAAATTTGGCTTCGAGGTATTGCGTTGTTATTCTGTTTTGAGCTATTCTAAAAGTTTCAAATGTCTAGGTAGTCGGGAAGTTAGTTAAAAATTGCAAATTGATTGTACTGCACAAACAAACAAAGAAACAAGAAAGCGAGTTAATAAAAACTTGGTCAAAAAATAAAAAAATAAAATAATGTCTGTGTAATAATTTGAGACATTGGTCCACAATTCATTTCTGACAATTTTCTTTTGGCGATCTCAGTGATCTGCCGTTTTCCGAAAAGGCTGTCATGGATTCCATTCCATTACTATAACATGTTGCCGAAGAATCCAGCACGTCATCGTTATCTCTCCAAACGGCGCCCAAAAATACGTGCTAAAAAATGTACATCAATGCTCAGATGTACGAGAGAGAGTGAAAATAGAGAATGTAAAAAAGATCATGTAAGTTTAGGAATGAGAGAAAAAAAAATAATGAAAGATTTTATCATACGATTTGGTGAACCTATATGTTTTCAGATCTTCTGAATTCTTTCTTTCTTTCTTTTCTCTCTTTTTTTTTTTTTTTTTTTTTTTTTTTTTTTTTAATAGAGATGTGTGTAAATGTGTATGTATGTTTGTGAGTGAACATGATAATCTGTAAACACCTTATTCGATTATGATCAAAGCTATCATGTTATCGGTCCATGTCACACGACCTGTATAATAATTTTTTTACAGGGTAATTAAAAATAAATAAATAAATAAACTTTATCATTATAGCTAAAAGACTCAAATAATTTAAAATGCGATAGTGTCCAAATGCTTTATTTGATTATTTAATTTCTAAACCAATACTGTGTTATGAAGATTCATAACGTTTCGTTTAAATTAATAGTTATCAAAAGAAATTCCTCAATTGTTAATATATAAAATGTTTCCTTAACTTTAAATAGTTTAAGATTTATCTGGCAATTTACGTGTTCGTTAAAAGCACACTTTCCCATGAAAAAGTAATTACTTAGCTAATTTCCGTTGATGCACTAATGATGTTAAAATCTTTTGTTAATCGCCAAACACATGTTTATGTGTCTGTTATCTATCCATTCTCACCCGCAGGCAGGCCGTTAAAAGGTGGCATACTCTATTTTTCCGAAAAAGAAATCATTATCTCTTTTACTCTCCAAGTCAAAAGCGAAACAGCTGTTTTCCAAGGCCAGTGACGAGTCCAATCCAGCCGGGATTATCAACAACAGATGTAGTTTTCTGAGTAATTTACAGCGCGGTTACGATTTTTTTTGAGCTGATTCGTTAACTGCTTTAGAAATCATTAGTGATTTCCCAGATGTTCAATTTTAAAAGGTCGGGCTGCTAATGCCTTTAAAAAGATTATCGTGTCGAGAGAAAGTTCGACAGAGGCATTTTAAGGGATTTTAATTAATTTTAAGCTGAGCAGGGGCTTGGCTAAAGATCGATTATACGAGTATCGAATCAAATTAGTAGATTTTTAACCGTAATGAGGTGGCAACTGCCAGGATTGGATCTTGAGGTTAGCGTCGGTGAGTTGGTGTTTACGTGAATGCGTGAACTTTGTTTTTATTCGTGGGGGTGAATTTTTCGTGTTTTTGGCAGGTAGAAACGGGAGTTTTTGGTAATAATATTAGAGGAGAGGGGCCTCGTGCCCTCACTCACTCTCTAACATTTTTTTCTGAGAGTTGAATCATTCTTTTTTCGAGCTTGCTGTGGAACCGGTCTTTTCTTTTTTTTCTGATATGGAGTCGTCATCTAGAGTACTGAGGTCTTCCGAGATCTTCGGATGAACAGAAAATGCTCATTGATTCTCTCTCGTTCCCTTCCGGATCTTTGGAGATGATGCGAACTGGTCATCGATGATGTGTTAATTTTTTCTGACACTGATAGCGAGATGATTTCCGATGAGAAGTGACGGCCGTTGGTAAGCGAATAGGATGCAATAAGAAACTGAAAGTGTTAGGCTCTCCCGGTCATGAGATCAGAAACGTAGAATAGTTGAACACTGCTGTTAGCGAAAAGTTGAAATTGATTAAAGGCAGTTAGCGTTTTGCGGCAAGTGATGTCTACGAGGAAAGCTTTGATCCATAGTCTACTACTGTTCTTCCGAAGTCTAATAAGTGGAGATGCGACGGTCTAGCCTTTTCTTGATTATATTTCGTCTTTATTGATATGCGTAATATCTGGATTCTGATGCCTTGTTTCTCACCGTACCTAATGTGGGATGACTTAATGTGGGATGACCAGGAGAATATCATCCTCACCGTACCTAATGTGGGAGTTCCTCACCGGTACGGTTCCTCACCGTACCTAATGTGGGATGACCAGGAGAATATCACATTTCAGGCAATGCCTGAAATGTGATATTCTCCTGGCTGCTTGGTTCTGGTATACTGATCACGTTCCTGTGTTCCTGTCCTAACAGTTAGTAAACGTTTTCAAACCAAGGTAACCTGATTTACTTTTTCCTTTTGTCACCTGAAGTAAATGTGAAAATTTCAAGATTTGGTAATTAGTGTAAAATGTAAAAGTATTTTATTTCGGGTAAAGGGTGATAAATGTGTAAGAACTTTGTTATTTAAATGAGTTTGTTATTCTTGTTCACATCAAAAATGCTTTTTTTTTTTTTTTTTTTTTTTGGTAGTATGAAGTTATTGAAAAGGAATTGTAAAGAGATAATTGTACTAATAATCTTATATATATTATAAATATGAATGTCCCTTTATTTGAGTCAGTTTCACGCTAAAACTGCTCGATGGATTTCGATAAAATTTGTTATGGAGATAGCTTACACCCTAACTTAAAAAGTTGGCTACCTTTTATTCCGAAAAAAAATTTGTTTTCTGCGATTTTTATCTTATATCTATATCTATATCTATATCATTATATAAAGCGCAAAAAATTGTTTGTTTGTGGAGGGTAATCTCTGAAACTACTGAACCGATTTAAAAACTTCTTTCACTGACCGAAAGCTACAGTATGCCATATTGTTATAGGCTATATTTAATTTTGATAAAATAAATTTTAGTTTAAAATCTGAGCATTTTAATTAAAATCCCCATAGAAGCCGTAATAAAAATGGAAATAATGAAATATTAAAAAAATTAGCTGCTGCCAACATAAAAGAAACATTTACACATTCATTTCGTTTTTAAAATATCTTGACGTGAAAAGAAAAGAAATATATTTGCACGTGCATTAAATTGAAATTCATATAAAGCTTTTTTAATTGTTAAACTTACACGTTAAATCTGACGTCATTATAGAATTAAAAGTGTTTATTTTTCTAATAATTTAATTTGATATGATATGATATAATATCTAAGCATCAATGTTTAAACAACGGAGTCTTTATTACTCCGTGTTTTAAACTGATGTGTGTAAACGAAATTGGAATTTAAAAATAAATAAATAAATAAAATAAAATAAAATAAGAAATTATAATATTATTTATTTTAATTTATAATTGTTGCCAAAAAGATTTACGAACTAATTTATTTTTAGACATATAATAAAATATATTTTCACGCGAACAATAATATAAAAAGTGAACTGGATTTTTTGTAAAAAAATAATAAAGATCGAGGAAAATTATTTCCCCATTTTAATCCCCATATTTGGATATAGATATGTATTAGTTATCATGTGCATCCGTTAGATTAAATTGTTTTTGTTGTAAAATTGATAAAATTAGAATTTTAAATTTCAAAACTTTAGAAAAAAAAATGGCAAATTTCCATATTCGATTGAAAACATAAACATTTCATTTCAAAGGATGATATTTACACAATGAACATCCAACTAATAAACTAATCAAAAGGGAAAGGATAAATATTCTATCATAATTTGAAGTCAAATTTGTTTTCAAATGTCTAAATAAAGTATCTGATATAATATACTAATATGTTGCAGCGGAATAGATTTGATATCCGTCATCCTTGGCAGAAAAAAAAATATCGCCAAATTATCTGACGAATATAATTTAATTCCTTTCAAAAATCATGGTTATTTTAAAAACTTACATTAAGAGTGTAACGAATAATATGAAACAATATTTCGTACAATACATATTACGAAAATACACATCTGACATGTATATTTTCGTATTACGTTTTTGATCGCCAAATACAAAAAACACCAAGGGTGACAGTTTTGAAATTTAAAATTAAAATTTTGTCAATTTGACAGCAAAATAACTCAATCTAACGCATGCATACAATAACTAATACATATCTATACCCAAATATGAGGATTAAAATCGGGAAATAATTCTTCTAGAATTTTAATAAAAAAAAAAAAAAAAAAAATCCAATGAGCGATTAACATGGAAAATCTTTTTCTTGCATCCACGGGCGGTCAGTGATGTCATACTTCGCTTGCGTATTGAGATGTTTAAATTTATTTGGCGACTATTTTTAGCAACTAACAGTTATGGCAAGTAGCTCAATATACATAGCGCATACAGCCATTACTGAAATGTAAATAGCATTTAATTATTTGAGTTACATTATGTTGACTGGAAACCTATTTAATATACCTATGCTCTATAGCTATACTAATATAAAAAAAGAAAGGTTTATATGCATATGTAGAGAACGATCGCTAGAACTAAAAAGCCGATTGCTTTTTTTTTTTTTTTTTCTTTCAATAATCAAAAGTTACACTGTCTCTCTCTAAGTGCTAGAAGCTATAATAAATTTTGGTAAAATAAATTTTTAATTAAAATTTTCAATATTTTAATTGAAAACAAAGCATAGATTTGATATCTATCGTCATTGGCGATTTTTGTATTTGGCGATCGAAAACGTAATACGAAAATCTGTACATTATCGTAGTAAATACGAGATGTATGTGTTTACTTCAATTACCCTACTACCGTAGGTAGTGGAAGTATTGTATAGGTTTTGGCAATTGGTCAGTATGTGTGTATATGTGCACGTGTGTGTGTAATCTTCTGGCTGTCATATCTCCAAAACTAATAAAAATAGAACTACTAAACTTCACAAGTGATTCAGGTCTGGTGTACAGATAAATTTTCCAAATTTTCGGGAAAATTGAAAAACCGGAATTGGGTCATCGAAAACCAGAAATGGGACCCTAAGCCCATATTCAAAAACACCTCTAATGATTTTCTTCAAAGTTGCTATATAAATAATATATTAGATGCCCTTTCGATTGAAAAGTTGCTTAGTTCAGGAAAATTGATAGGCGTCCTCTATAAACAGCTCAATTTCAGACTTCGCAAGTGCGTTCCTTTAAAAACGCCTGTACGGATTTTTTTCAAACTCGCCATGTTAACTTCCTATCAAATATCCTTTTGTATGTAATTATTGTTTTTAGGTCAATAATTGAGTATGTTAAGTTTTGGTAAAAGTTGGTATCTCAAAAACGGCTCTAACGTATTCTTGAAAAATTTTTCTTTAATCCAATTTAGATAACCTTTCTCAAGTATTACGTGCTTATTACAGGAATATTAACGGTCATCCTGATTAGGTAGTTAGTTCAGTTTTAGATCTCGGAAATTCGTGTTTAAAAAAATAACTATATATTTTTTTCCCCTTATTTTTTAACTCGCTATGCAAACTCTGTTGTATGTGTCTTTATACGTGTATCAAGTTTCTCTTACTCGAAAATCTCAAAAAATGCAAGTAATATCTCCAAAAAATTGTATATATTACGTGTAATAGTGGGTAATGGAAGTCGTGTGGTTGTTTCACACCAGATTCTGTAATAGTATATATTGTACGAATATTGTTTCATATTATTGATTTCTCCTTTAATATACATTATTAAAATAATAACCAATTATGGAAAAAATTAAATATATTTGCGAAATGAAAAAATAAATAATAATTAAAGCTCAATTTTATCAAAAACATTTTCATGTCATAGGTTTATTTTTCAATATTTTTTATTCATGAGTAAAGAAATGTTTCTTTTTATGAAATAAATAAATAAATAAATAAATAAATAGCATTAAGTAAAAATTGCCAACATTTAACAACTAATTAAAAAAAATAATTGTAAAATTATATTTTGACTTTCCAGTTAGTAATATTGCCTGACTATAACATATAAACTGATATATTTCTTGATTTTCTTACATATCAATCCATCTTTAACTAAAATTTGTTCATCAGTGCGAAGCCGGACGGGTCAGCTAGTCATTATATAAAGCGCAAAAAATTGTATGTTTGTGGAGGGTAATCTCTGAAACTACTGAACCGATTTTAAAACTTCTTTCACTGACCAAAAGCTACAGTATGCCTGATTGTTATAGGCTATATTTAATTTTGATAAAATTAATTTAGTTTAAAATCTGAGCATTTTAATTAAAATCCCCTTAAAAGCCATAATAGAAATGGAAATAATGAAATAATGAAATATTAAAAAAATTAGCTGCTGCCAACATAAAAGAAACATTTAGTACATGTTCATTTTGTTTTCAAAATATCTTGACATGAAAAGAAAAGAAATATATTTGCACGTGAATTAAATTGAAATTCATATAAAGCTTTGTGAAATGCATAGAATAATAATAAAGGAAGAAGGAGCATAAGGTTTCTACATAAGCTGTTGTGTTGCCACAAAAAACAGCGATTATTAACAAGCCTTTATTAACAAACTTCAATATTGAGAGGAGCAAAAGTAGCTTTCGCTGGCATTTCGCTAGAAGCGGTTTGTAAGCATTAAAACTATTGGCGTGCTCCTTCTTCCTCTATTATTATTCTATGGTGAAATGTTAAACTTACACGTTAAATCTGACGTCATTATAGATTTAAAAGTATTTATTTTTCTAATAATATAATTTGATATGATATAATATAATATAATGATCTAAGCATTAATGTTTAAACTGATGTGTGTAAACGAAATTAGAATTTAAAAATAAATAAACAAATAAAATAAAATATAGAAATTCTAACTTCTAAACCTTTATTAAATTATTTGTTTTAATTTATAATTGTTGCCAAAAAAATTTACGGGTTAATTTATTTTTCGAATTTTAATAAAACATATTTTCACGCGAATAATAATATAAAAAGTAAATAGAAAAAAATATCATGTGCATTTCATTATGCATTTTTTAAAAGAATAATTGAGAAGTTTAAATTTATTTGGCGACTATTTTTAGCAACTAACAGTTATGACAAGTAGTTCAATATACATAGCGCATACAGCCATTATTGAAATGCAAATAGCATTTAAATATTTGAGTTACATTATGTTGATTAGAAACCTATTTAATCTATCTATGCTCTATGCTCTATGCTAATATATAAAGAGGAAAGGTTTATATGTATATGTAGAGAACGATCGCTAGAATTAAAAAGCCGATTTTTTTTTTTTTTTTTTTTTCTTTCAGCGAATCAAAAATAACACTGTCTCTAAGTGCTAGAGGCACTTAGAGACAAATAAATTTTGGTAAAATAAATTTTTAATTCAAATTTTCAATATTTTAATTGAAAACAAAGCATAGATTTGATATCTGTCATCCTTGTCGATTTTTGTATTTGGCGATTTTGGCGAAAATCTGTATATTTTCGTAATAAATACGAGATCTATGTTTTTACTTCAATTATCCCACTACCGTAGTTAGTGGAAGTATTATATTCGGTTCAAAAATTCGATATAGAGTTTCACCTGATTTACACGTTTTAAGGCCTCCTGAGTCCAAAAAAGTAGTTTTTGGGAATGGGTCAGTGTGTGTGTATGTGTGTACGTATGTGTGAAATCTTCTGGCTGTCATATCGCCGAAACTAATCAATATAGAACTACGAAACTTCACAATTGATTCAGGTCTGGAGTACAGATAAATTTTCCAAATTTTCTTAAAAATTGAAAAACCGGAATTGGGTCATCGAAAACCGGAAATGGGACCGTAAGCCCGTATCACAAAAACAGATCTAACGATTTTCTTCAAAGTTGCTCTATAAACAACCTATTAGAGGCCCTTTTGAATGATATAGTTGGTTAGTTCAGGAAAATTGATAGGCGTCCTCTATGAACAGCTCAATTTCAGATGTCGCAAGTATGCGCTCCTTTAAAAACGCCTGTACGGTTTTTTTCAAACTCGCCATGTTAACTTCTTATTAAATATCCTTTTGTATGTAATTATTGTTTTTAGGTTAATAATTGAGTATGCTAAGTTTTGGTAAAAGTTAGTATCTCAAAAACAGTTCTAACGTTTTCTTGAAAATTGTTTCATTAATCCAAGTTAAATAACCTTTCTCAAGTATTACGTGCTTATTACAGGAATATTAACAGTCATCCTGATTAGGTAGTTCAGTTTTAGATCTCGGAAATTCGTGTTTAAAAAAATAACTATCTATTATTATTTTTTTTTTCTTTCCCTTATTTTTTAACTTGCTATATAAACTCTGTTGTATGTGTCTTTTATACGTGTATCAAGTTTCTCTCACTGGAAAATCTCAAAAAATGCATATAACATCTCCAAAAAATTGTATATAATACGTGTAATAGTGGGTAATGGAAATCGTGTGGTTGTTTCATACCAGATTCTGTAATAGTATATATTGTACGAATATTGTTTCATATTACTGATTTCTCCCTTAATATACATTATTAAAATAACTATGAATTATGGAAAAAGTTAAATTATTATTTATTTGCGAGATGAACAAATAAATAATAATTAAAGCTATTATGACGTCAATTTTATCAAAAACATTTTCATGTCATAGGCTTATTTTTCAATATTTTTTATTCATGAGTAAAGAAATGTTTCTTTTTATGAAATAAATAAATAAATAAATAACATTAAGTAAAAACCAAAACTGCCAACATTTAACAATTAATTAAAAAAATAATAGTAATTGTAAAATTATATTTTGAGTTTTCAGTTAATAATATTTCCTGACTATAACATATAAACTGATATCTTTCTTGATTTTTTTACATGTCAATCCATCTTTAACTAAAATTTTTTCATCCGTGCGAAGGCGGACGGGTCAGCTAGTCATTATATAAAGCGCAAAAAATTGTTTGTTTGTGGAGGGTAATCTCTGAAACTACTGAACCGATTTAAAAACTTCTTTCACTGACCGAAAGCTACAGTATGCCATATTGTTATAGGCTATATTTAATTTTGATAAAATAAATTTTAGTTTAAAATCTGAGCATTTTAATTAAAATCCCCATATAAGCCGTAATAGAAATGGAAATAATGTAATATTAAAAAAATTAGCTGCTGCCAACATAAAAGAAACATTTACATATTCATTTCGTTTTTAAAATATCTTGACGTAAAAAGAAAAGAAATATATTTGCACGTGCATTAAATTGAAATTCATATAAAGCTTTTTTAATTGTTAAACTTACACGTTAAATCTGACGTCATTATAGAATTAAAAGTCTTTATTTTTCTAATAATTTAATTTGATGTGATATGATATAATATAATGATCTAAGCATCAATGTTTAAACCACGGAGTCTTTATTACTCCGTGGTTTAAACTGATGTGTGTAAACGAAATTGGAATTTAAAAATAAATAAATAAATAAAATAAAATAAAATAAGAAATTCTATTTTATAATATTATTTATTTTAATTTATAATTGTTGCCAAAAAGATTTACGAATTAATTTATTTTTAGACATATAATAAAATATATTTTCACGCGAACAATAATATAAAAAGTGAACTGGATTTTTTGTAAAAAAATAATAAAGATCGAGGAAAATTATTTCCCCATTTTAATCCCCATATTTGGATATAGATATGTATTAGTTATCATGTGCATCCGTTAGATTAAATTGTTTATGTTGTAAAATTGATAAAATTGGAATTTTAAATTTCAAAACTCTAGAAAAAAAAAAATGGCAAATTTCCATATTCGATTGAAAACATAAACATTTCATTTCAAAGGATAATATTTACACAATAAACATCCAACTAATAAACTAATTAAAAGGGAAAGGATAAATATTCTATCATAATTTGAAGTCAAATTTGTTTTCAAATGTCTAAATAAAGTATCTGATATAATATACTAATATGTTGCAGCGGAATAGATTTGATATCCGTCATCCTTGGCAGAAAAAAAAAAATATCGCCAAATTATCTGGCGAATATAATTTAATTCCTTTCAAAAATCATGGTTATTTTAAAAACTTACATTAAGAGTGTAACGAATAATATGAAACAATATTTCGTACAATACATATTACGAAAATATACATCTGGCATGTATATTTTCGTATTACTTTTTGATCGCCAAATACAAAAAACGCCAAGGGTGACAGTTTTGAAATTTAAAATTAAAATTTTGTCAATTTGACAGCAAAATAACTCAATCTAACGCATGCATACAATAACTAATACATATCTATACCCAAATATGAGGATTAAAATCGGGAAATAATTCTTCTAGAATTTTAATAAAAAAAAAAAAAAAAAAATCCAATGAGCGATTAACATGGAAAATCTTTTTCTTGCATCCATGGGCGGTCAGTGGTGTCACACTTCGCTTGCGTATTGAGATGTTTAAATTTATTTGGCGACTATTTTTAGCAACTAACAGTTATGGCAAGTAGCTCAATATACATAGCGCATACAGCCATTACTGAAATGTAAATAGCATTTAATTTTTTGAGTTACATTATGTTGATTGGAAACCTATTTAATATACCTATGCTCTATAGCTATACTAATATATATAAAAAGAAGAAAGGTTTATATGCATATGTAGAAAACGATCGCTAGAACTAAAAAGCCGATTGCTTTTTTTTTTTTTTTTTCTTTCAATAATCAAAAGTTACACTGTCTCTCTCTAAGTGCTAGAAGTTATAATAAATTTTGGTAAAATAAATTTTTAATTAAAAGTTTCAATATTTTAATTGAAAACAAAGCATAGATTTGATATCTATCGTCATTGGCGATTTTTGTATTTGGCGATCGAAAACGTAATACGAAAATCTGTATATTATCGTAGTAAATACGAGATGTATGTGTTTACTTCAATTACCCTACTACCGTAGGTAGTGGAAGTATTGTATAGGTTTTGGCAATTGGTCAGTGTGTGTGTATATGTGCACGTGTGTGTGTAATCTTCTGGCTGTCATATCTCCAAAACTAATAAAAATAGAACTACTAAACTTCACAAGTGATTCAGGTCTGGTGTACAGATAAATTTTCCAGATTTTCGTGAAAATTGAAAAACCGGAATTGGGTCATCGAAAACCAGAAATGGGACCGTAAGCCCATATTCAAAAACAGCTCTAATGATTTTCTTCAAAGTTGCTGTATAAATAATATATTAGATGCCCTTTCGATTGAAAAGTTGCTTAGTTCAGGAAAATTGATAGGCGTCCTCTATAAACAGCTCAATTTCAGACTTCGCAAGTGCGTTCCTTTAAAAACGCCTGTACGGATTTTTTTCAAACTCGCCATGTTAACTTCCTATTAAATATCCTTTTGTATGTAATTATTGTTTTTAGGTCAATAATTGAGTATGCTAAGTTTTGGTAAAAGTTGGTATCTCAAAAACGGCTCTAACGTATTCTTGAAATTTTTTTCTTTAATCCAATTTAGATAACCTTTCTCAAGTATTACGTGCTTATTACAGGAATATTAACGGTCATCCTGATTAGGTAGTTCAGTTTTAGATCTCGGAAATTCGTGTTAAAAAATATAACTATCTATTTTTTTTCCCCTTATTTTTACTTTCCGAACACTATAGTGAGGAAAGTATTGTAATCATGTCAAAAATCCGAATTCGAGATTTTGATGTTTCTATACGTTTCGAGGTCCAACGAGTCCGTTTTCGCTATTTTTACGATGATATATGTATGTGTGTGTGTATGTATGTGTGTATGTATGTGTGTATGTATGTGTGTATGTCTGTGAGTGAACACGCTAGCGTCTAAACGCTTTGTTCGAATAAGCTGTAAGTTGGTACGTATATTGTAAGTCACCATAGTACGAACCCTATAGATTTTGGTGAATCTAGCACTTATAGTTTTTCTACAGGGACACAAAGAAAAATTCTTTATCATTATGGCCAAGGGACCAAAATCTTAAAAGTGCGATAGCATCTAAACGCCTTATTCAATTGAGCAAAAACTTTATACACATATTATAGGTCACAGATACTCAATCTGTATAGATTTTGGTGAATCTAGCACTTATAGTTTTTTTACAGGGACACAAAGAAAAATTCTTTGCCAAATTTTTAAAAGTGTGATAGCGTCTAAACGCCTTATTAATCTCAGCAAAGAATTTGTACACATGTTATAGGTCACATTGGAACCAACTGTATAGATTTTGGTGAATCTAGCACTTACAGTTTTTTTACAGGGACACAAAGAAAAATTCTTTATCTTTATGGCCTATCAGACCAGCGATAGCATCTAAACGCCTTATTCAATTGAGCTGAAAATTTGTATGAATATTATAAATCACTGTTGCGCTATTTATAAGCATTTTGGTGAATCTAGCATTTATAGATTTTTACAGGGACACAACGAAAAATTCTTTTTCCTTATGATCTAAGGGCTCAAAGTTCAGTAGCGTTAAATAAAACCTGGTGTGATATACGGAGAAAAATACTCCAACACTCTGTTATGGTTTTCTCTTTTTTGTTTGTTTAGCAACTCATCTTTCTTTATTTTATCTACAAAACTGTTAGTTACTCAATGTTCGGAAAGTCGACAGGAGTCACTCCAGATTTTTTAACTCGCTATGCAAACTCTGTTGTATGTGTCTTTATACGTGTATCAAGTTTCTCTTACTCGAAAATCTCAAAAAATGCAAGTAATATCTCCAAAAAATTGTATATATTACGTGTAATAGTGGGTAATGGAAGTCGTGTGGTTGTTTCACACCAGATTCTGTAATAATATATATTGTACGAATATTGTTTCATATTACTGATTTCTCCTTTAATATACATTATTAAAATAATAATCAATTATGGAAATAATTAAATATATTTGCGAAATGAACAAATAAATAATAATTAAAGCTATTATGACGTCAATTTTATCAAAAACATTTTCATGTCATAGGTTTATTTTTCAATATTTTTTATTCATGAGTAAAGAAATGTTTCTTTTTATCAAATAAATAAATAAATAAATAAATAGCATTAAGTAAAAATTGCCAACATTTAACAACTAATTAAAAAAAATAATTGTAAAATTATATTTTGACTTTCCAGTTAATAATATTGCCTGACTATAACATATAAACTGATATATTTCTTGATTTTTTACATATCAACCCATCTTTAACTAAAATTTGTTCATCAGTGCGGCGAAGCCGGACGGGTCAGCTAGTCTTATATATATTATAAATGTGAATGTCCGTTTATTTGACTGAGTTTCACGCTAAAACTGCTCGATGGATTTCGATGAAATTTGTTATGGAGATAGCTTACATCCTAACTTAAAAAGTTGTCTACCTTTTATTCCGAAAAAAATTTTGTTTTTGCGATTTTTATGCATAAAATAGTAATTTTGTAAGCTAATAATAGCAAAAAATTAGCCATTTAAATTTATCCATAATTTAATTGTTGCCAAAAAAAAAAAAGAATTTATTTATTTTTTTCAACAGGAAAATAAATACATTTATCTAAACGTGAACATCAACAACAATAAATAAATAAATAAATAAATAAATAAATAAATTATGCATCTCAAAAAATTGACGTCATTTTTAATTTAAAAATTCTTTTACAAAGTGCTAATATAGTTTACGATGCTAATGTGTGTTCTACTAAAATCAGTTTTATTTATAGTAGATCCTCCTGGGTGATTTTTACTTTCCGAACACTATAGTGAGGAAAGTATTGTAACCATGTCAAAAAACCGAATTCGAGATTTTGATGTTTCTATACGTTTCGAGGTCCAATGAGTCCGTTTTCACTATTTTTGCAATGATGTATGTATGTGTGTGTGTATGTATGTGTGTATGTCTGTGAGTGAACACGCTAGCGTCTAAACGCTTTGTTCGAATAACCTGAAATTTGGTACGTATATTGTAAGTCACCATAGTACGAACCCTATAGATTTTGGTGAATCTTGCACTTATAGTTTTTTTACAGGGACACAAAGAAAAATTCTTTATCATTATGGCCTATGGGAGCAAAATCTTAAAAGTGCGATAGCATCTAAACGCCTTATTCAATTGAGCAAACAATTTATACGCATATTATAGGTCACAAATACTCAATCTGTATAGATTTTGGAGAATCTATCACTTATAGTTTTTTTACAGGGACACAAAGAAAAATTCTTTATCATTATGCCTATGGGGCCAAATTTTTAAAAGTGTGATAGCGTCTAAACGCCTTATTAATCTGAGTAAAAATTTTGTACACGTATTATAGGTCACAATTGCACAAACTGTATAGATTTTGGTGAATCTAGCATTTGCAGTTTTTTTACAGGGACACAAAGAAAAATTCTTTATCATTATGGCCTATGGGACCAAATTTTTAAAAGTACGATAGCATCTAAACGCCTTATTCAATTGAGCTGAAAATTTATATGAGTATTATAAATCACTGTTGCACTAACTATAAGCATTTTGGTGAATCTAGCATTTATAGGTTTTCACAGGGACACAGCGAAAAATTCTTTGTCATTATGATCTATGGGCTCAAAGTTCAGTAGCCTTCAATAAAACATCGTGTAATATATGGAGAAAAATACTCAAACACTCTATTATGGTTTTCTCTTTTTTGTTTGTTTAACAACTCCTCTTTCTTTACTTTATCTACAAAACTGTTAATTACTCAATGTTCGGAAAGTCGAGTGGAGTCACTCCAGATTTTTTAAATTGTTGCGTTGAAGTACACCGAACATTTTTCGCCAAGAGGCTTAATTTAGCATTTTTTAATCTAGGTAGTTCAAGAAAAATATAAAAGAGGTTTAATTTAGCAACAGCAATTTTAATCTAGGTAGTTCAAGAAAAATGTAAAATTTATAAAATACTACAAAACGAAAAAAAAAATAAACTGAAATAGTAGTCACATAAATGATCTATTTTTATCTGAGTAGATAATTTTATAGAAAAAAAAGTGAAGTTTTAAAAATAGAAAATTTATTTCATTAAGCACTGTTTTAAACCTAAAAACCATTAATAAAATAAACAGAATATGAAGGGTTCTTATATATTAACGAAAAGGTGTCCGATAAAACGCTTTCTATTTTTATGCAAGAAATTATACAAAAAAAAAAATTATCGCTATTATGGCGACAAAAATTCAAAAGCCGCCAAGGGAGAGATTCAATAAAGTTGTGTAGCACGATAATGTTTAGTTATTTATTTATTTTTTTATATACCAATCACTACGCTAAATGAACATACAAATAAATGAGCTGCTGTGTGTGACTGCACTTGCACGCTGTCGGGCAGAAATATTTGATTAATTCAAATTAATATTTAAATAACTAAACAAAGATATGTTTAATAGAAAGCATAGTCTTGGAGACAAACTTGGCGAGTGGGTTATTTGCTTTACTCCTGTGGAACAAGTGACTATTTTTTAGACTGTCCCAGAACATTCATCGAATAATGACTTATACTGTACGAGTAACAGCTTCAACTGTTTCCAGAATATTCGAAGAATTAACACCAGCTATTGGACTATTTTCGAAAATATTTGTTTTAATAATAGTTTTGTTGTACAGATTTGAGAAGTTCAAAAAATGTTTGATATTGCCAAGGAGGTCCCATACTAAAGCTGTGACGAAAATAGTCGCCAATCGAAATATATTCAGTTACAAAGAAATCATTTAAATATAGTGTCCAGCGAAGCGGGCAGAGCCTGCTAGTATATTATAAATGTGAATGTCCGTTTATTTGAGTCAGTTTCACGCTAAAACTGCTCGATGGATTTCGATAAAATTTGTTATGGAGATAGCTTATACCCTAACTTAAAAAGTTGGCTACCTTTTATTCCGAAAAAAAATTTGTTTTTGCGATTTTTATGCATAAAATAGCAATTTTATAAGCTAATAATAGCAAAAAATTGGTCATTTAAATTTATCCATAATTTAATTGTTGCCAAAAAAAGAAACGAATTTATTTATTTTTTTCAACAGGAAAATAAATACATTTATCTAAACGTGAACGATAAAAAATTATAAAAAAAAAATAATGCATCTCACAAAAATTGACGTCATTTTTAATTAAAAATTTATTTTACACATTGATAAAGTGCTAATACGCAAGCGAAGTGATGACGTCACTGGCCGTTCGTGGATGAAAGAAAAATATTTCCTATGTTAAACGTCCATTGGATTTTTTGTAAAAAATTATTAAAAATCGAGGAAAATTATTTCCCGATTTTAATCCCCATATTTAGGTATAGGTATGTATTAATTATCATGTCCATGCGTTAGATTAAGTTATTTTTGTTGTAAAATTGACAAAATTTGAATTTTAAATTTCAAAACTCTAGGGAAAAAAAATGGCAAATTTCCATATTCGATTGAAAACACAAACATTTCATTTCAAAAGATGATATTTACACAGTAAATATCCAACTAATATACTAATTAAAAGGAAAATGATAAATATTCTATCATAATTTGAAGTAAAATTTGTTTTCAAATGTCTAAATAAAGTATCTGATATAAGATACTAATATGTTGCAGCGGAATAGATTTGATATCGGTCATCCTTAGCAGAAAAAAAAAATATCGACAAATTATTTGGCGAACATAATTTAATTCCTTTCAAAAATCATGGTTATTTTAACAACTTATATTAAGAGAGTAATGAATAATATGAAACAATATTTCGTACAATGCATATTACGAAAATATACATCTGGCATGCATATTTTCGTATTACGTTTTTGATCACCAAATACAATAAGCGCCAAGAACGACAGAGTTTTGAAATTTAAAGTTAAAATTTTGTCAATTTGACAGCAAAATAACTCAATCTAACGCATGCACATGATAACTAATCTCTACTAATATTATAAATGCGAAAGTTTGGATGGATGTTTGTTACTCAATCACACCACAACGGCTAAACGGATCTGGATGAAATTTTGTACAGAGATAGATAATCCGCGATTGTAATGAAATGCTCGCCCTCTGGTGGGCTAAGGTGAAATTGTCACACCACTGCATATCATCATATTATGCAATCGATTTTCCATGATGTAATGGCGGAGAAAGAACAATTATTAATCCACGTGGCTATTATATTTACTAACAACTGCAGTCCAGAGAGCGCCATCTATCGATCATTACAAACGCGGATAGTCTGGAATAAGACATAGGCTACTATTTAAACCGGAAAAAATTTAAATTTTTAATTAATCTTCTATATAATATAAATATTTCTTCTATAATAAAACTTTAAAATAATTTATTTTAGTTTTTAAGCCAAAGTGTTAAGCCAAGTAGTGTTAAAGTGTTAAGCCAAGTAGTCCATAAAATATATAAACAAATCTGTACATATAAAAGAGTAAACTCAATGATTCACTGACTCAACACTGCCATTCTGTGGGAAAGAGGGTCACAAATTTTAGTGACCAGGTTGGTTTTCGGAGCCTGACCCCCAACCTAAGACGAAATTTTGCAAAATACCCCCCCCCTGTCCCCCTTGTGGGGCAGAAGGCTTAACTCGGCTCCAAATTACTTAACGGTGAAGAAATTGCAGATGGAAAGACCAGACTTGAGTACAAGAAAATTATTTTCTGCGATTTTGGAATTTTGTATTTTTAAGGGAGGGAGGGAAGGGAAAAGGTTTTGGAAGAAGGGTACTCAACACACGAGGAAATCGAACTGAACACACACTACAAAGGGATTTTATGAAATTCCACCCTACCGCCCTTTGGAGAATGGGGGGCAAAAACATGTATTCCTGCGTAACGCTGCACTAAATTATCTAAGGTTGGACATTTTTTATGTAAGGGACGATTATATGTATCTAACTCATAGTATGAAGAGATTTTGCGAAATTCCTTCCTTTAAGAACGGGGGGAGAGATTTAAAAAAAAAGTTTTAAAGCATAGCTCAGCTTTAAATAATTTCATGATCTCAATTTTTTGATGTGTCGGTTAGGTATGTGTATGCAACATGCAATATAAAGTAATTTTGGAAATTTACTTCCCCCCCCCTTCCTCTTGGGGCGGGCGGGGCAAAAAGTACATTTTGAAGCTTAAATCAGTCCAAATTACCTAAGAATGGCGAATTTTGGTGTGTGGGTGTTAATTAAGTGTGCGAAATATGCACTTTGATGAGATTTTGTAAAACTTTCAACTGTAACCGCGAGGGAGGGGGAGTAAAAAGCAGGTAAGGGACTGCCGAAGGCATTGGGCAACTTAAAATTAGATTTTGACGGATTTCAATGATTTTTTTTAAAAAGATATTTTATTATTATTAATGATATGCTGTATTGGGGATTCATTTCAATATAATGACCAGCGAAGCGGGCAAAGCCTGCTAGTATGTTAATAACTTAATGATTGAAACTTAAAGAAAATTTATGATGTTTGTAATGTGTAAATAACAGGCTTTTAAATATTTTTTTTTATTTTAAAGGAAATTTTTTATCTGTCTCTTTACATTTTAATCTTTCCTTTTTGCTAGCTAAAGATTCATTTTAATTATTTAAAGACTAGTATATAACCCCGTCAAAAATGACGGAATGTGAACGATAAATCTTGAAAAGAATGTTTAGATCATGATAGTTACCACGTGGTCATTTAAATGTATTTTCAATTTTTGTTTATAAATCAAGTGTGTTTCGATATTTTATAATTTTCGTTCTGAAATTAAAAAAATTCTACCCGATCAATCATTATGAATGACAATAAAAAAACTGCTGGTTGACAAAAAATATAGGCCCGACAACACCACAGCAACAACACATCCCAGTGTTCCATTAAGTGCTCTATACGCAAGCGAAGTGTGACGTCACTGACCGTCCGTGGATGCAAGAAAATTATTTCCTATGTTAATCGCCCATTGGATTTTTTGTAAAAAATTATTAAAAATCGAGGAAAATTATCTCCCGATTTTAATCCCCATATTTGGGTATATATATGTATTAGTTATCATGTGCATGTGTTAGATTGAGTAATTTTGCTGTCAAATTGACAAAATTTTAATTTTGAAATTCAAAACTCTGTTGTCCTTGGCGTTTTTGTATTTGGTGATCAAAAACGTACTACGAAAATATACATGCCAGATGTATATTTTCGTAATATATATTGTGCGAAATATTGTTTCATATTATTCATTACTCTCTTAATATAAGTTTTTAAAATAAGCATGATTTTTGAAAGGATATAAATTATATTCGCCAAATAATTCGGCGATATATATATATATATATTCTGCCAAGGATGACCGATATCAAATCTATTCCGCTGCAACATATCAGTATCTTATATTAGATACTTTATTTAGACATTTGAAAACAAATTTCACTTCAAATTATGATAGAATATTTACCATTTTCCTTTTAATTAGTATATTAGTTGGATATTTATTGTGTAAATATCATCCTTTGAAATGAAATGTTTATGTTTTCAATGGAAAATGGAAGTTTGCCATTTTTTTTTATCTAGAGTTTTGAAATTTAAAATTCAAATTTTTTCAATTTTAGAACAAAAACAACTTAATCTAACACATGCACATGATAACTAATACATATCTATAGCTAAATATAGGGATTAAAATCGGGAAGTAATTTCCCTCGATTTTTAATAATTTTTTACGAAAAATCCATTGGGCATTTGATATAGGAAATATTTTTCTTATCCACGAACGGCCAGTGACGTCATCACTTCGCTTGCGTATTTAAAGTCCTCATAATAAGGAAAAACGATTCACTTCATTTTACCAAAATACTTTTTTTTAAGACTATCGTAGATCCTGTTTTAAAATTTTCTAACTATCCAATAACTACAGACACTCGATACTAACCCAAATTCACCTCTACTCGATACCTCCAACCCACTATCTCACCCACAACATCGCCAAAATATCCAGGATCCAGCTAGGGACTTTCTCATTCTCAACCGAACATTTTACCTTGACTCGACATTATCGCCTTAGACTACTCTACTTTCAATACTCATTTGAACTGGTGACTTTTACTTGCCCTACCAAACATTCTATCCCAACTATCACTTTACACTAATTTCAAAACTAAAATCTACTGGCGGCATTTATGTACTAAAATCGACGCCAATCATACCTTACAATGTAAACAAACAATGAAGCTTCATAAAAATATTTAAAGGCTTTAATACGTTTTTACAAATATTTTAAGATTTTTAAGGCTTTAATATGTTTTAGAAATATTTTAAGCGTTTTTTTAATGAAACAGTCAAAGAGTCGTTCATTCGGAATTAAAAAGTTGTCCATTTGGTATTTGTATTTTCTGAATGGCAACAGTTTTGGTTTGTTTTTATTTGGTATTGCGTTGTTTATAATCATGAAGTTACATAATTCTATTTATAGGCTTATGTTTGTAATAGCCAGTGATCCGTTATATTTAATTTAGATATTTAAACATTACAATTGAATAGTTTTTCAAGGTTTTAGAGGAAATGAATAAGAATATGTGCGATACAAAACATGTATGAAAATGATTTGTATGTTTCCGTAAGTTGAATTGAACAAACGGAAAAAAAATGGCTGCCAAAAGTTTCTTTTTGAAGCGGTCTAACCGGAATCGTTCATGACAGATGAGGGTCATTATTATTATAGGGCAGTTCCTTGTTTGTAAACAAACATCTCAACTTTTATGAGTGGTTGGCAAAAAGGCTTGGGAAAAGCATAGCGATGGCGGATCACCGATATAGTATCAATGGTGGGCGGGGCGCGGGAAAGTCGAGCGCGCTTTTTTGCCAACCACCAGACGTCACGAGGAAATGCTCTATTAATAATTTATCTGGTAAAATTTTCAATTGTTGGTAAAGAAAAAAAAAATCATCTAAATGGAAGAATTCTTTTCTTCACGCGAATACTGGGTATAATAACTGGGTATAATAACGCGAATAATAACTTTTTGTACGATCAGAGTTGAGCAGTAAAAATTTAAGTTTAATTAATTCCTTATTTGTTACCTTTGTGCTTTAAAAATTTGATTTAATTTTTTTAATGTGATGAATATACTTTTATGCATAACCTGAAATATCGGTTATGAAAGTAAAATTAAGTTTGATTATCTTAATTAAATTTTAATTTATGTGAAAATTAAAATTGGAATTTAAAATTTGAAAATTAGAGTGATTGTTTTGTGAAATATTCCAGAGTTTGCATATCAATTTATCTGTTTTCTTTCTAACTCTTATGAATTTTTAAAATGTGAATAATTTTGGTTCTGCAAGTAATTTCATCTATGGTAAATATAATCTGTATGTCTTACATAGGATCTGAATGAATGTAAACATTACAATTTAGATTATGTAATTTTGTGAAGATATACAGGTTATTAAATGTAAGATGATTTTACTTATTAATTATTTCTGTAAGAAGTAGTATGTTTTTTTTTTTCTTTCTTAGTGGAAATCTTGGGAGTAAAATTTTGAAATTTTAGAAAATTTAAAATGAGGATTGAAATGTTAGTTTTAGTATATTCACCAATTACAGTTTTTTAGGTAGATTCCTTATAGGAGATCTACCTATTGCAATGGTTCTCATGACACGACTTCTGGAAAATTTCTTCATATCTTCACCGATCATGACCCCTAGAACCCAAAACCACCCTCCGTTCAAAAGTTTATATATATATATATAGGTATATATATATATGTATAACGCTTTTTCCCATGTTAAGTTGTGAACACGATAACTGGAGTAATTTTTATTTAAATTTAACCAACTCAGGATATGTTGTCAGGACAGTAAAAATCTCGATCGAGTTTGTAGATGGGGTATCCAGCTCAAAGGGGGTGGAAATGGTCGGGGGTGGAAATTTTCATTTGTCCATAATTTCTTTAATATTGAAAATAGGAAAAAATTTCAAATCAGGCGAATTACCCCCTTACCCGAAAGAACAATTTTTGTATTTAAACTTTTTCGATAGCTTCAATTGCTTAGAAGTTACAAGCTAAAAAGTGATTTTTCGTCAATTGTTCTATATAGCTGACATTTTCTATATAGCTTTCATTGCAAAAATTTATAATCTGATGCATATGTCACGTGCAAACGATAATAAAAAAGATCACTGAAAATATAATAAAATTTTAATCATGTTTTTAAACAATATAATAACCTGATTAAAAAAAAAAAAAATGTTAAATTTAACAGAAAATATAACGTCACAATTACAACAATGTACTGAACTACTGAGAAAAATGAAATAAAATTTTATCCGTGATTTTAAACAAATAAAATAAAAGTTAATAAATAAATAAATAAATATGTAAATAAAATCGACATATTTTAGGGCTAAGCAGATTTAGACTTAGCTTTATGACATAGATGCTATAATGTAAAAGATAAATGTCATCGTAAAAAAAAAAAAAAAAAAAAAAAAAAAAAATCGTGTAAATCGATGCTAAACGAATTAAACTGGCATGATAGAAAAAGTAATAAATTTGGGGACATTTAGGTATTATCCCTGTGACAAATAAACTAGGGACGATTTTAATGAATCCGTTGAAGTTTACTTTCATAAAAACTTAAATTTAAACTAAAATATTTCATTACTCGAATTCCCTTATTTTGATAAATAGAATTATACCATTTTTAAAAAAAATAAAGAACACTCTTTTATTGAAAAGTGAACTAATAAAGACTTTAGAAGACTATTACATACTTTTAAATCTTTATTAAAAAAAATTAATTGTTGCCACTCTACATTATATAAATACGTCTAAATCCTGTGTCACACACGATAGTTTTGTATAAGTATAAATTTTTTGTTTGCCCCTGGAACCTGCCCCTGATGAGAAAAGTGCCTGGAAATACTTGTATCTAGTATTGTCATTAATTATGAAGTCGTGTGCAAAATTTCAGGTTCTTCGGACGACAAGAAGTTACCGAAAATTGAATTGCAAAATTCCGTTACATACATTAATAGTTGCATCATAACAAGTTATAAAAAGTGTGTTAATTAAAAACCATGTTAAACACTTTAATTAATCATTTAAAAATATAAAATTAAAATAATACGTCAATCTTAATACAAATATCGTTTGTGGTGAATAGTTTAGAATGTCGGTTTAGGCAAGAATTTAAAACTTACGATTGAAAGTAATGCGTTACAGCTTCCTTTGATTTTTTACCTCGTCGAAACAAAATATTGGTCTGTGAAGAGCTATGAGGTTTTCGCGTGGAAAGAAAATATAATGACGACAAAGCTGCCTTTTTCCATCGCCAGGCTCGCCAAATTTTGTCGTCTGACATCGAATTTTGTCGCAAAGTAAAAAGTTTTGTCCGTTAACTATCAAATTTTGCCGCCAAATCACAAATTTCTTTGATAAGTCGCAAGTTTTGCCACCAAAATCTCGCCAAACCATACAATTTACTAAATTCATAACAATTAACATTGAAATTCAGCGATGCCAAATGGTCCAATGTTAACTAATGTTAATGTTAATGTTCCAGCTTATGTGAACCAAAACAGTTTCACTTTACAATTTTTACTCATCTGACAATAAGAATCATAAAAACACAATACAAAACTTTCAATAATTCAATAAAAATTACAATGAAATAATTATCTAAAAACCGCTACCACTTAACTGTATTTCACTTGACCATAGTAACGCCAGGCTTACCAGTGCTTGACCATAGTAAGGTCATAAGAGCATTTTCACGTTTCCATTATTTTTTCTTTAAAAGAAAGATATTGAACTTCAGTTGTATGGAATTTATATAAAAATAAAATTATTAGAAAAATGTATTGTCACCGTGTTGTGAGCTGTCCTGAAAATTTCAAATATCTAGCTAGTCGGGAAGTTAGTTAAAAATCGATTGCAAGATTTGTCCCTGACAAACACACAAACACACAAGAATCGAAGTTAATAAAAACATGGTAATTATAATTTTGATTAAGCTTTGGTGGGGAGGGGGGTGTAGCCCAATAGCCCCCTCCGGGATTCACCATTGCTGGGATTGTATATCTTTAAGACTTCTATTTGTTGAATGATTATGAGCTTGAATTTAAAAAAAAAAATGAAGCATTTACAAACCAATAAATCTAGCCTAAAATTTTAAGTAGATTGAATAAAATCCTTTTCTAGCTGAAAATTAAATTTCTTGAAAACAGAATAGCGACGTAAAAAATTCAATGTGTGAGAATAAAGCCATTGGCTAAGTATTAATGTATATGTAAAATTTCTTTAACTTTGTAACATTAACGTAAAGGAATATACCTTTGCCTTTAAACTTGCCGAAAAGGGATTTTTTTTTCTTTTTGCCCTAAAGGAATTAATCAAATAAATAAATAATCTTGGAATTTTTATTGGAGGGGTCAAATTTTATTTCTATTAAATTTGGCTCTCTCTCTGTTGGTTACTTATTTCATGCAATGTACATCTTTTAGTAAAATAAAAATTTTATTTTATTTTTATAAAGGCCACTGTGCTATTTAAAATTTATGAAAAGACAAAAAACGACATAATAACTGTTCTTTAAAAAGTTATCTTATGGCCTGCTATTAGTGATTAAAAACAAATATTAATTTATTTATTACAAATTAACATAATAAGTTATTAAAATAACTATCTACCGAATTTTCAAATTGTCCCAAGAATATTCATTGTAACAAAAAATTTTCCTGTTATGTGTATTTAAAAAAATTGCACATTAAAGTAACAATAATATTAAGTTACTTATATTTCTAATTCTAATTGACAGTTATATACAGGGTGGTTATAATTAAACTTCCCATGTAAAAAGCATCCTACAGCGCAAACGGGTGAACGGAATGCAACGAAATTTTCTAAATCAAGAGACTCGGTAGAGTCTCAAGTGACGCAAGCGGAAAAACAAACGAATGCCACGACATTCAGCGGAAACGGAAAAACGAACGAAAACTGCGACACTTATATATACAGCTAGTTTGAGATCAAAGAAATCGTTGGAAGCCGACACTTAATATCTCAGGAAATATGAGATGTTTTTTCTGATATTTTCAAAATAGTCTTTTATCTTCTGTCTGATCCTACCCTGAAATCGCTACATTTCTGCGTGCAATATATTTCGAGATATGAATTGGCTTATTTAAGTTGTAAATGGGCGGCATATGTGTAGAACAAATTTTTCTCGAATATGGCTCGGGCGAATGTCGTTTAATTGATATATGATATTAACCGCTTTTATCTGATGTGCCTGACATCTCCTTTTTCCCTAGGAAAACTCTTGTTTTTTTTATAACTCAGTTTAAAAATCGAACTATTTTTTACTCCGCGATGCACATATTTCTTATGCTAATTCTCAGAATTCTCAATAAGTGTTATTCGGTTTGGTCTTGTAGTTAGTTCGTTGGTTGGTTCAATCTGAATGCAGTCAATAAAAAATTTAGATTTTGTTTTTTAATGCAAGAAAGAAACTTTATTGTTTGTTTCAAATATTTATTGTATATATACGAAATAAAATTTCACTTCAATATATATATATATATATATATTTTTGTTATAAAGGAAATATTTAAGATTTTAAATTTTCGCATTTCGTCAAAAAACTATTTCGATAATATTTTAAATCAGGAAGTATTTTGTAATTATAAGTATTTTACTTCATAGTTATTGATGATAAATTTACAGTTTTTTAAAGAGAAAATATTTCACATTTTTCTTTGCTTTTAGTGTGACGTAAAACGCATCCATCAATTAATCCATCCATTCTCGGCTATTGGCTAATTTTTCACTTTTCATCTGTTATGTATTAATCCGCCGGACAACAAGAACAAATCGTAAAAAAAAGAAACTTTAGCAATCAATTAGCTTGTTCTAATTGATATTAAGTATACAGGATTAAATACAGGATTTTATACAGTAAATACAGGCTTACGGACTATTATATTTCAGGTAAGAAATATTACTTTAATAGTTTTATTATATTTTTTTCTGTGTAATAAATGTACAATCCATTTTTGTGTCCAGTTGTAGATTAAAAGTTGCCGTAATCTGTGAAAATATTATTTATTTTATACATCTGAAATATTTTAAGAAATGTAAAAAAAAAAAAAAAAAAAAAAAAAACTTAGTCTAGCATGCATTTAAACGTCCATGAAAGAAATGGTCGAATTATGTTTCATGAACTAGGTCATTGAGTTTTATATTGTATGATATGTATAAAATCCTGTTAAACAATTTAAACTTTCTATTACAGTTTCATTCAGATTATTTTAAATGAATAAAAAAAGTCACACAATCAGAGATAATACGTGTCCTGATTTTTCTGAATTCTTAAAAAATGTCCTAAAATATCTTTAAATATCATTAGTTATCCTAAAATTCTTGAATTTTTCCTGCTATTATGCTACGTATTGACATTTAAACCACTCAAATTGCACAATCAAATTCCAAACTGGCTCCATACTGTCACACTTTTCTGTGATCATTAGATAAATAATAAATTTAAAACTTTGTAAGTAATTTTGATGCTGCAGTCATGCGTACGTTTTTTTTTTTTTTTTTTTTTTTTTTACAGTTTATGATGCTTGCTTACAAAATTTATTATTTTTTAGCACTAGCTTTTGGTGCATTATACTGCCATTTCATTGATGGAGGGTGATATAAACAAATTAAAAAATTTTATGCATTTCTCTCTTTAAGTAAACTATTTCTCTCTTTAAATAAACTAACTCCTTTTGCCCAAGTACCAGAGCCCGACTTAGACTATCTGGAGCCCCAGGGCAAGCCTATTCTGGGGGGCCCCTTTGCAGTGGCATAAGAGCTCTTTAGATTGCAGAATATCTGCATATGCCTATAGGGGGCCCCTTCCAGAGGGGGGGCAGGGCATTTGCCCCGTATGCCCTGCCATTAGTCAGGGCCTGCCAAGTACAGTAGAATCCTGATTCTAGGGCATCTATTCTCTGAATCGATGAAGATATTCACCAACCGCAAATAATGACAGTCGTTAATTTCAACTTTTACCGACTCCTTTTGCTTATAAAATAAACCTTCCCTCATGAAATTAAAATGCCTAAACCATCTTTCATTAAAATATGTATACTTGTATACCATGAATCATAAAATAATTCGTGATAAAAATAATAATCAACTTAAAAATTCCAACAACAATTTTCTGAACCTATCTGCAGCAAAATAAAATTTATTTTCAAACCATGAAGGCTGAACCAAGTCTCGTATCTCTAGAAATAATATCAATTCATAAAATATTTAATTTGTAGATGCAAATTTTTCATAAATTAAGACTATACAACCAATGTAGTAATCTAGAGATATAATGCAAGTGTATTTTTAAGCCTAAACATTTCTTTAGTTGTTAAATTCATCTACAGAGCTTTAAAAAATATGCAGCACCCGATGCCATGCTACACCGTTACTGCTACTGGGTTAAAAAATTTTAAGTAACTTTAAGATCATTTTTAGTGTTGCACCGAGTAGCACTTTGTCCGAGTACCCTGTACCCATGTATCAAATACCGAGAATAATTGATGTACATAGAAGAATTTAGCACATCTTGAAATTAAAAAAAGACCTTTTGGACATAAAATTAAGTTAAATGGCAAACAGCATGTTTTCATGAAATGTTTCAGAACTTTTGTAGTGCATATACACAATTAGGTTCATCGTTATATTTGATACTTCCAGCTTAATGGATTATTAAAACCCTAATAACTGATAACTTCATTCTTTATTATATAGTCTTTCTCATATGTGAATCATTCTCAGATAATTCTTAGAGAATATAAAAGTTCCTATACACTTAGGCTTAATTTAAGATGCATGAAGTTCACATATGAAATGAGAACATTAAAATAAATATTTTATCATTTCAAACATAATAGATTTCATTAATCTTCAAATTCTAGAAGAGTAAAAAGATAGGTGGTTTTAGGCCATAATTTGAAAAACAATATTTTTGATTATTAAAATATATTTTTACTAACATTTTAGTGTATTTACCTTTTTCATAATTATTATTTTTTAAATTAGAAATTAATCTTTTCTTACAGTTTTAAAAGTGTCTTACTTTTATTTGAACAAATATGTAATTAAAGTTTTATTTACTATATTAGTATAATATAAGGGTTCCTTTTTCTAAAATATTTTATTTTTGTCTCTTTTGTAGATACAATTAGTTTTTATAAAAAAAAAAAAATAAAAATGCATATTACACGCATACAAGATGGTTATACTCAAATTCTTGTAACTAAAATGGATAAGCTCATATCATGAATCGTCTCTATACAGAGTTTGGTGGCAATCTACTCACCTGTTTTAACTGCAAAAAGCTGTTTGCAGCAAAAAGTTTAATGACTCTATATTTATATTTTCATATTTTTACTTCCTTATACAAAGTACGAGTATAAGGAAGTATAGTAATCCCGATTTGCGAAATGGATTTTGCATTTCACATTGCTCGAAAACGAATGATCGCTGAATGTTGCCAATTTATACGTGTGACTGTCATGATGTCTAGTTGTACACCTGCAAGTGTCGTCTTAACACGAGCTTTCGTTTTAGAGATATAAGGGACTTTACACGATTTTTCGTGACTTCTGTATGTATGTGTGTCTGTGTGTGTGTGTGTGTGAGTATGTAGCATAACTCAAAAACGGCTGGACGTAGAAAGTTGCGAATTGATACATAGGTTTGTTATAACATCTAGTTGTGCAACTCCCTTTTTGGACTTTGTATGATTTTCCGTTTTGGAGATATTTAGGAAAATTAGGTTCATAATGGCCAAAATGCATCAAAAAACGGTAATAACTCAAAAACGGTTTGGACAAATCTTGCAATTTAACTGACTTCCCGACTAGCTAGACATTTGAAACTTTCAGAAAAGTTCAGAACACGTTGACAATGCATTTTTAAAATATTTTTAGTCAACTGTTTCTAATACCTGAGCCTTCAGCAGCGTTTATGTGATTCAACAGAAAATTTATTTAACTAACTTCTCGACTAGCTAAACTTTTGACACTTTCAGATTACATCAGAACACGGTGAAAATGCATTTTTTAAATACTTTTAGCCAACTGTTTAGGGTCCCTGCTGTCTTCGGCAGCGTTACCAGTACAAATCTTGCAATCGATTTTTAACTAACTTCCCGACTAGCTAGACATTTAAAACTTCTGGAAAAACTCAGAACACGGTGACAATGCATTTTTTAAATATTTTTAGCCAATAGTTTCAGGTGACTGCTGCCTTCGACAGCGTTTATATGGTTCAACAGAAAATTTATTTAACTAACTTCCCGACTAGCTAGACATTTGAAACTTTCAGAATAGTTCAGAACACGGTGAAAATGCATTTTTTAATACTTTTAGCCAATTTTTTCGGGTTCCTGCTGCCTTCGTCAGCGTTACCAGTACAAATCTTGCCTCGATTTTTAACTAACTTTCAGAAAAGCTCAGAACACGGTGATAATTCATTTTTTTTTTAAATATTTTTAGCCATCAGTTTCGGGTTCAATGACAATGTTTTTTAACATTATGTATATTTCTAAAAGTGTATAAGGAAGTCATGTGGTGCCCACATCAGATTTTTTTAGTTTAGTTATTAATAAACAACTCTTATGAAATGAATACATTTCTTTCAGTTACACATAAAAATAATGAAATTCTTACAACTACTTGGTATTGGCCGAATACTTAGTCCAAATTTGGCCGAGTAGGCCGAATACTGAGTATATACCAAGTACTCAGTACAGCTCTAATCATTTTAATAAATATAAAGTGAATTTGTGCATGAACATGAAAGCTATATTTTTTATTTATATAAATAAACAATTATACACATAATCTTAGTAATAGAAACAATGTGTATCATGGCAAAGCATTATATATATATATATATATATATATGAAAGGAAAAGTCTGTCACTTGCAGATGAAAACACTCTCTGTATCAATGAATTTTAAAATAAGACAATGATATAGTTTTTAAATGAGTTAAAAAAAAAAGAAAGGATAAGGTACTTCTGATGAAATATGGGTAGAAATTGTGTGATTAAAGGAAATATTTTAAGATATTTTCTTTTTTGAATATGAAATAAGTTTCATTTAAAACTGAATACAGGTGGTCTTTAAGATTGGATATTTGTTACATAATTAAAAACAGATCTTATCAATATCTTGAATTTAAAAGCAAGATATGCTGATTTTGAATTATGAGAAAAAAAAGGGGGGGGAGCATTGTAATATGTCCAAGTAATTAAATATATATGTATATATAAACCAGAGCTAGATCTGGACATGAAAATGTCAGTCAGCATACTATTTACTCACTGTCTGTAAAATATTGATTCAAATTTAGAAATTTTTATTCATCAAACTTGAAAATCAGCCTTCCACTCCAATTTATCTGAAATGTGTTGAGTGAAATTTTAAAAAGTACGAATCAGTTTTTAAATAATTGCTTGAAACATAAGTAAGTGTAAAAACATTACCTATTCAATTTTAGATGTATTTTATTGTGACAATTTAAATAAAACAGTATAAAGTATAAAATTGTAAACTAAGATAAACGTTAGGTACAACTGTTAATATTCACTATGAACAAACTGTATGTTATATATATATATACAGAGTAAACAAAATCAAATTTCTAGGATAAAATTTAAATACTTTTATGTACCCTAGTATTATTAATATATAATTTCTTTTGTGAATGTTTTAAATTAATAATCTATTTCATTAATAAATAAATAAAAACCAGTAAAAATTGATTTTTTTTTTCTTTGAATTTTATCTTTTATCTTTTTCTGTAATATAAAGATACTAGTTCATAAAATTATAATTATTTAAATTAGGTTTCTTAAATCATATTTTTTGTGAGTAAAGTCTGTCTCGCAGTTTCAAAAGTAATGAGTCAAATAATTTTAATAGTAGAAGATTGTACTGTTGATGACTGAATGTCTTTTTCTTTTGAAATTGTAAACTCAAAATTCTGTAACGAACAGAATTTACAGCGTAACGGACTGTTATACACTAAAGCTCCACGTTTGTGTACAATTGCATTGTTTATTAGTTCATTCACATAATTGCCTTGTCTTGGGTAGATAGTGGTAGTAAATCGCTAAACTTGTTGAAACAATGGTGGCTGAATGTTTAATGTTAATATTTTTGTTCTGAAGGGAAAAGTTGAAGTGATTATTATTTCCATCTATTAGCAGGCGTGTAAAGGGATGTTGGTGACTTATCATTCTGATAAACACTTAATTAAAAATAAATAAAATATTTGATATTTACATTTAGTGGCAATCTATTCACCTGTTTCCTGTTTAAAGTTTAATTACAAGCACTTTAATTATATTTTTTATAAATTTTTAGTTTTATATTATCCATAAACACTATTACTAATTTTCTTCTTTCCAATTTAGTGCATAAAAATAATGACATTCTTACAGCTACTTAGTATTGGCCAAGTACTTGGTCAAAATTTGTCTGCATATAGAGTACTCAGCAGATTAGCTGAGTGCAAAGTACATATCAAGTACTTGATGCAGCTCTAATTGATAAATCAGATGATAAAAAGAGGGGGGGGGGGGGCTAAAACTAGAGCTGTACTTTGTGCTAAGTATTCGGCCAATACAGAGTAGTTGTGAGAATTTCATTAATATTATGCATTATTATTGAAAGAAATGTGTTAATGAGTGATATTTATTTTATACTAGCCGCCTTCGACGACCAGCTGGCTCGCGATCCGTGAAAAATCCGACTTTATGAAACTCCCGCTCGGTGGCGCCTGCGACGACTTTTTCCCATTTCAGATCTTACAACAGTTTATAGACATATAGTGAAATTAGCTTTATTGAAAAATTTATTCGCAGTAAATTCCCGCTCGGTAGCGCCTGCGGTGCCCTCTTCCCATTTCAATACCTGAAACAGGTTCGCTCACCATGTTATGATCCTTTAAATTTATGACTTTAGCAAAGTCCCGCTCGATGGCGCCAGTGGCGCCTTATCCCCGTTTTATAGTTTACAACACATTCCTTGCTCATTAGAATTTGAAATATTGAAATTTAAAAATATTACAGCGCCATCTGGTGGTAGAAATTTCTGTAATCTATTGTTCAATTCTAAACCAACAAAGCTTTCAAATGATGTATTACTTATGAAATTATTTTAATTAGTAGCTGAGATACCAAAGAAAACCTAATGAGGAAACCTTAAAACGTGTAAATCAGGTGAAATCTCGAATTCCACTTTCGATAATATAAAAGTACTTTAAAATATCTTTCAAATAATGTATTAAAAATAATTTAATTATAATTAGAATTTGAAATATTGAAATTTTAAAATATTACAGCGCCATCTGTTGGTAGAAATTTCTGTAATCTATTGTTCAATTTCAAATCAACAAAGCTTTCAAATGATGTCTTACTCATGAAATTATTTTAATTACCGTAATTTTGTGTATATAACCTGCAGGTAATCTATAACAAAAACCTTGACTTTGTATATCCTGCGGGCTATCATCCGGTGCAGGGTATCTATCGCGAACAACGAGAAAATCAACATGTCTCATTTTTGTTTCGGAAGTCTCGATTACTAACGCATAATAACGATGAAATTGAGGACAGTAAAAAGGAATTTGATGAGGATTTGAATTAAATATTTTATGAATTGCTATGATTTCTTATCTGCCTTCATAGTTTGAAGATAAATTTTATTTTGCTACAGATAGGTTCAGATAATACTGCTATTGGGATTTTTATGTTTATTATTATTTTTATCATGAATTTTTATATAATTCATGGTATATGTATTTTAATGAAAGATGGTTTGGGCACTTTAAATTCATGGAAGTTTTATTTTATTTCATTAGCAAAAGGAGTCGATAAAAGTGGAACTTAACGATTGTCATTATTTGAGAATGGTGTATATCACCATCGATTCAGAGAATAGATGTCCTGGAATCAGGAATCTACTGTGCATGGGCAAAAAGAGTTAATTTAAAGAGAGAAAAACATCAATTTTCTTAATTTGTTTATATTAACTCATCAATGCAATGGCAGTCCAATGCACCAAAAAATGGGTGCTAAAAAATGATAAATTTTGTACGCAAGCATCATAAATTAAAATAATAATAATAATAAATAATTGTTTTTTGTACTAAAAAAAAAAAAAAAAAAAAAAGAAAAAAAACCTATATCCTCGTCAGAAAAAAGCAGGGTTGGCAAGTTTCTTCCAAGTGGAAGAATGGAAGAAACTGTTTTTCTTAAAAATTTATGTTATAAATTGCAGATTTGTAAGATACAATGGATGCATTTATCTTATAAACAACTGTAAGTAACTTTAAAATTATACCTATAAAAATTTAATAACATATTTAATTAATAATTATGGGTATTTTTACCAAAGTGATCTTCGTTATCTGATGATTACGTTCTAAAATACTGAAAATCCAGTTTAAAAAAAAAAAAAAATCTATTTCAATTTAAACAGTGTAAAGTTTTATAATTTAGACAATTTTATTTCTTTAACTGGTAATAAATAATAGTTTGGATCACTTTCTTATATTTTTTGATAAAACATTTTTTAACAAACATCCAGGTAATTAAAAGAACCAGTAGTCAATACTGTATTACAAAATGTCATCAAAAACTTTATTTTCTTTATAGTCATATACAGTGTAGTCAACTCTCTCTAATCCACAAATTTATAATCTGCAAATCTTTCTAATCCATAATTGATTTTCTAATGTAAAAGAAATTTACATCTCATATTTCAAAAAAATTCACCTTTCTCACATTTTTACTTTTTTTTTTTTTTTTTTAAACCAAATTTTTATCTTAATCCTTGCTTTGAAACACAATTGGAAAGGGGGGGGGGGGTTTACATTCTTGTATTTTTTATCCTGCAATTCATGCAGACTAGCACTTAAAACAAACCACTATTACATCAATGTTTAACAAAATTAATCAGTGATGAATATTATTTCTGAACTTTCAAAAGTATTTTGTTTTGTATTTTTTAAATATGTTTATTTACATTATACAGGTACCTATTATATGCAAATATTATGGCTAAAAATTCCATAATTATTATCACTTGCACTGTTTGAACGTATAATAATAAGAGATAGTATCTACGCAAAAACTTCTATAAATATTAGCATTAAAAAGTAAAAACCCATCCACCTGTATATATTTAGTGTTTGTTTTCAAATAACTTATTTTTCTAAAAATATTTTTAATATTAATTGGATTATAGTTTAGATTTGACATTATATTTATGCTTTGAGTTTATATAGTTCATAACTTTTAATTTTGAACATCTGTTTTGTCTTCTGATTGGTTTCTTCAATTTCTTCCAGTTTCTTCTGGTTTTTTCCAGTTTCTTCCACTATCCTGGAAGAAACCCAACCCTGGAAAAAAGAAAAAAAAAAAAAAAAAATGCATGACTGCAGTGATGCCGCATCAAAGTTGCTTACAAAGTTTTAAATTTATTATTTATTTAATGATGTCAAAAAAGTGTGACAGTATGGCTTTTGATTGCATAATTTGGGTGGTTTAAATGTCAATATGTAGTATAATAGCCGAAAAATTCAAGAATTTTAGGATAACTAATGATATTTAAAGATATTTCAGGAAATTTTATAAGAAATCAGAAAAATCAGGACAAGTATTATCCCTGCTTTTGAGACTTTTTTTATTCATTTTAATAATTTGAATATTATAGAAAGTTTAAATTGTTTAACAGGATTTTATACATATCAGACAATATAAAACTCAATGGCCAAGCTCATGAAACATTATTCGCCCCTTTCTTTCTTGGACGTTTACATGCATAACTAAGAGTTTTTTTTTTTCATTTCTTAAAATATTCCAAATGTATAAAAATATATTTTTTAAGGAGTACACCGACTCTCAATCTGTAAACTTGACACAAATAAGATACAAATATTTTAGCAAAACTTAAAAATGGATCGTTTCTACGTGCTTGACAATGCTTGTTTACAGACAAAAAAATATAATAAAACTATTAAAATAATAATTCTTACCAGAAATATAATAGTCCGTAATCCTGTATTTAATAATTCTATAAAATACGTAATCTATATCTATAAAATGCTACAATATCTTTGAAATACGTAAAATCATTTTAAGTAATTTAAGATGCACAATAAGTTAGGGGAACAAGCTAATTGTTGCAGTTTATCTTTAAGATTTACCTTCTACATGGAAACATGACGACAACTTTCACAATAATATCATTACGGAGTCTTTGAAAGATGAAAAAGGGGAGGTGCACAAATCCTTGTTATAACAAACCCATATACCAGTTTGCAATATTCTACGACCAACTGTTTTTGAGTTATGTAAGATACACACATGCGTACATACAGATGTTATGAAAAGTCATGTTAAGTCATAGATATTTCTGAAATGGAAGCTCATTTTAAGACCATTGTTGCATATGTACAACTAGACATCAGGACCGTCACAAATATAAATTTGCAACATTCTACGATCATTCGTTTTTGAGCTGTGCAAAATACGAAATCCATTTCACAAATCGGGATTACTACAATACTTCCTTATACTTTGTATAAGGAAGTTTAAAAAAAATCAACCCACCCTTCCTACAAGCCAGAACGAAGCAGGACACTTTGGTTTTGTCGTTTTGGTCCCGCTAATTTTTTGCTATCTTTAAATATATGAGTTTTTTAGTATGATAGCATATTTGTTGATATGGACAAATTGAAATGCTCTTAGAATATCTTTAATAAGGAATATCTTATAGGTAAATATATAAATTTTCGACATTATGATTGCTCCCTAGCCATTGAGATTCAGGGAATTTTGTTCTGATTTTTAAATGAAAATTTAATATATTTAATTATTATTTTTATTTTTATTTGCTATTGCACTTTTTTTTTTTTTCATTTTATTTAGATTTAACTTACTTTAATTGATGTAATTTGATTTTTAATTTACAATTAGTTACTAAATTTTGTGATTTGAAAAGTATTGTTAACAATAACAACAATACCTTATTATTGAAAAGGAATCGACATTTGAATATATTTATTAAATAAAGTCTGAATTAATTTAAAAATAATAAAATTATTACGGGATTTTACGAAATCCTCCCCTAAACCCCCTTGAGGTCGGGGGCAATAAACACGTGCAAAAACACGTTTTCCTGCTTGAATTCGCCTTCAATTATCTTAGAAATTCAAATTTTGATGCGTGGATGTTGATTAAGTGTACGCATTATGTACTTTGGTGGGATTTCGCAAATTTTCGGACATACCCGCTGGGGAAGGGGAGGTAAAAAGCAGGAAAGTTCTTCCGAAGGCAGGGGAAACCCGGACTCGTCACGTTGCGAGTGGGAAGAACACGTAAAGAACACAGCGGGAACTTTAACTTAGGTTATTAATAATGATATGTGATTTTGACAACTTATTTAAGTATAGTGTCCAGCGAAGCGGGCAAAGCCAGCTAGTAAATAAATAAAATTAGAAATTCTAACTTCTAAACTTTTATTAAATTATTTATTTTAATTTATAATTGTTGCCAAAAAAATTTTACGAGTTAATTTATTTTTCGACATATAATAAAATATATTTTCACAAAAACAATAATAAAAAACTTTTTCGATAATGTTTGTTTCGATACTGATTATTATTAATTTTCTTTTCTTTTCTTTTCTTTTCTTTTCCATTTAAAAAAAAAAAAAAAAAGATTTTGGTGAAATTCTGGCAAAAGCAGAATTTAGTTTAGGACGGTGAACTATTATTATTATTATTATTATTTTTTTTTTTTCAAATTATAACATTGCTTTCAAATTATTCAGTTATATTTTCGACAAATTTTAGATTTCGATAAATGTCCAACTATCGAAAACTGGTATATCGTAAAAATCCGCAGATTGAGTCCTCAGTCCTAAAAATACAGATAGTTTTGTTTAAAAAAGGGAAAAGGAAAGAAAGAAAACCTTAGGATATTAAATATAATTTGCTTTTAGTGACAGAATGCTATTTCTTTCAATGAACTAATTATTAACTTGCAACTATCATAGACTCTTTTTCATAAGCATAAGCGTGTGATCATTTATAAAGTTTTTGAATTTATATACAGTAGAGAGCCAGAAATCCGCCGAAATCCGCAACAACTTGTCAGATACAAACAATGAAATTCGCTATTAATAAATTACAAATCTGCAAATCAGAATTTTTGAAAAAGATCTTAAATAATAATTTTATGTTTGCATTTTATGATTACAAAAATGAAAAACAAAATAATAATATGAAAGACTGCAAGATCCAAGTTGCTGCTAATGAAATTATTGACAGTATATTAAATTCATCAAAAGAAAATAATGATTATTGTGATATGATGATATCAATCAGGTAAATAATAACAAACTAATTTTTTTAAATGCTTTTTGATGAAGGCATAATTTGTAAGGAAGAACTCAATAAAATTCGTAGAAAAATAAATTTGTGTTACTACTATTTACAATAAATAAAAAAATAGATAAATCGTGCAGGTTCAAGTTACGTGTGAACAAAATACAAATTTTATCTAAGTTTGACAATTTTTTTTTTTCCATTTTTATTTATTGTTTTCATTATATATTATTGTTGATGTTCATTATTATTCTCATGTACCTAGTAATTTAATATTCAGTGTTATTATTCACTAGTATGTGTTTAGTTTGATTAATATTCTGTTTTTATTATTCAAAGAGAAAATCATTTTTTATGGGGCCCCGAAATCCGCAAAATCCTAAAATCCGCACAACCTCTGGTCCCGAGGTGTCCGGATTTTTGACTCTCTACTGTATTAATTAATTTATATATATGTGTGTATGTGTGTGTGACAGAAAGAGAGATGTTTCATTCGATTTGATTGTGATTAAATTTTTATCATTAATCTAAGAGGAATTTATTTCAAAATCAGTGTTATATTTATAATAATAATAAAATGTATGTTTGTTTGTCCGGGATATTTAATTATGTTAATCATGTACGTAAATTGCTAACCATGTACATAAATTAATTTTCTTTCAATTATAATGATTTTATTTTAAAAATGAAAAAAAATGTAAGTAGTCCAATATTTAATCAAATATGCGCATTGCATGTGTCGAGGTTTAGAAAATGTTCATGCACAATTTTTTATCTCTTTAGTCCATGTTTAACTTATGTTTTTCAAAAAATATGTTATGCCCCTATGACTAAAAACAATGCCCTTGCCCGCATTGAAATCTCAGTAGCACCTTGCGATTTGTTTAACACATTTTCTTCCACAGACAGTAAAAAAGAATTTCACTGTTTTGTTTCAGTGCATTTGAAAAAAAAAAAAAAAAAAAAAAAAAAAAAAAAACGGGTGTGGGGGGGGGGGGGGGGCACTTTTAATAAAAAAAAAAAATTAAACAATATTGTAAGGGATTAAGATAGAAGAAAAATGCTTATCCAATTCTGTGTGATATATAACTATTTTCTGTATTTGACAAATATATCCGGATTGACAGAGAAGAAAATGACTCAAGTTTAGCAGATCTGCACAAATTAAATCCAGAGATCATTATTTAGGTTCTTCGTATCTTCTTTTATTATTAAACTAACATTTAGGAGATGCTTGGATAAAGCATAAATTTCCTACAAATTTTGTATTTGAGCTACCGGAATTTGAATGTGATAAATAAGAGTCGCACTACAGTGTTTTATATTAAAAACCTTGTATTTTATTTAAACTGAAATTTTGGGGAGTTTGATAAATTAACAATGCTTAGATCTTCGGTGATAACTGATACACTTTATCATTCAAAATTCGATCTGAAATAAAAAAAATTCTGTTCCATGTGTCCTATTGTTACATCATTTTCAACAAAAGTTGAATATGAGGTAATATCAATCAATAAATATGCTATCATACTAAAAAAAAACCTCATATATTTAAAAGATAGCAAAAAATTAGTGGGACCAAAGTGTCATGTACCCAAGCCAGAAAGACTTGTTTTAATCTTTTGATTAATTAATCAATAACCCTTAAAAAGTAATGATATCAATACAAAAAACCCTTAACGGGTTAAAAGTTTGTGACGCAGCTAATTTATGGCTAAAAGAAATTAAAATATGGGTCTTAAAAATAATGATATCAAATTTTAAGCATCACACTATCTCTTTGCACAAATTTTGACTTAGTTGGATACTATGATACAAAGTAACATTAACATAAATTTTACTCACAGTTTTGGATAGCGTGACGCAAAAGACAAATCGATTTATTGAAATAAATAATTTCAATTTATAATGCAAACTCAGTGAAAGTGTGATTATTTGACAGTATATTTGAAAATTAAAAGCACTGTTTCAATGTGTAAATATACTTTATTAGACAAAACAAAGGTAATTTTAGTGGAATCTAAAAATAAATCTTTTAAAGTGACATTGAGGCGTCACTGGAATTTTGATATCATTCCTTTTAAAACTGTTATTTTGAAATTGAAATGCAAATGAAAAAGCATCAGTGAGTATATTTTACATATTTGTCTTATCTTGAAGTCAAAAATATTATGTTTGCATTGTAAATATAAATAAAAGAAAAAAGCAAATGATCAAATAAGAAAATTTATGTATAATTTAACTAATAGCAAAGCGTCACTTAAAATTTGATATCATTATTTTTAAGACCAATATTTCAATTTCTTTTAGCCATAAAGTAGCTGCGTCACAAACTTTTAACCCGTTAAGGGTTTTTTGTATTGATAGACTATACACGAAATGCGCTCACAGAATTTCGAAAAAAAAAAAAAAGTTCCAATATGTCCACCAGAGGGCATCTTTTCTGTAAAAACATGAAATCTAACACATTAGGGGCCTTATTCACCAACTTCTTAACACTCGGATTAAACCTGGGATCAGTGGTAATCGCTCGATCTTACAAAATTCGGTATTCTCCAACAAAAATCCGCGGCAGATCTGTAGAACAGAGGTTCACTGGTGTTTGTTTACACTTTGACGATATTATCCGTGCGCCAACGAACCAAGGAAATGAATTTATCTTATGGCAACCTTACAAAACGTTTGTTTACGTTCGAAATGAAAGAAATATTAATGCAGACGACTATTTAACGTAATTAAATAAAATTATCAAAGAAATTTCATAAAATGGCGATGGTTAATTAACTTTTTAACTATAATATTTTAATAAATAAGCAAATACTTAACAACATGCACGTTTTGTCATCGAAGTTTTAAGAGCAAATTAATTTCAACAACACAATAAATGTAATTAAATAAATGAAAATTCAGAATAAAAATATAACTTTAAAAGTAATTAAAAAAGCATTAAAACTTACAATATATGCAACATGAATTGTATTTATTTATTTATTTTTTTTTTTTCCATTTTGAAATTTCTGTTGACTCCATAATACGTAAATCACATATCAAATATTTCACTTCGCGCTCAGTTAATTCGTAACATTCGAGGATTCTAAAACCGCATTCAAATGAATCGAAAAACATCGGTATAAAAATTATGAGAATATAGAAATAAAATAAAAAACACATTTTCAAGTTATCAAATGATACGCTTTCATTTAGACACATATCGTTTCGAATTTTTCATTAACTCTTACATTTCAGCGGAGGGGAAAATTCCCTAGTTTTCATAAACTTGACCAACAAGTGATTGAGTGAGTGAGTTTTACGTCGAACTAGTGCTACGTTGTGGGCAATGAGTACGGCAACCAAATATCCCCATTTTCTACAGACAATGTTTACTTTATTCGCATTATTATAATTTTTTAAAAACTTATAGAAAGTAAACTATTTAATATTCAAATTTTATTTTTAGTGGTTATTAATTAAAAATGAAAGAAAAAATACATGTTAAATTAGTTAATTGTAGCAATTTAAAGCTTCTCTGTTTTAAAAGTTCACGGATCCGGCCACTGTAACGACGGAGGATGAATTGGGACATACCCCTAAGGTATATGAACCAACAAAGAAACATGGCTGTATAAAGCTATGAATCTAAAAACGCACGTAACTCGGCTCCGCGGCAATCACTATCGCGCATGTTAAGACCAAAATTTCCAATAATGTAGCTCTAGTGCAAAGTAAAATGCGCTGAAAACAAATGAACCAATCAAATATCGCCTAATTTCCCATAATGTAGCTCTAGTGCAACGTAAAATGCGCTGAAAACAAATGAACGAATGAAATATCGCCTAATTTCCCATAATGTAGCTCTAGTGCAACGTAAAATACGCTGAAAACAAATGAACCAATCAAATATCGCCTAATTTCCCATAATGTAGCTCTAGTGCAACGTAAAATACACTCAAAACAAATGAACCAATCAAATATCGCCTAATTTCCTGTAATGTAGCTCTAGTGCAACGTAAAATATACTCAAAACAAATGAACCAATTAAATATAGCCTAATTACCCATAATGTAGCTCTAGTGTAACGTAAAATACACTCAAAACAAATGAACCAATCAAATATTGCCTAATTTCCTGCAATGTAGCTTTAGTGCAACGTAAAATACACTCAAAACAAATGAACCAATCAAATATCGCCTAATTTACTGTAATGTAGCTCTAGTGCAACGTAAAATATACTCAAAACAAATGATCCAATTAAATATAGCATAATTACCCATAATGTAGCTCTAGTGCAATGTAAAATACACTCAAATCAATAAAAAACAAATGAACCAATCAAATCTCTCCATACTGCGTCATAATAGAATTGTTAAGTTATATTTACAAGGATAGGCAGTTTCTCGCTACGGAAGTTCGCCAAGCAGAAAGTGAACCTCTGTTCTACGGATCAACCAAATCCGCTGTTCACCGGCTACTTTAATTCTCGGATTTGTTGATCCATGGTTTAATCCGAGTGTTAAGAAGTTGGTGAATAAGGCCCTAAAACGACCAAAACGGAATACAGAATCAATATTAACATTTATTCACTAGTTTCTGATCACCTTTGTTATCTGTTTTGGTCGTTTAGGGCCATATTCACCAAACTTCATTGATCGAAGATTAAACCACGGATCAGCAAATCCGAGAATCAAAGCTAACACTAGATTAAATTCCTACCGTATTCACCATCAGCCGATTACGTGATCCATGGATTGACTTGAAGAGAAATAAAAGATTCATTTTGATTGGCCAAGAAAGAAGATAGCCTTCGGCTTCAATTAACTAATCAATCGGATTAGAAGATTAGAAGATTAGAATGGGTAAAAAGCAAATTGGCAACACTGATACACGGTTCGCTCTTGTTTACTTCGATTTTGTTTACACACGGATTAAGAATCAATTTTACTTTAGAACATTTTTAAAAAGAATAATCACGCAGACGAAAACTGCTTACGCTACGATTTAAAATTTTGATTGTTATGGATAAGAGAAAAAATTTCTCCGAACTGGAAGCTGAGGCGAAATTAATGCATTATTCTTTTCTGTGGCAGATGACAGCCTACTATCTAAAATTCGTATTAGAGATTCCACGGAATCTTTATTTAATCGATAGCGATATGAAAATGTCACATTATCCAAAGAATCCAAATCATTTACTCTAATTTGATGCTCCGACCTTTTCCTTCTTTCAAATGTTCCCAATAGTTCTAAGCTTTCAATATCATCTAAAGAGAATAGATCGTCAACGTCGGCCATGTTTCTTATTTGTTTACGAAGCTGAGCTGCGGAGTGCGCATGCGTTACGGAAAGATCCGATAATTATCTCTGTTAATCCTCCGATATTCCAGGATCAAAAACGAAGTGTTAAAGTAGCCGGTGAACTGCGGATTTTCATTGGAGAATACCGATTTTCGTATGATCGAGCGATTACCGCTGATCCGAGGTTTAATCCGAGTGTTAAGAAGATGGTAAATACGGCCCTTAGTGCGTTAAATTTAATGTTTTTCCGAAAAAGGCGCTCTCTGGTGGACATTTTGGAATTAATTTTTTTTTTTCGAAATTCCGTGAGCGCATCTCGTGTACAGTCCATATACCAAATTTCGTTGCATCCCGTTCACTCGTTTGCGCTGTAGGATGCTGTTTATAGGGGAAGTTTAATTATAACCTCCTCGTACATCAAAGTTATATAAACACTTAAAAATACACACAAATTTTTAAACATAAATGTAAAATGTACAAGATGTCAAAAGTGTCAAAAATTTTACTTGCGTTGGATTTTGTCTGATAACCCCTCACTGTAAAAATGAAGTGTTTAAAAATGTGTAAATGAATAATTTTGTTCCAAAAAGTAAAAGATATTTGTCTCGTTTATGAAATATTGCATGTTTTTAATTTATCTATTCGCTTCATAATGTATTATAAATTTGCTAAATTAGAAGCTCTTTAATAGAATTTTCACAAATTTAAAAGGGTAGAGTACAAACACAGAATTTATTCCCTCAAATCTATTGAACGGAATTTCATGGTGGTTTCATTATGGTTTACGGAAGAATACATTATTCAGAAGCTATGTTCTTAATATTGGTATTCATAACAGTCTATACTAATTTTTTAGCATGTTAAATATACTCAATAATAAATACATGAGATCAAAAAAAAATAAATAAATAAATAAATAAATAAATAAATCTTTTAAAGTAACACTGAGGCGTCACAGAAATTATATCGTTTCTTTTAAAATTCATATTTTGAATTCGCGAGGTGCAGATGAAAAAGTATCAGGGAGTAAATTCTATATATTTCTTCGTACTGAAGTTGAAAATATTATGTATACACTGTGATGTAAATAGAAGAAAAAAAAACTAGTATGTTGTGGCCACCACAAGACTTTCGTCTATATTTTCTTATATACATATTCAATCAGTAACAATATTTAAAAAAAAAAAAAAAAAAAAAAAAAAAATTTTCGATTTTTTTTTTTTTTTTTTTTTTTTTTTGTTAAAAGTAAAAAAAATCGATAACTTTGTTTTAAATTATCACAGATTTATGGTTCAACCATTCGTTTTAAAGGTATTGACGAGATCTTTCGAAAGACACCCATCTTGAAAATTTACCCCCCCCCCCCGGGAAGTACTTCCCCCCCCTCCAAGGGGGGAAGCGATGCCCCCACATGCACAGAAATTTTTTTCCCAGTTAACTATTACTATTATCAAAAACTCATATTAATTTTACAATCACAAGTTAAAAATAACTTTCATTATGTACATTTATACGAAATTTTATCCTATACTGCCATGTTAAAAATTTTGAAAAAATGCGATCACAGCGCCACCTGTTGCGCTATTGATCCCCAAATGTAATCAACACCAGTTTATGTTAGGGACCAACTAAATACCAAGTTTGGTTAAATTTCGTTAAAAAAAAAAAAAAAAAAAAAAAAAAATGACGGAATGTAAAATCAATTGAGGTAGTGAATCAACGAATGCTTTGCCAGCTTCGCTGGTCACTATATTTAAAGGGGACTAATGTGCAAGTTGTACCTGACGGGACTAAAGTAAAAGTTGTATCTCAAGGGACTAATGTGAAAGTTGTACCTCACGGGACTAATGTGCAAGTTGTACTGAACGAACAAACTATTTCTTTCAACGAAAATGCCTACTAACCCTGGACGATAGGTCTAATATATCGTATCATATTATATATCGTATTTATCGTAATATAACTCAATACTAATTTCGCTTCCTTCTTCGACTCGTTTTAATACGCATTTTTTATATGCATGAGCAGCCCCCGAAAAACAAAAACATTAAATCATTAAATTCATTTTTTTACTTATTTTTCACGCGCACTTTTTATTTACTAATTCAAAATTATTAAAAAAAAACTTTTTCGATATCGCTTGTAACGATACTGATTATTATTAATTTTCTCTTCTTTTTCTTTCAATAACAATAATTTAAAAAAAAAAAAAAAAAAAAGATTTTGATGAAATTCTGGCAAAAGCAGAATTTAGATTAGGACGGAGGACTATTAGTTTTTTTTTTTCTTTTTTCAAATTATAACATCGATTTCAAATTATTCAATTATATTTTCGATAAATTTTAGATTTCGACAAATGTCCAACTATCGAAATCGACAACGCAAAAATCCCGGATTGAGACTAATAGTCCTCAGTCCAAAAAAAAAAAAAAAAAAACTGAAAGCAAAGTCAATTAATTTGGCCTGTTGGCAAGATATTGTTATCTCAGATTTTTTGCAGTTGGCACCAAAATTATTGGAGCACTAGCAATAATTCAAAAATTTAAATAAGATAAAGTACACTTAATGCTGTTTTCTTAAATAAATGCTTGTCGAATCATGCTCTTAGAGTGACTAAGGACATGATTCGGCAAGGATTTATTTAACAAAACAGTATTAAGTGTACAGTTTTTATATACGAATTACTGCTCGCGCTCGAATTATTTTGCTGCCGACTGTAATGAAGTTCAAGTTTTGTTAAAATATCTTGAAAAATTATATTAGAAACCAGTGCGATTATACACGTGTGAAGAATGAGTAAAAATGCTACACACACCCTCTTTCCCTCTTAAATGTTAATTTCGGAAGATTATCATAATTTAATTCAATTAAGGCAAACGAGGAGACATTTTTCTAAATTCCAAGCTTCTACAGGAAACCACATTGATTTTCCACGTACGAAGAACGAGTAGAAATGCTAGCTACCCCCTTTCACCCCTTAAATATTAAATTTCAGAAGTCTGTTATCTTTTATCTTAATTAGAGCCTAAGAGGACACATTTTTCTAAACTCCAAACTTCTATTGGACAAAATTGCAGATATATGGCTAAAAGTTTTAAAAACTTCGACTTCCCCTTTCGACCCTTAAAGTTAAATTTTATTAAATCCGTTTATAGTGAGCCCCTACGGCCCTACGTAGAGCCCCTTAAATAGAATACATAAGCAGGCACATCGCCGCCATTTTTTTGCTTCGTAAGAGGACAACATTCCCGCTTGGCGTCCTTATCGCTTCACTAATGATTTTAAGAAATCTTGATCTGAAGCTAATCCAGTGAAGATAAGAGCAATAAGCAACAATAAAATTCCTAAAAACACATTTTTTTCACACTACATTCTCAGGATGTCCTTTTATTCTGAGGATATCCTATGAATGTACTGGGGCAAGACGTAGTGTTAGGGCAGTTTCTGTTTCTTTTACAAAATGTTGCCAAAACTAAAATACACAGTAATAGAATGTCTGTTGAACAGTTTATATTCTCTTCTTGAATGATTATAGCAGTTTATCGCTAAGCAAACTCCCATATCATAGTTTACTTTAAAAAATATATAAAATATAATAAAAGAAGTTACTCTAAAGTAACTTAAGACGATAAAAAAAAATGTTTGTCGTTTTTTTCATCAGTGAAACGCGCTGGATGCACGTGGCAACACTAAGACAACAAAATACCTGATGCGCCAGCTCTTTCATATAGGACTCTTAGCCTTACGTAGAGCCCCTAAATAAAATATATGGCCAGAGCATCGTCGTTATTTTTTTTACCTCGGAAGAGGGCAGCACTCCCGCTTAGTGTCCATATCGATTTCCTGGTATTTTAATGAAATCTTGATCTGAAACTACTAGCTACAATCAGTCAACAAAAGCAATAAGCAACATTAATATTCCTAAAAACACGTTTTTTTTCACATTACATTATCAGGGTATCCTGTGGATGTATTGGAAATGAGATGTGTTATTAGGGCTGTTTCTGTTTCTTATACAAAATGTCGCCAAAGCTCAAATACAAATACATAGTAATAAAAGGTCTTCTTAAATCGATTTATCAATATTAATATAAATAATATGATTAAATAACGCATTTTTCTGTATTTTTACATTAACACATGTCAAAAATGCAAAGAAAAATATAAGTAAATTGTTTATTCGTCTTAAATTATCTTATGGAAATATGAACATTTTATGCTCTTTTCTTCAGTGATTACAGCAGTTTATCGTTAAACAAACACTCATATTATACTTTACTTAGCTAAAATAATGAAATACAATAAAAGGAATAACTCTAAAATAACACAAGACGATAGAAATAATGACTTCCATTTATTTATCAATGAAACGGGCTGCGTACATGTGGCAACCATAAGGCAACAAAATGCCTGATGCTCCAGCTCGTATATATAGGAGCCTTAGCCCTACGTGATTCTCTATCCATGACGTAGCCTACGTCATGGATAGAATATGGATAAAACCGTCCAAACAGCATGTTTCTAGCTTCAACGATAGATGAAAAGGTGAATCAGGGATTAACGACTCTGTTTATAGAAAATATATTTTATATGGTGCTAAAACTATTCCATAATTTCGCGAGAAATTACAAATATATGAGGAAATAACTAGAGAGGCTAATAAAGCCAAACCAGTAAAACGTAAGTCTGTGAATGAGTCTAAGATTGATAAAACTAAATACGAAACTAATTTTACGTCAAATAAAAATGAAATGCGTGTGCTAAAAAATCACAAAAGTCTTGATTGTTGTAATTATTTTAATTACTTTAAGTGCAGGTCAATCGAATTAATGCAGCTCATTCATATTAATCAATGTTTTACAGTTCAATCAAATAAGACGTAGACATTATCACACTTTAAAAATTTGGGCCAATAGACCATAATGATAGAGAATTTTTCTTTGTGTCCATGTTAAAACTAGTATGTTGTGGCCACCACAAGACTTTCTTCTATATTTTCCTATACAAATTCACTCAGTAACAATAAAAAAAAAAAAAAAAAAAAAATCAGGTGTATTTTTTTTGTTAAAAGTAAAAAAATTCGATAACTTTGTTTTAAATTATCACATATTTATAGTTCAACCATTCGTTTTAAAGGTATTGACGAGGCCTTTCGAAAGATACCCATTTTGAAAATGTACCCCCCTCGGGAATACTCCCCTCAGGGCGGGGGGCGATGCCTCCACAAGCACAAATTTTTTTTCCTAATTAACTACTACTATTATCAATAATTCATATTAATTTTACAATCACAGGTTATGAATAACTCTCATTATGTACATTTATACGAAATTTTGTCCTATACTGCCATGTTAAAAATTTAGAAAAAATACGATCACAGCGCCACCTGTTGAGAGATTGATCCCCAAATTTAATCAGCACCAGTTTATGTCAGGGGCCAACTAAATACCAAGTTTGGTCAAATTTCGTTAACAAAAAAATTACGATTTTAGTTTTCTAATTTTTTTTCGTTAAAAGTAATAAAAATCGATATATATCATCATAAAAATAGTTAAAAGGAACTACTGGGAACAGAAAACGTATAGACACATCAAAATATCAAAGTCGGATTTTCGACATGATTACAATACTTTCCTTGCATATGTATACTACTGGCCATTAAAATTGCTACACCAAGAAGGAATAATAATAACGGAATGAAATTTGTTGGACACATACATTATAGTAGGAAGAACAATTGATTAAAATTTCAGGAAATTTAGAGTAATATGTACTGAGAAAACAGTACATAAAGCAACGACCTCTGTGAGCAATAACAGCACTTATCTGCCTAGGCATTGAATCGAACAGCGATTGAAAAGAGACTGGCCCCCCACCAATCACCAGTAACTTCGATCGATGAATTGTGGCATCGTGTTAAAACTTTGCAGCGGTTCGCTATGCCAAAATAGCGATAAAGAACTGCCCTTACTGCCAGTTGGCGGAAAAACGGTAATATGGCAACCTGCCAAGAGGGAGAAACACACATCTCTCTCTCTCATCATTAGTCTCAGTCTGTGCTCTGCTTCCACTGGTATCGTCGGCCGTTGGGTCGAAATGTTTACTTACTTATCTTTAATTTAATGTTTATTGTTTTATTTATCTTTTATTAAACAATGTTAATATTTAATTGGCTGGTGTTTTTTGGTTAAATATGTTTGTAAATTTATTTTCTGACTCAAAATTTATCGGCATGCAAAACGCACGCCGAATTGGTGACCGCGGACAATCTATTTTAATCTTTCAAAATTAGCGAAATCCAGCCTTAATTAATTTAAAATATGAGGGTAATTTATTAATTAATTTAAAATATAGGATTATTTATAGATTCTGTTTATTTATTTTTACTTCGCGGCAACCGTGTGCACGTGTTATATATCTCTACCTGGAGGAGTGCCATTCATCATAAATAAAAGTATGTGTTCATTTTATTTCTATTACTTTGTGATTGGTCGATTATTTTTATAATTATCTTTTTATATCAAAAAAAAAAAAGCGTTATATATATTTTTTAAATATTGTAAATTGCTACGTATTTGATAATTTCTGTAAATTTTGCGCAATTTTCTATTTACACCTACTTTAAAACTTGGTATGTGTACTGATATCCTCTAAGTTTTTGACTAAAAATTTATTTTACCTCTCCTTTAAATTGATATTTTCATTATGACTGGTGAAAACACACAAAATAGTACTGCAGGTACAGAGTCGCAGGTATCGCATGTCTCTGTAAAAATCCCTCCCTTATGGAAATCTAACATTAAACTGTGGTTTATACAGGTAGAAAGCAATTTCGCGCTTGCTAAAATTACCCAGGATTTAACAAAATACAACCATCTTATCGCCTCTATAGATCCCGAAACCTTATCCACAGTATCGGATATTTTGTTTACCCCACCCGCTACAGATAAATATGAAACTTTAAAAAATAGATTAATAGCTGAATTTTCTGCTTCAGAAACGGAGCAGGTCCGCCGGTTGATTTCCGGACTTCATTTGGGCGACGATAAGCCGTCCCATTTACTACGAAAGATGCGAGAATTAGGGGGTTCAGGAATAAATGATGATTTCCTGAAAACTTTATGGTTGCAAAGGCTACCATCTGAAATACAAGCTATTTTGTCCATTAGCTCCGAATCGCTGGATAATTTAGCCAAAATGGCAGACAAAATTTCAGAAGTCCGTACTTCTCCACCAGAAAATAGCGTCTTTGCCGTCGGGCAGTCCAGTGTAGCAGCCACTGAGGGTATTTCTCCACTAAGCGAGTTTAACGCAATTAAAGGTGCAATCGCCGCCCTCAGTAAACAAGTCGAACATCTTTCTCGCGATCGATACAGAGTGCCATTTCATCGTGACAGTTCCAAACACCGCGATTTTTCTCGTGGACGCTCCCGTGATGGTAAAAGAGATTTTTGTTATTATCACAAACGGTTTGGGAAAAATGCAAAAAAATGCCGATCACCTTGTTCCTATTGCCCTACTACTACCGATCAGGAAAACTCTCAGTAGCGGCTGTCGATCGAGATACATCGACGGCAGTCGCACAGTCATATCGCCTGTACATTTATGATAAAAAATCTAATTTTAAATTTTTGATCGATTCAGGCTCTGATGTATCTTGTATACCTCTTCCCAAATATCTAAAAAATCTAAAGCCTGATCCCTTGCAATTATTCGCTGCTAATGATTCAAAAATTTATACTTATGGATCTAAACTAATGAATGTAGACCTAGGCCTCAGGCGAAATTTCACATGGAAATTTTTAATAGCTAATGTTCCTATTCCTATAATTGGAGCCGATTTTTTACAAAATTTTGATCTATTAATAGACCTTAAACGACGCAAACTTATCGATAATGTCACAAAACTTACCCAACCGGGAATAATTTTAAAATCTCCAGATTATTTTTCAGTAAAACTTATTTCTGGCGATTCGGTTTACCACCAAATTCTAGCGGAATTTCCCGAATTAACAAAATTATCATCCCGGGTAAAACCTGTGAAGCACAACACAGTCCACTACATTGAGACAACCGGCCCACCAATCCATAGTAAACCGAGACGATTAAATCCAGAGTTATATGAGGCCGTAAAAAAAGAATTTCAATATATGATAGATCAAGGCATCTGTCGGCCATCTAAATCACCATGGTCGTCGCCTCTTCACGTTGTTTCAAAAAGTTCCGGTAACATCCGTCCCGTCGGCGACTACAGGAGATTAAATTCTCGTACCGTGCCGGATCGTTATCCCATACCCCACATCCAAGATTTTTCTAATGCATTACACGGAAAAACTATCTTTTCAAAACTCGATATTGTCCGAGCTTATTTCCATATACCAGTGCACCCTGATCATATACAGAAAACTGCAGTTTGCACCCCTTTTGGGTTATTTGAATTTCCGTTTTTAAATTTTGGTCTGTGTGGGGCAGCACAGACTTTCCAAAGATTTATGCATGAGATTCTAGGTGATCTTAAATTTTGCTATGTTTATTTAGACGACATTTTAATTTTTAGCACTACGGAAGAGGAACATAAAGCCCATTTAAGAATTGTACTTGATAGGCTAAATAAATACGGACTGGCTTTAAACATTTTAAAATGTATATTCGGCGCATCAGAAATTCCTTTCTTGGGACATTTAGTAACGGGGAGTGGTACCAAACCTTTGCCGGACAAGGTTGAACCAATTATAAATTACCCACAACCAAAAACTATTAAAGACCTTCAGAGGTTTTTGGGATTTTTGAATTTTTTTCGTAGATTTTTGCCTAATATAGCACAACATCAAGTGCATTTAACTTCTTTCCTAAAAGGGGCTAAGAAAAATGATAAAACAAACTTAGAATGGTCAGATAAGGCAGAAGAAGAATTCCAAAAATGCAAACAATTAATCTCAACTGCAGTTTTATTGGCACATCCAAAGCCAGACGCGCAATTAATTTTACAAGTTGACGCATCAGATTTTGCGATTGGGGGATCATTGTCGCAAATTGTAAACCAGGAATTACAGCCTTTGGCATTTTTCTCTCGGAAACTTTCCCAAACAGAGAAAAAGTATAGCGCATATGACAGAGAGTTATTAGCAGCTTACGCGGCCATCAAACATTTTAGGCATATGCTCGAAGCGAGACAATTTTCTTTATTCACCGACCATAAGCCCTTAACTTATGCATTCCAACAGCGTTCAGATAGATGTTCCCCAAGGCAGGCTAGGCAATTGGATTTTATATCCCAATTCACCACAGATATTCAGCACATAAAAGGCTCAGATAACATTATAGCAGATGCACTTTCACGTATAGATTCCATAAGCATGCCAAATCCCATCGACTATACGGAAATTGCCCGAGCACAACAAACAGACCCAGAGTTAGAAAATTTAATTAAAAATTCAAAAACTTTGCAATTAAAACAAATATTTTTATCAGATAATCAAACACATATTTATTGCGATTTGTCAACGGGCACGGCTCGTCCATACATTCCTCAATTATTCCGTAAAAAGGTATTTTTATCTTTACATAATTTATCCCACCCTAGTATCCGCAGTACTTCAAAACTTATCCGATCCCGATTTGTTTGGCAGTCCATTCGAAAAGATTGTGCCGAGTGGGCTAGGACTTGCATCCCATGTCAAAAGTCAAAGATAATTCGCCATACAAAATCCCCTGTAGGTAAATTTTTAGACCAATCACAAAGATTTGAACACATACACCTCGACCTTATCGGTCCCCTTCCTCCTTCACAGGGAAATTACTATTGTTTAACTATGATAGACAGGTTCACTAGGTGGCCAGAAGCAGTTCCAATACCAGATATATCTGCACAGACAGTCGCACAAAACTTTTTTACTCAGTGGATTGCTCGATTCGGATGTCCATCCCGTATCACCACGGATCAAGGCAGGCAATTCGAAAGTGCCTTGTTTACATCGCTTGCTCAGCTGCTAGGAATTAAAAGAATTAGAACTTCACCATATCACCCTCAGGCAAATGGCTTAATAGAGGAATTTCACCGTCCATTAAAGGCAGCCTTGAAAGCCTACGACACTGATCAGTGGTCTACAGCATTACCAGTTTTACTGCTTGGTTTCCGTTCAGTCTTCAAAGAGGATCTGAGATCAACAACTGCTGAATTAGTGTATGGTAAATCCTTACGACTACCAGGTGAGTTCTTCGATCCAACCCCTGTGGATATCTCACCTAAGCAGCTGGTAGAAGACCTAAAATGCCATTTCGCCAAGGTGCGTCCTATTCAGACTTCCTGTCACGGTCAAAAAACAATTTTTGTGCATCCTCACCTCAAAATGTGCTCGCATGTGCTCCTTCGGCATGATAGTGTGCGTAAACCTCTCCAAGCACCATATGACGGACCATACAAGGTCATTTTCAGACGAGAAAAAACTTTTGACATTGAAATTAAAGGGACTTCTCACACGGTGTCTATAGATCGTCTCAAACCTGCTTTTATATCTATGGACTTTTCAACCACTTCACCTCAAAGTGCTACTGTACCATCCAAACCACAACCAGCCCGTGAAGGACAACAGACCCACACTCCTCCTCAGAATGCCAATACACCACCAGATGTACAAACTGTTCCAGTTACACAGAGGACCCGTATGGGGCGACCTGTTCGTCCCCCACGTCGTTACGTGCATTTTCAATGACACTGCGGAGGGAGTGTGCAGCGGTTCGCTATGCCAAAATAGCGATAAAGAACTGCCCTTACTGCCAGTTGGCGGAAAAACGGTAATATGGCAACCTGCCAAGAGGGAGAAACACACATCTCTCTCTCTCATCATTAGTGTCAGTCTGTGCTCTGCTTCCACTGGTATCGTCGGCCGTTGGGTCGCTCGTAAATGACTGCTTGTACCGAAATGTTTACTTACTTATCTTTAATTTAATGTTTATTGTTTTATTTATCTTTTATTAAACAATGTTAATATTTAATTGGCTGGTGTTTTTTGGTTAAATATGTTTGTAAATTTATTTTCTGACTCAAAATTTATCGGCATGCAAAACGCACGCCGAAACTTCATGAAGTGCTCTACCCGTACATGTCATCCAATCGCTGTTCGATTCAATGCCTAGGCAGATATGTGCTGTTATTTCTCACAGAGGTCGCTGCTTTATGTACTGTTTTCTCAGTACATATTACTCCAAATTTTCTGAAATTTTAATCAATTGTACTTGCTACTATAATGTATGTGCCAAACAAATTTCATTCCGTTATTATTATTCCTTCTTGGTGTAGCAATTTTAATGGCCAGTAGTGTATATTCGGAATGTAACAAGCTGAGAGATAGAAAGCACAATGTCATAACTCTATTAACTTTCTTTAAAATATGTCAAAAGTAAAATGAAAGAATATTCACTTACCCCAAGTGTAATACCTAGCGCTTCATCCCGAATATCTATGAAGGTAAATGTAGGATCTTTTAAGTGTTGATTCAGGAGTATATAAATAATAGATTTTCGTGAATAACCACTAAAGCGTTCCGAGTCTTTAATTTTATTCGACGAAAATTGTTCTTTCATTTCAGAAATGATCTGGAAAATATAAAAAAAGAACTGATAATCATTTAAAAGACCAAAAAATAATAGAAGGACTCATCTGATATGCTTGGTATGAATATGTTAGATTCTATTTCCAAAATACATAAATAAATACATTTTAGAAACAAAAAAAACTAGTATGTTGTAGCCACCACAAGACTTTCTTCTATATTTTCCTATACATATTCAATCAGTAAAAATATTTAAAAAAAAAAAAAAAAAAAAAAAAAGCGAAATTTTTTTTTTTTTTTTTTTTTTTGGTTAAAAGTAAAAAAAAAAAAATCGATAACTTTGTTTTAAATTATCACAGATTTATAGTTCAACCATTCGTTTTAAGGGTATTGACGAGATCTTTCGAATGATATCCATCTTCAAAATTTACCCCTCCCCCCCCCCAGGCCCATGCACAAAATTTTTTTCCTAGTTACGTACTACTATTATCAATAATTCATATTAATTTTACAATCACAAGTGTAAAATAACTCTTATTATGCACATTTATACGAATTTTTGTCCTATTCTGCCATGTTAAAAATTTAGATAAAATGCTATCACAGCGCCTCCTGTTGAGCTATTGATCCCCAAATATAATCAGCATCAGTTTATGTCGGGGACCAACTAAATACCAAGTTTGGTAAAATTTCGTGAAAAAAAAAAAAAAAAAAAAATACGATTTTTTTTCTGTTTTTTTTTTTTGTTAAAAGTAAAAAAAATCGATAACTTTGTTTTAAATTATCACAGATTTATGGTTCAACCATTCGTTTTAAAGGTATTGACGAGATCTTTCGAATTATACCCATCTTCAAAATTTAACCCCCCGGGGGGTACTTCCCCCCCAGGGGGGGAATAGATGCCCCCCCATGCACAAATTTTTTTCCCTAGTTAACTACTACTATTATCAATAATTCATATTAATTTTACAATCAAAAGTTTAATATAACTATCATTATGCCCATTTATACGGAATTTTGTCCTATGCTGCCATGTTAAAAATTTGCATAAAATGCGATCACAGCGCCACCTGTTGAGCTATTGATCCCCAAATCTAATGGGCACCAGTTCATGTCAGGTTGCAACTAAATACCAAGTTTGGTTAAATTTCATTCATTGGTTCGTGAGATACAGCGTCCACAAAAAAATGATACAGACAGACACACAGACAGACAGACAGACATTTTTTAAAAACTATCAATTCGTGTTCAGGACATCCCAAAACGTGTAGATCCGTCAAAAAACGGAGGTCGAAAATTTTCGCGAATGCAATACTTTCTCTATATCACATATAGAAGAAAGTAATAATTGTATAGATAAAAGATAATATGAATAACATTGATGAAAAATGTTATAGACATATATTTAAAAACTGCTGAGCTTTTTTTTTTTTTTTTTTTTTTCAGATCTATTCAAGAACAGCTTCAAATAATGTCTTTAAAAGCGCGTAAACTTAGCTATAAAGTTTTCTATCCAAACGAAGTATTCACAAAAAATGTTCGGTCGGCGAGTGCTGCCTGGGATCGAACACAGCATATCTAGATTATCTTAATCCAGATTGATTTAAAATTTATTATGTTTTGCATTGAGGGTGTACTCAAAGGTATCTACAAAAAATCATAGGACATAAAAATTAAAATCCTTAAATCATAGGTCGAATTGGACTAAGATAACTGAAAAGTCCAAGAATCTCTGTCTGTATGATGATATACACTAAGCGAATTCCATTGTTCTAACGATTTTTACTTGCGATGATTATTGCAAATGCTATTTATTTTTTCTTAGTTTTTGTTTTTTCTTGGTAGGGCGAAACACTACCGAACTACCCTGCATTTAAAAAAGGATCGTTCAATATACCTGTAATTTTATATTGTGGTTAAATGAAATAAATAATATGATTACATATGATGAATCTGTATAAATAAAAAAGTAAATGTTCATTTGTAAAAAAAATTAAATCTCTGAATGTTCTTCATCGGTTCTTTTGAAATCTTGACATAAATCGTGACTCGCATGTTTTTATAATCGTGGTTCTGAGAAATTTCACTCCCTTGCCCCTTTATAGGTGGCAGGAGGTAAAAACACGTTTCCAAGCGTAACGCTACTACATATTATATTAATAAGTGGATTTTAGATTTGTCAGTTAATTAAGTATATACAATACACACTATAATGAAAATTTGAAATGTTTCCTCTCCCTCCCCACCTTTTGGGCGGACGGCAAAAAATACGTTTACAATCGAAACTCAGCTGCAAAATATCTGAGGAGTGTTATACTTTGGTGTGTGGGTTATTTATGTTCACCTAACACATTATTTAAATATTTGTTTGAATTTACCCCCCCCCCTTTTGAGGACGGGGAATACGTTTCCAAGACTATTTTGAAGAGCTTCTTTCCAAAAGGCGTTAAGTCAAAAATTTGAAAAATTGACTTTTCGATGCAAAAGGTCACAGCACACGTCTAACTATATATTTTCAATAAGTAGAAGTTCCAAACGAAGTTTAGTCATAATGAAAACAGAAAGCGAAATCCGTGTTTTTTTCCAAAAAGAATTAAGTCACAAGTAAGTTTTGTGCAAAAAAGGATTAAGTCAGGTTTAACCAATTGTAGCATGCCTTGAGATCACGTGGTTTGTCTATGGCCTTGACCGAAAAGTCAAAAGTAAGGGGAAAAATGTTGCAAATTGTCACATTGAGGCAGTTTTTATTTTTTTATTCATTTATTTTTTTTTCCATAGAAAAATTTAAAGATGAATGTATTTATAACCTTTATTATAATGTGTTTGTAATTTTAATTTTGGTTTCGTAACCCAGAAAAAAAAAATTTGTTCCTTCTGTATTAGGAAAGAAATACAAATGAATTCTGAAAAATGTACAGAAAAAAGAAAAGACCCTGTTAACCGAGCTTTTGATTCATAAACATCGGAAAAAAAAAAAAAAAAAAAAAAAAAAAAAAATATTCTCTTTTAGGGGAAAAGCTTTTAGGAGAAGATGAAATTACAATATATTTTGCCCTGATGCAAAATCAGGAATTACCACACAAATAAACTAGTTGGCATAGTTGGACTCTGCTCAGTTCCCCATCATATTTATGTTCTCGTAAATTTCTAGTGCGAGACATATTATAATCATGTTAAAAGAAATGAATTTGACCAAAGCTTGATACAGTGACAGAATGAAATCCCCGCCTAATAGGCTATCCAGCGTTCACTTCGATATATTTATCTTATTCTAACCTATTAATTTATTTTATCAGGGTTAATTCCGTTGTTTAGTTTTCATACTACTATTTCCAATGCAATAATCCTCAAAATTCATATTTATATGAAAAATTTACAATTTCGCTATGTTGATAAAATCGTAAATTACGAATAATTTACGAAATTTTCCTATTAGAATATTTGTATTCAATCATGTTCAAACAAATATCATACATGTAATTTTGAAGTTGTTTAATGTATTTATGATCCTCAAAATGGAAGTTTATGCTCAATTTTGCCTTATTCTGACATGTTAAGTAAATCGTAAATTCCAAATAACTTACGAATTTTTTAAATTGAAAAAAATCATAGTCTATGATATTTATGCCCATATCCTAAATAATATTTCGAAAGTGGTTTGAAATCTTTACGAGGAAAACATCCCTCAAGATTGACGTTTATGTGAAATTTTGTTCTATTCTGCCATGTTAAGAAACTCGTAAATTTCCAATAACTTATGAAATTTTTATATTGGGAAAATTCATAATCATAAATATTCATGCCAGTGTCCTAAATAATATTTTAAAAGTAGTCTGACATCTTTACGGTGAAAATATCTCACAAAATTGACGTTTATGTGAAATTTCGCCCTATACTGCCATGTTAAGAAATTCGTAAATTTCCAGTAACTTGCGAAATTTTCAAAGCAGCATATTTGTAGTTACCGATGTTCATTCCGGCATCAAAACTGATATTTTAAAACTGGTCTGACATTTTTACAGTAAAAAGTTTCCATTTTATGCGCGTTTAAGTGAATTTTTGTCCTATTCTCCCATGTTAAGAAAATCGTAAATTTCTAATAACTTACGAAGTTTTTTAATTCGAATGTTGCAAATGAATAGAGTTCTTGCCAGTGTCGAAAGTAATATTTTAAAACTGATCTGACCTCTCTGGGACAATTTGTTCGTGAGATATCGTGTACACAGACTAACTAACGGACTAACGGAATAACACACTAACAGACTAACACACTAACACACTAACAGACACCCTACAGACAGACACCATACAAATTTTGTCATTTTCGGATTCCTCACCCCTGAAAACGTGTAAAAAAGTCAAAAAACCGAGGTCGAAAATTTTCACGATTATTTAAGTTCCCCATACCTATAGTACGATGGGGAACTAAAATTATACCATGTTAGGAATGTTTTCAGTAGCGGCTGCTCAAAAGGACTTCACCTTCACATGCTATTTACCAGTGTATGGTCACTCCTACTTACCAGCACATAGAACATTCGGACGAGTGAAGACTAGTTTAAAGAAAGTGGATACAATTATACTTTCTAATGAATATTTTGAACATTTCTCTAAGGTTGGAGAACTTTTCGAGTATAAAAAGCAGTGGAAGATTTTAGATTGGAAAAATTTTGCGCATAGTCGTCTGAAAAGCAAACAAGGCTTCTTGATTTCAGAGGCAAAAGTACTTGAAATTACGAAGCGAGATGTGGGAATCAAGACAACGTACTTTGGTTCGTTTTGCCGCCTAAACATCCTGAAAGAAGGGACAAAAATGTCCCGTGCGCCCCTTCTGAAATAAAAACAAAAAACAATATGAAACAAGCAAAGAAAAACAGATGTTTTAAAATTACTTAACGCTTTGGGAATTAACAAATTGCACAAAGGTTTTTATTTTTTGAATAATATTGCAATGATACTGCTAACGCTAACACAAGGGGAAATAATGATAAAGATGGCAAAATAGAATTTGTAAATGAAAATTTGTAGTAGCTAACTACCTTCCAAAATTGTATAGCTTAAATTTATGCTGTATTTACATGAAAAAAAAAAAAAAAATACTTGGATTACTTTCAAATGGAATTCATTTCATTTCGTTATTTGTTTGTGCCAAAAGGTCATAGTTTTGTTCGAAAAAGAGTTAAGTCATTTCTTTAATTTTTTATTTCTAAATAACTATACTGTCAGGATTTTTTTAAACATGTAATTTAGTGTTATTATCATCCATAGGTTACTGGGAAAAATTATCTTTTCCTAGAATTCAATAATAAATCTTACATAACGAAACCGTGTTTTCTCAAGAACTGAAAAAATTGACTTAATGCCATTTGGAAACAAGCTCTTCATTTAGTTTCAAATTACCATAGAAAGGTAATTTTTGATATGTAAGTTTCTTTTTGCGGTCTGGTAATTGATTACACTTACCTTTGTGCCTGTAAATTTAAAAGGGGTATTTGGAAGGGTAACCGGTAAAAATGGTAACGGAAAAAATGGTAACGGAAAAAATGGTACAGGAAAAAATGGTAACGAAAAAAATGGTAAACGGAAAAAAGGGTAAACAGAAAAAATGGTAACGGAAAAAATGGTAATGAGGAAATTAGTAAAATCATATTCCAATAATATCATTATCATATGATGAAACCGATTTTACACAGCTATTGAGTGGCTCAAAACTGAAGTGGTCAGAAGAGTTTTGGATCGCTATAAGTATTCAATGGTAGGAGTGAAGTTTTTGAAGTTAGAATGTCAAGGTTATTTTTTAACTTGTATTATTGAAGCGAGAGTGCTAATCATTCCGGAACATTCTATTTCGGCCTAACTCCTCTCTCTCCCCTGGGGGAAGAACAAGTTTGGTCGTGATCATACGGATCCGATTATATCCACTGGAATCGGTCAATTCGTTAACAGTTTTCAAGGTGCTTGTTTGTTTTTGTTTTAAAAAAAAAAAAAAAAAAATGTTATTTTCTTTTTGGCCCACCAAATGTTTTACGTTTTACAAATCTGTCTTATAAGAAACCAAAAACACTTAAACACAAATTATAATTTTTTCAGATAGTTTTTAAAAACTGACTGAGATGATTAGCATTTTTTAATTCATTTAATAAAAAGATAATATAGGAAAGATTATTATTTTTTTAAATGTGTTTTAAAACATTACATTACTTATATGATTAACATTTATAAGTCTGATTATTAAAAAAAAAGTAAAAAAAAAATGTATTTTTAGTTATTGCTGAAATTAGAAATATTGACATTACACAAATTTGTTTAAGTCGATTATAGATCTATTCATCCATTCTAGCTATATGAATACCTAGAGATATGAAAATAAGTTGTGTACAAAAACTGAGAATGGAACTACTGTCACAATTTTGTTGTTAGGGGATCCCTCACGAAGGGGCACCGGAAAAAAAAATGCACTTTTCCAATTCGCAAATCGCAAAATAATATGAAATAAAAAATTTAAAGAATGATTTTCAGATTACATTTTTAGAAATTTCAATTGATTTGGTACAAAATTCAATTAGTGTATACCTGGAGGAAGGGGAGGGGGGGGGACTAGGAGCAGATCGAAGCAAAGCAATTGTTTTTATATCACATTCCTACCGATTTTAATGAAACTTTGTATGATCGCATACAATTTGTGAAACAATTACAGTATGTGTCAGACATACTTTGTGGGGGGGGGGGGCTTAAAGAGAGAGGGATAGAAGAAAATAAAATGATATTTTATATCACCATTTTACCGATTTTAATGATATATTCTATAAAGATCACTTCATTAAATTGGCAATAAGATAGTATGAAAATATATTCCTTCCATGTGGGCCCCTAGCTCTCACCAGGAAGTGTAACCCTCTCTTCAAATTTTGATAAACAATAAGAGATATTTATGCAAAATTTCCTATAAATGTAAAGCAAAGTGATTTAAAAACAATATTTTTTTCACTCAGTGCTCCCCTCCTCCTAGATATATATAACAGTCTTTGAAAGTTTTCATTAAATGTAGGTGATAGTGTTTGAAATTTTAATTAAAATTGGTAATATTGTGGTATTTATACAATTATTTTTTTCCTTTGCCCCTTATCCCATTGCCCCTAATATATATATAACAATCAGTGTAAATGTTTCTAAATATTCAATGATATTTATAATAAATTTTATTAAAATGCAAAATATAGTGATACAAACATTCATTTTCTTTCCTTCTGTGCCCCCCCCCCCCATATGTAAACTTACTGTAATTTTTCATTAATAGTAACAATAAGTGATATTTACACAAAATGTGAATAAAAAAATCGATAATAAGTTTTGTTTCAAAAGATTATTTTATATTTCATCTGCCCCCCCCCTCTACCCCCTACTCCCCTTATCAACTATAGGTAACTCTCACTATAATTTGAATAAAATGTAAGTGATAGTACAAAGTTTCATGTAAATAAGTAGCATGGTGATATAAAAACAAGCATTTTCTTCTTTCTCCCCCCCCCCCCCTTAGTAAGCCGTCCAGATATGTGTAACACTCTCTGTAATTTTTCTTAAACTGTACGTTGTACATACATAAAGGTTCTGTTTTAATCGATAATAGGGTAGTTTAAAGAATAATATATTTCACTTCCATCTGCGCCTCCTTGCCCCCCTCCCCCCAGGTATATAATACACTCATTGGGATCGTCATAAAAAGTAAGTGATAGTTACAGAATATATCATTAAAATCGGTAAAATGGTAACGTAAAAAATACTTTTATTCTGCAATCCTCCTCTTTAACCTCCCCCCCCTTTCCCTTTTCTTTGGTGTTACACAAAACTGGCGAGGACGGTTTTTCCCACACTGAAACTAATAGTCCTCTATCCTAAAAAGTATACTTAACATTTGTGCAAATTTAATTTTATTTTCAGCGATAAAACTAGTTGGCATAGGTGGACTCTGCTCAGTTCCCCATCATATTTATGTTCTCATAAATTTCTAGTTTGAGAGATATAATCATGTTAAAAGAAATGAATTCGACAAACGCTTGATACAGTGACAGAATGAAAACCCCGCCTAATAGGCTATCCACCGTTCACTTCGATATATTTATCTTATTCTAATCTATTAATTTATTTTATCAGGGTCAATTCCGTTGTTTAGTTTTCATGCTACTATTTCCAATGCAATAATCCACAAAATTCATATTTATATGAAAAATTTACAATTTCGCTATGTTGGTAAAATCGTAAATTACGAATAATTTACGAAATTTTCCTATTAGAATATTTGTATTCAATCATGTTCAAAAAAATATCATAAATGTAATTTTGAAGTTGTCTAATGTATTTATGAGCCTCAAAATGAAAGTTTATGCTCAATTTTACCTTATTCTGGCATGTTAAGTAAATCGTAAATTCCATATAACTTACGAATTTTTTTAAATTGGAAAAATCATAGTCTATGATATTCATGCCAGTATCTTAAATAATATTTCGAAAGTGGTTTGACATCTTTACGATGAAAATATCCCTGAAGGTTGACCAATAACTTACGAAATTTTTATATTGGAAAATTCATAGTCATTAATATTCATACCAGTGTCCTAAATAATATTTCAAAAGTAGTCTGACATCTTTTCGATGAAAATATCTCTCAAAATTGATGTTTATGTGAAATTTGCCCTATACTGCCATGTTAAGAAATTCGTAAATTTCCAATAACTTGCGAAATTTTCAATGTAGCATATTTATAGTTACTGATGTTCCTTCCGGCATCAAAATTGATATTTTAAAACTGGTCTGACATTTTTACAGTAAAAAGTTTCCATTTAATGCACGTTTAAGTGAATTTTTGTCCTATTCTCCCATGTTAACAAAATCGTAAATTTCTAATAACTTACGAAGTTTTTAAATTCGAATGTTGCAAATAAATAGGGTTCTTGCCAGTGTCGAAAGTAATATTTTAAAACTGATCTGACCTCTCTGCGACAATTTGTTCTTGAGATTTCGTGTACACAGACTAACAAACTAACGGACTTACACACTAACAGACTAACAGACTAACAGACACCCTACAGACAGACACCATAGAAATTTTGTCATTTTCGGATTCCTCACACCTTAAAACGTGTAAAAAAGTAAAAAAAAACCGAGGTCGAAAATTTTCACGATTACCTAAGTTCCCCATACCTATAGTATGATGGGGAACTAAAATATATACAGTCGGCTGCAAAATTATTCGAGCACTAGCAATAATCCTTGCCAAAAAAAAAGTACACTTAATACAGCTTTGTTAAATAAATCCTTGTCGAGTCATGTTCTTAATCAGTCTAAGAACATGATTCGACAAGGATTTACTTAGCAAAACAGTCTTAAGTGTACTTTTTAAATATAGGAATTACTGGCTAGTGCTCGAATAATTTTGCAGCCGACTGTACATAAACTCATAAGTTTTTTTTTTTCTTCTTTAACAGAAAAAATGTTTTAGTCATAGAAATATGCTTAATAAAGGACAGTCCCACCCTTTATTCTATTTATTTATTTTTCAAGCTCTTCGAATATCGAAAGTTATTCTGTAGAAGATAGTTTTATAACAAACCGATGATCTTTTAAAGTCAAAACGAAAGGAATTTCCTTGCTTTTAAATATTTATTAAACCAAATCTAATAAATAAAAACAGATTAATGCACATGCATTAACAACATACATTTTATGGAGCCAACTTCTTTATAGTTCAGCCAATTTTTAAAAATATTAAACTAATACATTTTAAAGCCGAATAAAAGTGCCGTACATTAATTATTTATATTTTTTGGCTATTTGGTGTTAATTATTTGCTAGAAGTATTAAATGCATGTTTAGGTTTATAATTTTAATACACTGAATTATGTCGAAAAGAGAATGAAAAACTACACATCTCCACACATTTATGCTTTAAGATAAAAGTTATAGAGAAATTTTGATCAATAGAAAATTATAAATAAAGAGTTCCCCTTCAGTGGTAGAAATACTCTGCTCTCGAAGAAGATAGCATAGCTGGCAACATCCTAATTAATTTTCTGTAGTAGTGTTAGTACCCGCCTTATTTTCACACCAGACGATATTCGAAGTTTTTTCCACCCTTCTTTAAACATTTTTACATCATTTTAAGAGAATTACAGTCGGTAACAAAAGTGTCCGAACACTAGCAAAAAATCCTATGTAAAAAAAGTACACTTCATACGGTTATGCTAAATAAATCCTTATCGAATCGTGTTCTTACACTGACTGAGAACAGGATTCGACAAGGATTTATTTAACAAAACCGTATAAAGTGTACTTTTTTTACATAGGAATTTTTACAAGTGTTCGGACACTTTTGTTACCGACTGTACTCTAAAAATAAACCAGTGCGAAAAAAGCTGCGGATACTAATAGTACTACGGAACATAATTAGGATATTGGCAACTATGTACCAGACAGGAGGTCCCGAGTTCAAACCCAAGTCACACTTCTCGATCTAACCCAGCCACTCAGAATTTTTTGCAGTTTTCTCCTTAACTAGAGTAAATATAGATTTTCTTATTTAATCTTAATTACATTTGGAGCGAATTACTCTAAAAATAAACCAGTGCGAAAAAAAAGCCACGGATACTAATAGTACTACGGAACATAATTAGAATATTGGCACTTCTCGATTTAACACAGCCATTCAGAATTTTTCGTGGTTTTCTCCGAAACCAGCGTGAATCTGAATTTTTTTTTTTTTTTAAATCTTAATTACATTTGGAGCGAATTACTCTAAAAATAAACCAGTGCAAAAAAAAGCCACGGATACTAATAGTACTATGGAACATAATTAGGATGTAGGCTAATTATGTTCGGATATAGTCCGAAGTTCGGATCCCGAGTTCAAACCCAAGTCACACTTCTCGATCTATCCCAGCCATTCAGAATTTTTCGTGGTTTTCCCCGAAACCAGCGTGAATATGATTTTTTTTTTTTTTATTTAACCTTTAATTGCATTTGGAGTGAATTACTCTAAAAATAAACCACTGCGAAAAAAGCGACAGATACTAATAGTACTACTGAATATTAAGATGTTGGCAACAATGTGACAGACGGGAGGTCCAAAGTTCAAACCCAAGTTACGATAACAAACACACATACAGACCAACCGCTAATGACCTGCTTTTAGAATTTGGAGGGACCTCAATTTTTTCAAATATCACAAATACTCTCAATTTCCGAAATTTGATCCTAAAACAATACTCTTTTCTACCATATTTCGGCAAGGGAAATTGAAAAAAAAAAAAAAAAAAAAAAATCTGTTCTTCTACAAATACTAGCTCAATTAAACAGACAAAATTTAAAGCAAAATTCAGAAAAAAAAAAAAAAAAAAAAAAAAAACATGGGAGGAGGGGAGAGCACCAGAAAGAAATCGTGCCACGGGAGCCAATTATGCTCGCTACGCCACTGACTTGTGTAACTGTCATAGTTACACAGCAAATAAAATGCAGATATGTTCTTTGTTTGTTTGTTTGTTTTTAAAAGCCCAAATTCTAAAGATATATGCTTTTTGTTAAACATAAACTATACATACATATTAGCCGTGAATTGTATGCGCTTGGGAACCATTGTTATCCGTTCAACCCATATGCCAATCAATGAGTTTGTTATAAGGGGCATGAAAACAGGACAAGATACCTAATATAAGAATGAAATATTCAAAGATGAAAGAATTTTCATTTAGAAAAAGAAGGGCATAGCAATTTAGAAGATGTATTCCAATGACGGACCAGGTGCTCATATTTTTAAAGACATCTGTAACATAGACCTTTTTTTTATGGTAAATATTGAAAAAAAAAAAAAAAAAAGAAAGAAAGAAAGAAAGAAAGAAAGAAAAAAGAAAATAATTACAAGATAAAAAGATCTTTTTATATACCATGTTTTTAAATTTTCTGTTGAATCATATAAACGCTACCGAAGGCAGCGGGAACCCGGAGCAATTGGATAAAAGTAAAAAAAAAAATCATTGCTCTCGTGTTTTGAGCTATTATAAAAGTTTCAAATGTCTAGCTAGTCGGGAAGTTAGTGAAAAATCGATTGCAAGCTTTGTACTGGTAACGCTGCCGAAGGCCGCAGGAACCCGAAACATTTGGTTAAAAATATTTTAAAAATGCATTTTCACCGTATTCTGAACTATTCTGAAAGTTTCAATTGTCTAGCTAGTCGGGAAGTTAGTTAAATAAATTTTCTATTGAATCATTTAAACGCTGACGAAGGCAGTAGGGACCTGCAATAGTTGACTAAAATTATTAGAAAAATGTATTGTCACCGTGTTGTGAGCTGTTCTGAAAATTTCAAATATCTAGCTAGTCGGGAAGTTAGTTAAAAATCGATTGCAAGATTTGTCCCTGACGAACACACAAACAAACAAACAAGAATCGAAGTTAATAAAAACATGGTAAAATCGAAATACACTCGTCATAATATTTTGATTTTGTACAAAAGAAACTCAATATCTTTTGTATTTAAAATGTAATAAATCTAAATAAGTTCTATCATTTATAAAAGATTTGCCAATGTGCAAATCCCTTATAAAAATAATCGATGTAATTTCTGATAAAAAGAGAGGCATTCATAAAAATATTTTATTATAATTATTATTTATTAATTTATTACAGATTTTGTGTTTAGAATTAACATGGATTTCACAATATAAAAAGCCTATCTAATATGGATTTTTATTAATTTTCGTTTTTAGTGCGCATGAAACAAATTTGTAAGTTTTATGGGTTTTTTAATTTTTGCTGTCTCTGAATTTCGTGCTAAATAATTTGTTTGTACATTAATTTCTCATTTTGAATCTTTTATTTGTCTCATAATGTATCAAGAACTCCAATATCTGTTTTTTTTTTTTTTTTTAATATTATTTTTAATAATAACCATTTATTTCGCATGCATGTTGCAATTTTTAGGATTATTGCATGTTAAGTAGTTTTACCCCTGTCGAAAGGACATTAAACATGGAATTAATGATACAAATTTCAGATCATCATTAAAGATATTTTTTAGATGCTCATTTTCGGTGACAGTGTACCATGGATTCATAGTACACATGTTTCAGAATACTAATTTTCCACTTACCATTTTTCCCGTTTACCATTTTTTCCGGTACCATTTTTTCCGTTACCATTCTTTCCGTTTACCATTTTTTCCTGTACCATTTTTTACGGTACCATTTTTTCCGTTTACCATTTTTTCCGGTACCATTTTTTCCGTTACCATTTTTACCGTTACCATTTTTTCCGGATATTCATTTGGAAGAGGGTATGCGTAGTGCGTGTGTGTATGGCTCTACTGAGCGCAGTGAGTACGGGATACTACCTAGTAAAGGCGAGAAAAATGCTATATATTCATCCATCTTGTTTAAGAATTAATGGCATTTCTCGTGCGAAATATCAAGTACAATACACGCTTGATATGTGGAACAGTCATTTAGTGCTTGCATCCAAGTATGCTCCTGTTCTACACACGTTCTATTTCTGTTAAAAACATAAACAATTTATAAAAGTACTGTAAATTTATAGCAAGTCTGCTAACAATTAAATCTCCAAAATTGTCTCTTTATATTAAAAAAAAAAAAAAATCCTGTAACTGGCGGCTTTTTTTTTTTTTTTTTTTTAGTGCTAGAGGCCTATTTCAGTCGGTACAGTTGTCGAATTTTTATAATACACTCTTAACAGTGCTAAGGGCCTATTTCAGTCGGTTTATTGAATGGGGATTTATTGAATGAAGTCCCCCCAAGGCACAACTTTGACATGAGTCCCCCCCAGGCACAACTTTGACATGAGTCCCCCCCAAGGTACCCCTATTTCAGTCGGTACAGCGTTGTCGAATTTTTATAATACACTCTTAATAGTGCTAAGGGCCTATTTCAGTCGGTTTATTGAATGGGGATTTATTGAATGAAGTCCCCCAAGGCACAACTTTGACATGAGTCCCCCCCAGGCCCAACTTTGACATGAGTCCCCCCCCAAGGTACCCCTATTTCAGTCGGTACAGCGTTGTCGAATTTTTATGTCGGTTTATTGAATGGGGATTTATTGAATGAAGTCCCCCCAAGGCACAACTTTGACATGAGTCCCCCCCAGGCACAACTTTGACATGAGTACCCCCCAAGGTACAACTTTGACATGAGTCCCCCCAAGGCCCAACTTTGACATGAGTCCCCCCCAAGGTACAACTTTGACATGAGTCCCCCCCCAAGGCACACTTTGATATGAGTCCCCCCAAGGCACACCTCCCCCTCATTGGGAAAAAGAGAAAAAACTTTGTTTTGCGGCTATAAGACAGTTTGGACTTCCAACGTTATTTGTTACAATATCTGCAGCTGAAACACATTGGTTTGATTTAATGAAAACTTTATCATGGAATTTAGATCGTCACAAACTAACTAAAGAAGAATTTGTCGATATTAACAAGTTTAGCAGTAGGCCTCTGGCACTAAATTAAAATCTGTCAATGTCAGATTTTCATGTTTTAAATAATGAAATAATGTCGTGTCTTTATAATTTTCTTTATATAATTTTATTGTTATTTTTTAGTGCTAGAGGCCTATTTCAGTCGGTACAGTTGTCGAATTTTTATAATACACTCCTAATAGTGCTAAGGGCCTATTTCAGTCGGTTTATTGAATGGGGATTTATTGAATGAAGTCCCCCCAAGGCACAACTTTGACATGAGTCCCCCCCCCAGGCACAACTTTGACATGAGTCCCCTCCAAGGTACCCCTATTTCAGTCGGTACAGCGTTGTCGAATTTTTATAATACACTCTTAATAGTGCTATGGGCCTATTTCAGTCGGTTTATTGAATGGGGATTTATTGAATGAAGTCCCCCCCAGGCCCAACTTTGACATGAGTCCTCCCCAAGGTACAACTTTGACATGAGTCCCCCCAAGGCCCAACTTTGACATGAGTCCCCCCCCAGGCCCAACTTTGACATTAGTCCCCCCATGGCCCAACTTTGACATGAGTCCCCCCTAAGGTACAACTTTGACATGAGTCCCCCCCCAAGGCACACCTGTGACATGAGTCCCCCCCAAGGTACAACTTTGACATGAGTCCCCCCCCCAAGGCACACTTTGACATGAGTCCCCCCAAGGCACACCTCCCCCTCATTGGGAAAAAGAGAAAAAACGTTGTTTTGCGGCTATAAGACAGTTTGGACTTCCAACGTTATTTGTTACAATATCTGCAGCTGAAACACATTGGTTTGATTTAATGAAAACTTTATCATGGAATTTAGATCGTCACGAATTAACTAAAGAAGAATTTGTCGATATTAACAAGTTTAGCAGTAGGCCTCTGGCACTAAATTAAAATCTGTCAATGTCAGATTTTCATGTTTTAAATATTTTTTTTTTTTTTTTGCCTGCGACAGCATCTTTTCGCGCAGGGCACAGTGCTCGTCATCATGCGAGGTATCAATGTTTTCCGAATAATTCAAGGAAATCATTTCAGGTAGCTAGAAATCTGTATTATAACTAACGACCTTATTAATTAAAACTTCGTGTTTATAAAGGTACTCTATTTCCCATGAAATAAATAATTTCTTTTCATCATTTTCCACAATGACGTCATTCTCCACAGGAAAATAAAAATGTCACCACTAGTGTAAAAAAATAAAATAAATTCCGCAAATATCTTTTGTTTGTTTGTTTGTTTGTTTCTACTTTTAGAAAATTAACTTTTACTGGCAATATTTATGTTTATTATTACCATGTTTTTATTAACTTCTATTCTTGTTTGTTTGCTTGTTTGTTTATCCGGTACAAATCTTGCAATCAAATTTTAACTAACGTCCCCACTAGCTAGACGTTTGAAACTTTCACAGTAGCTCAGAACCGGATGACAACACAATACTTCGAAGTCCGATTTTCGAATTTTTGAATAGTTTTCTTATAATTAATTAAAATATAAAAAAATAACATAGCGTTAAAATAGCCATTAAAATATTAGCTATAATTTAATTGTTGCCAAAAAAAAAAAAATATTACGAGTTCATTTTCTTTCGACATAAAAATAAATACATTTAATTAAACGTGAACGTTAAATAATTATAAAAAGTTAAATTATGTATCTCACAAAAATTGACGTCATTATCAATTTAAAAATTTTAGGCACATTGATAAGAGCTCTATGATTCATCAAGAAATTTAAAACATGGTATATAAAAAGTTTTTTTTTATCTTTTATTTTATTTATTTATTTATTTGTTCTTTTTACTTTCTTCTATATTCAATAGAAGAAAGTATTGGATTCTAAAACCTTTCGACCTCGGGTTTTTTAAGGATTTACGCGTTTTGAGAGCTGTAAAACACGATTTGACCATTTATAGAAAATGTATGTCTGTCTGTCTGTGTGTGTGTCTATGACAAAATTTTGTGGCAACTGTAACTCAGGAACTACTGCACAGAATTTCATACAAGTTAATATGTAGTTGCACCTTGACATAAATTAGTGCCTATCAACTTTTGGTAAAAATTGTCTTACAGGTTACATTGCCATCCCACTTTTTCTAAATTTTTAACATGGTGATATAGGACAAAAATTTTTATAAATGTGCATAAAGAGAATTATTTTTTAGTAATCATTATGAAATTTACAAGAATTATTTATAATAGATTCAATAGTATAGATTCATTTTAATAGATTTATTATAATAGATGTCAACTAGGAAAATTTTTTGTATGTATAGGAGCCTCGCCACCCCCCCCCCCCCTTGGGGGGGAAGTCACCCCTCGAGGGGCGTAAATTTTCAAGATAGGTATCTTTCGAAAGATCTCGTCAATACCTTTAAAACGAATGGTTGAACTATAAATATGTGATAATTTAAAACAAAGTTATCGATTTTTTTTTACTTTTAACAAAAAAAAAAAAAAAAAAAAAAATTAGAAAAAAAAATTATTATTATTATTATTATTATTATTATTATTATTATTTTTACGAAATTTAACCACACTTGGTATTTAGTTGGTGCCTGTCATAAACTGATGTTGATTAGATTTGGGGATCAATCACTCAACAGGATCAATCACTCAACTCTCTTATTCTTAACCTGTGATTGTAAAATTAATATGAATTGTTGATAATAGTAGTAGTTAATTAGGAAAAAAAAATTGTGCATTTGGGGGCATCGCTTCCCCCCCTCTGGGTGGAAGTACCCCCCGAGGGGGGTGGGTAAATTTTCAAGATGGGTATCTTTCGAAAGGTCTCCTCAATACCTTTAAAACGAATGGTTGAACTATAAATATGTGATAATTTAAAACAACGTTATCGATTTTTTTTACTTTTAACGAAAAAAAACTTGGAAAAATATCGTAATTTTCTTTTTTTTTTTTTTTTTTTTTTTTTTTTGTTATTGAGGGAATTTGTATAGGAAAATATAGAAGAAAGTCTTTTTTTAAGAAGATAGTTTTTTTTTTTTTTTTGTGAATAACGAAATGATGTCGTGTCTCTATAACTGACCGCGTTTCTTTTTGTCTTTAAAGTGTATTTATTATTACTTTCTTCTATATTCAATAGTAAAAAGTACTGGATTCGTAAAAATTTTCGACCTCGGATTTTTGATGGATTTACACGCTTTGAGAGCTGTAGAACACGATTTGATTATTTTTAGAAAATGTCTGTCTGTTTGTGTGTGTGTGACAAAACTTTTTGGCAACTGCATCTCAGGAACTACTGCACAGAATTTCATACAAATTGATATGTAGTTGCACCTTGACATAAATTAGTGCCTATCAACTTTTAATAAATATTGTCTTACAGGTTGCGTTGCCATCCCGCTATTTCTAAATTTTTAACATGGTGATATAGGACAAAATTTTGTATAAATGTGCATAAAGAAAATTATTTTTAAGTAATCATTATGAAATTTACAAGAATTTTTTTATAATAGAGATGTTCAACTGGGAAATTTTTTTTGTATGTGTAGGAGCCTCGACCCCCCTTAGGGGGGGGGGGGGGTTGAAGTCTCCTCTCGAGGGGAGTAAATTTTCAAGATGGTTATCTTTCGAAAGGTCTCGTCAATACCTTTAAAACGAATGGTTGAACTATAAATCTGTGATAATTTAAAACAAAGTTATTGATTTTTTTTTTTTTTTTTTTTTTACTTTTAACGAAAAAAAAAAAAAAAAAAAAAAAAAACTTAAAAAAAAAAATCGTACTTTTTTTTTTTTTCTTGTAACGAAATTTAACCAAACTTTGTATTTAGTTGGCCCCTGACATAAATTGGTGCTGATTAGATTTGGGGATCAATCTCTCAACAGGTGGCGCTGTGATCGTATTTTTTCTAAATTTTTAACATGGCAGTATAGGACAAAATTTCGTATAAATGTACATAATGAGAATTATTCTTAACCTGTGATTGTAAAATTAATATGAATTACTGATAATAGTAGTAGTTAATTTGTAAAAAAAATTGTGCATGTGGGGGCATCGCTTCCCCACCCCCTAAAAAAAAATTGAATATATATATATATATATATATATATATATATATATATTTAATATTGTTACTGAGTGAATTTGTGTAGGAAAATATAGAAGAAAGTCTTGTGGTGGCCACAACATACTAGTTTTTATTTGAAAACATTTTTTTAAATTACTTCGGATAGATTTTTGCGTACAAAAATATTTAGATTTAAATTCGAACTTAATTATAAACGAAAAAATCTTCTTATTTATCATTGATAATTTTTTAACATTAGAGAATTATACATTTCCATGATACATTTCATACTTCTAATTATGGCAAGAAAAAAATTCATCACCTAAATATTTTATAGATTTTATTCTTCGTTAATGTGAGAAGTAGATAGGAAAGAAGATACTTTTCCTTTCGCCGGCGAAAATCTCGCCAAGCAAACTTTATTGGCAACAGCAATACATTTATCGATTAAAAGTAAATTTGTAACTTAGGTTTTTTTTTTCCTTTTTCAAATTTAAAGGTTATTTATATGCGCTATTAAGGATCTGACAAAATAAATGTTATATTTTTTATGGGGCAGCTCTTTTAAAAGCTAGCTTTAAGCAAAGATTCAGAAAATTTAATTCTTAAAAATATAAAATAAATAAAATAAAATAAGTAAACGTAAAATAAGTCGCTTTAATTTTATTAGTATTATTATTCGATGTGTTTTAAAACAATTTCTCTGTGTTAGGTGCTTAATGTTTGGCGTCGGTTATATCATTCTTGGCAACTTTATCGCTTCGCCGGAAAAATAAAAAAGTACCGAAGAAAATTAATAATTGAAGCTGCAGGAGGTTTTTCCAAATAATAATAATAATAATAATAATAATAATAATAATAATAATAATAATAATAAACTTTTTCTCTTTTTAGATATTTTCGAATGTCTAAAATTATTATCTAGCAGTACAATAAATATATAGAGATAGTATATACTGCCATAAATTAATTAAAAAAATTCAATTGTAAAATGTACGGGCATTATTATTATTATTATTTTTTTTAAAGGTTATTCTAATTTAATTAAAAGGTTTTTTTTTTTTTTTTTTTTTTTTTTTTAACAAGCAATTCTACCAAAAGGTCCATCGCCAAACAGTGAGAAAAACTTAAATGTCGCCAAGGAGTTCATATACTGCATCTGTAACATAAAATGGTCTAGATATTACGAATTTCTTTCTTTTCTGGGGAAATATAATAATAATAATAATAATGATAATAATAATACTGACTTTTATCATAATATTTCATTAAGAAAAAAAATGATATTAAATATTATGTATTTCAATTTGACATTAAATATGGGTATTTCCATATATATATATATATTCTTGTTTTATGCAGTATTAATTTTCCTATTCACTGAAACGTAAAGAAGCGAATGTCAGCAATTCCTATTCAGCGAAAGGTAGAGCGCAGGGGTTAATAAGTGAAGCGAGTCAGGGGAGGAGAAGTTTTCCCCGGGGGTTGGTGAGTGAAGCGAGCAGGGGGCAGAGCCCCTATTATATTAAAAAATACGTGCGTTATATTTTACAATGTATATGCTTTTAATACAGAGGTCAATGTAAAAAGTAACATGATCATTGATTTTGTATTTTGTAAGCGTCTAACCTTGAAATTGAGAATAAGTTAAAATTTTTAAGTGAGACCCTTTATAAAGTTTGTGTCCTTGAATCGCCAATATCAATTGTAATGGAATAGGATCTTATGAATTTCGTAAGTTTTAAAAATTAACTAGTTAATACCCTTGTGCATGGATGTTAATACCCGGATGATGTGCAACTAAAATATTTTCACGGCATAAAGTTTAAAACACCCTTGCTTTAATATTTCGCATTGCTCTTAACCGGTTTTAAACCCTCAGCTTTAATCAATTATCTTTTGGTAGGAGGGAGGAGGGATAAATTTCATTAAATTTCAATATGCAAAATTTAAGCATACTCCATATAATAAAAGTAAAATCCCAAAGTGTTCCTAATTTTACTCTAAATATGACCAAAAGAATGTTAGGAGTAATTAAAAGAAAGGCAGAATTCATATAAATTATCGAAAAAATCAATATTTCTTAATGAGATTGTATCAATATTTGTGATAATACTTATCAAAGCATCAAGCACGTAAATTTATCCTACAATAGAATTCCTCCCTGTCACATAAAATCGACTAATAATCTATAGAACTGCACTCGTTTTATGTTTACTGTGAAATTTATTCGTTGCTTTTCACGCAAAATGAATAAATACAAAGATTGACTACTAGATTATAATTATATTAACTTACTATCAACGATAACAGGTCACAGTTTTTTTAATAAAAGACATACAGGAAAGACAAAGATTTCATTCACTTGTAAAATATATCATTAATTTTAATTTGCAAACACAATAAGTGCATTTTAAGTGTAAAATAATAGTTTTGATTCTGATTGTTCCTTTCCATATTTGTAAAAGCACGTGGATATAATCCAAAATATTAATTCATTGTATTCTAAAAATAAACTGCAAATCGGAATAAAGTTAAAATTTGTTTTTACTCGAATAGTATTATAACACTTTATCAAAATAGTATATTTCAACAAAAGTATACTGTTAAAAATAAATAAATAAATAAGAATGAGTTTAATACTTTAGTAAATTAATTTGCTCATTCAATTTTTAATAATAAATTATACTATGTAAATTTTTACTCGTATGAAATATCAATATTTTAATGTTATTCTTTATAAATTATTTTTACTGTAATATGGTATCGAAATGAAGTATCAGAGATAGCGATTATAATAATTAGAGTAAAAAAAAAATAATAAAAATAAATCTTTGATTTTAAATATCTATCTCCATCTTTTCTAAACAAAGTTTTCAACTCATAAAAGTTAACTTTTAAAGAACAATAAACTCTGACACTTTGTTAATTTTAAAAGATTATTTATTTATTTTTTTTTTCTTTTAAGAAGTATAATATATTTACATGGTAGCAGATGGCGTCACATCTTGTATAAAGAAATTTTCGGCGAAAATGTACACCGATCATAGATAAATGTGACCGAGAAGTATTCACGAATTGTTTTGTTTTTAATATACTTCCTTGGAAAGTATGAATCAATGAATTAATCGTGTAAATTATTTTTATGATTGAACTTTAATTAGGTGTCTGCCATAGAATAGACATATGAAATATTAATGTCGTCTGCTCGACTTTATCATCAGTATTCGTAATGCGCTGCATAAAGAGAAAGGAGTATTTCCGTTCCGAATTGGTTAAAAATTTTCTCGCGCATGCCCAGATCGTACGATTTTGGTCTTACAGAAAATTCTTTGTGTTTTAATATTATAGATTTATTTATTTATTATTTTTTTTTATTTTTATTTTTCTTAACGTACGCATCCACTAAAATAGGCACTCTGAACTCTAAATTTATTTCAGATTTCACTACATAGTGTCCAGTAATCTTTATCCATATAAATCATTCACACTTTAAACATTTCAACACTACTCCTCAATATATCTAGTACAATACGTTTCGCGCTCACAAGTTGCTAGCATGTTGATCTTGCGTACTTTTTGAGCCTTAATCAGGGAGGTCCTTTCTAATAATATGGACCTATACTATATAGGTCCTTCTATACGTAGTAGCCTTTAATATGTTTCATTTCTTTGGAGAATTGTTGATTGCATTAAAAATAAAAATAATGATATAAAGATTTTCTTTGTTATATAACCAGCATTATTTCGTTATTTTCTTTAATACTCAGAATTTTTTAATGCTTTTTTTAATACTTAGCGAATATTTAAAAGGCATATATTTAATATTTTGTAAAAGAACCATAAAAATCAAACATTATCAAACAAAAAGAAACAAAAGTTTTGATTATACAATTACGACCGGAAAAAAGACAAATCTTAACCTTAAGCGCTGTATCACTTTGTCTAAGCTTTGATATAGGTCACCCATTGGCGATTCGTGACGCGGTAATGCGGTTCGGTGTATAGTCACTTTTTGCTGGTAAACTTTCCGTATCGGAACTTCGTTCTTGCGTCTCGGAACTTATGGTTTTTATTTTCGCGACGGTTGCTTATGTGCGTGTAACGCATTTTATTGGTTTATCGTATTCAGTGTTGCCAGATTTGGAGACTTTTTTATTCAATATCCGAAATAAAACTTTAATTGTAACGGTTGCCTAATCACTTCGAAGATTAATCTTCTATTATGCATGTCAAATGTCACTTCTCAAAATTATTGGTGGCTATTGAAAAAAATTCCAAAACTGGCAATACTGATTGTATTGGAGAAAGATATTTCTTGATATTTTAATATAAGTTGGTTTTGCGACCATTTCATGCATTTTCAGATTCATGCATGACGAATTAATTGTATAAGTGATTTTTTTTTGTTGTTGTTGTTGTTGTTTTTCCTTTAATCTTTTTTTTTTTTTTTTTTTTTTTTTCGATACAAGTTTTATGATAATTGGATATTTATCGAAATCAAAAATTTATCGGAAATATAATTGAATAATTTGTAAGCGATGTTATAATTTGAAAAAAAAGAAAAAAACTTAATAGTCTTCCATACTAAACTAAATTCTGCTTTTGCCAGAATTTCATATTTTTTTTTTTTTGTAAAAATTAAATTTATATAAATACTAGTTTACGACTATGAAAAATTGATCGATAATAATACAGAATGTTTATAATTCATATTTATTTATTTTTTAGTGCTAGAGGCCTATTTCAGTCGGTACAGTTGTCAAATTTTTATACGTCACTCTTAATTAGTGCTAAGGGCCTATTTCAGTCGGTTTATTGAATGGGGATTTATTGAATGAAGTCCCCCCCAAGGCCCAACTTTGACATGAGTCCCCCGCCAGGCCCAACTTTGACATGAGTCCCCCCCAAGGTACCCCTATTTCAGTCGGTACAGCATTGTCGAATTTTTATAATACACTCTTAATAGTGCTAAGGGCCTATTTCAGTCGGTTTATTGAATGTGGATTTACTGAATGAAGTCCCCCCAAGGCACAACTTTGACAGGAGTCCCCCCCAAGGTACCCCTATTTCAGTCGGTACAGCGTTGTCGAATTTTTATAATACACTCTTAATAGTGCTAAGGGCCTATTTCAGTCGGTTTATTGAATGGGGATTTATTGAATGAAGCCCCCCCAAGGCCCAACTTTGACATGAGTCCCCCCCAAGGTACATCTTTGACATGAGTCCCCCCCAAGGCACACCTTTGACATGAGTCCCCCCCAAGGCACAACTTTGACATGAGTCCCCCCAAGGCCCAACTTTGACATGAGTCCCCCCCCAGGCCCAACTTTGACATGAGTCCCCCCCAGGCCCAACTTTGACATGAGTCCCCCCCAAGGTACAACTTTGACATGAGTCCCCTCCAAGGCACAACTTTGACATGAGTCCCCCCCAAGGTACAACTTTGACATGAGTCCCCCCCCAAGGCACACCTTTGACATGAGTCCCCCCCAAGGTACAACTTTGACATGAGTCCCCCCCAAGGCCCAACTTTGACATGAGTCCCCCCAGGCCCAACTTTGACATGAGTCCCCCCCCAAGGCCCAACTTTGACATGAGTCCCCCCTAAGGTACAACTTTGACATGAGTCCCCCCCCAAGGCACACCTTTGACATGAGTCCTCCCCAAGGCACACCTCCCCCTCATTGGGAAAAAGAGCAAAAAAGGTTGTTTTGCGGCTATAAGACAGTTTGATTTAATGAAAACTTTATCATGGAATTTAGATCGTCACGAATTAACTAAAGAAGAATTTGTCTATATTAACAAGTTTAGCAGTAGGCCTGTGGCACTAAATTAAAATCTGTCAATGTCAGATTTTCATGTTTTAAATAATGAAATAATGCCGTGTCTGTATATTTTATTATTTATTTTTTTCCTTTCTGTTTATTATTATTTTTAATTTAATACAGTACGACTTTTATAGGATTAAGGCCCTGCACTACCTGTCTTTGCCGACATCCCAAGCCAATATTATTTTAATATGTTTTGCATTGATTAAAAGCATCAATTCATGATGCGATTCGCAGTATCCACTCATCCCGTGAGTACATCGGCAATGGGTGCGTTATACTTGAAGCTGTCCAAACATTTTTTTAGCACTCAAACTGTTAAACAATATCAACACTTCATCAGTTTTAGTAAGCAAATTCACTTCACCCGGTATTTCCTATTTTGTAATTAGTTTTGAAAATAATGATTTGGTTTTCTACAATAGTTTGAATTTAGTCTGTTTTTTTTTTTTTTTTTTTTTTTTTTTTTTTTTCTTTTTAACCACAGTATGTCCCAAACTGTTCCATTACTAATGCACTGAAGGTTTTTTTAACAATAAAATTGAACAGTGTTTCAGATATAGAATGCTAATTATTAATAAAAATCACGAAGAAAAAGGTACTCACACTATCTATAAATTCTACACCTTCCTTGATATGTTGATAGCACTGTCTACCAATGGAAAATAACTGAAATAAAAATTTCGGACGAAGCCATGGGAAAAAAAACTCTTTTCACCATAATGTCTGATATGCTAAGGAAAAAAAATAATAAATAAATAAATAAATATGGTTTTATTTTATTCTTCTGTTATTATTTTAAAGAATGGAGTGACTGCACTCGACTTTCCGAACATTAAGAAACTGACAGTTCAATAAGTAAATAAAAGTGAGAGAAGTAATTAAATAAACAAATATAAAATTATGATAGTGTGTTTGAGTATTTTTCTCCATATAATATGTTGTGTATTTAATATTATTGCACTTCAAACAATTTGAGCCTATAGATCATAACAATAAAGAATACAGAATTGTGTCCCGGTAAAAATTTATATGTGCTAAATGCTCCAAAATCAATATTCATCTTGTGCAACCGTAGCCCATAACATGTATATGAGTTTTCATTTCAATCGGATAAGACATTTAGATGCTATCGTGCTTTAAATAATTTAAACCAATAAGCCATAATAATAAAAAGTCCTTCCGGCTTATTCGGAAGGGTACACTGTAAACGTAAATGTTTTAAATTCAGTTTAAAAAGTGTCTTAAATGGATGGTCATTTTTTAAGCGAAAAAAAAATGTCTTACTTTTTAAGACACCTTTTGGCATCAGAAATTAAGATATCGCAAGTGTCTTAAAACGCCGCCATGTTTTAGGCTTAAAAACACCGCCATGTTAGGCTTAAAAATACTACCGTTTTTAAGGCGTTTTAATAAATATATAAATAAATAAATATGACGTGCGATTATGTTTTTCTGTTAAAAATATATTTTAGAATTATTTAGAGCATTAATGAAATATTTATATAAAGAAAGAAAGAAAAAAAAAAAGTCCCAGTGTCCGGCGTTGGGATTCGAATTCGCACTGTTTAAGGAAACCGAAGCATCGTCGGAGTGAAGCATATACCAATCACGCTACCGTCGAATACAATTACACGCGTTTTTATGATATAATATACTGCAGTATTCGTGAAACTAATCGCGGTGTTATGTTTTATTTCAAATTTTTTGCCATAAAACTATTGATAATATGGTATCTTAAACTTAATAAATACATTATCTTAAATTTCATATTTAGAGGACCAGAATTTTTTAATAATGCATAACAAGTATGTGAAGATTTCATCCCTCGACGATAACGATTTCTTTCCTTCAAGTGATATTTAAATAAAAACGAACTGTAATTATGAATACAGGAAAATATGTAGTTTTACATTTACATGTAGGTGAATTTGTGAAAGAAAAAGTTTTTAAATGAATAATAATAAGAAGAAAGAAAGAAAAAAAAAATATGCCCAAATTATTCATGATTGTTCACTTATAAATTCGCTTTCTTCTCTACAAATTACTTGCTACATCCGTCTTCACACATTTTCTTTTAATATAAGATAGCTTTAAAGACAAAGATTTTTTTTTTTTGACAAAATAAGCTGTGTCTAAGTATGCTGTTTATGAGTTGTGTTAAAGATAATAGCATGCAAATATCATTCACATCCCTAGAGTATTATTCCATAAAAATATAATTTCATAAAGCTACCATAATTTAAGTAGTTTAACTGCTTATTATATAAAATAATAATATATTTATTGAATGTGGAAAGAAGTAGGATAACCATATTTTCTTAAAGTAGATTCCATACGAAAAGATTTCTAAGCAATGCAAGTGTCTGAATTTCTAAAGTGTCTGAAAATTCAAACGCGTTTTGCTGTCTGAAAATTCGCGTATTTACGTGTTTCAGACATTTTTGTGTCTGAATTGATATTTCAGACATATTTCTGTCTTAAATTAAAATATCTATAACGTCTAAGGTACATTTTAAGACATTTGCGTGTCTTAAATGCCGTTTAAGTTGTTTTTATGTCTTACTTTAAGACCCTTTCATTTGCAGTGTAGGTTGATTTCTTTTTCTTTATCAAGTAGCCGTCATTTTGTTTCAAAATGGCGGCTATAAATTATTAGCGAATTAGTAGAAATATTGATGTAGGAGGACTATCCACATATGGAGTTTTGAGCAAATCGCTTCATAAATACCTTTTTATGTGAATTTAAATTTTTCAAGTGGCCGGTGCTTGGAAACAAGATGATGGGTCAAGTTGACAAATATATCAAATGCATTTGTGAGATAAGACTACCGTACAAATATGGTTGGAATTAATTCAGAATTTCAAAAGTCATCGTGTTGAAAAATTAAGTGGCTGCCACTTGGATCAAAATGGCAGAGAAAGTTGCTCAGTGAACTAATTAATCTAAGATATTGTTGCAAATTTGAAAATAATTCTTTTTTTTTTTTTTTTTCAGAAATTCTTTCAAAGAGGCTTTGTAAGTTGATTAAATGTTAACTTTCTGCATTTCTAGTTTGTTTTAACGTTATAATAAATTAATTTTCCCTTAAAAATGCATTAAAAAGCTCCAATATGGCAAATAATGAAATTTGGCGACTTTTCCACTTAGCGACTTTTTTGGCGACTTTTGGCGAGGAAATCCATAGTTCATTAATAAACTTCATTGAGACACTTATATAATCTATGTATACATCAAATTTCAAACAAATTCGGAATACACTTTTTACAATTTGAATTTGAAATTTTCAAGTGGTCTCCACTTTAAAACTAACAGGTGGAGCAACTTGGTTAAGAAACTCATCCAAGATATCCATAGCACAGGTTAAGACGCTGTCCAAATTTGGTTCGATTTGGAGTATTATTTCGGAAGTTATCGTGATTTTAAATTTTCAAGCGGTAGCCTGATTTAAAGTGGCCCACTTAAGATATCCGCCACTTTATTAAAAATGGCGGATAAATTTCATTAATAAAGTACATTTAGACCAATATGTAGTCTATATTTACATAAAAATTCAAGCAAATCTTGCTTTAAATACGCTTTTTACAATGTGGGTTAGAAATATTCAAGTGGCTGCCTCTTGAAAACAAAAAGTCGGAGCAACTTGGTTAACGAACTCGTCCAAGATATATATAAGATCAGTTCACTGTCCAAATTTGGTTCGATTTGGAGTATTACTTCGGGAGTTATCGTGATGACAAAATTTTCATTATATATATATATATATATATAGATAGATAAACGAAGTGATTGCAATAGGTCAATTTCTAAAGAAATCAACCTAAAAAAATATATATATTCATTGTATTCCTGCATAAACACTATAAAGGCTAGATTCTCCAAAATTCAAAAAGAACTAGTATGTTGTGGCCACCACAAGACTTTCTTCTATATTTTCCTATATACATATTAAATCAGTAACAATATTAAAAAAAAAAAAAAAACTATTTTTTTCTAAGTTTTTTTTTTTTTTTTTTTTTTTTTTTTGATAACATATTCAACCAGTAACAATATTTAAAAAAAAAAAAGAAAAAAAAAATATATATACGATTTTTTTCTTCTTTTTTTTTTTTTTTTTTTTTTTGTTAAAAGTAAAAAAAAATCGATAACTTTGTTTTAAATTATCACAGATTTATAGTTCAACCATTCGATTTAAAGGTATTGACGAAATCTTTCGAAAGATACCCATCTTGAAAATTTACCCCCCCCCGGGGGGTTACTTCCCCCCCAGGGGAGGAAGAGATGCCCCCACATGCACAGAAATTTTTTCCTAGTTAACTATTACTATTATCAATAACTCATATTAATTTTACAATCACAAGTTAAAAATAACGCTCATTATGTACATTTATACGAAATTTTGTCCTATGCTGCCATGTTAAAAATTTAGAAAAATGCGATCACAGCGGCACCTGTTGAGCTATTGATCCCTAAATGTAATCAGCACCAAATTATGTCGGGGACCAACTAAATACCAAGTTTGGTTAAGTTTCGATAAAAAAAAAAAAATACGATTTTTTTTTCTAAGTTTTTTTTTTTGTTAAAAGTAAAAAAATCGATAACTTTGTTTCAAATTGTCACAGATTTATAGTTCAACCATTCGTTTTAAAGGTATTGACGAGACCTTTCGAAAGATACCCATCTTGAAAATTTACCCCTCCCGGGGGGGTACTTCCCCCCAGGGGGGAACCGGTGCCCCCACATGCACAATTTTTTTTTCGTAGTTAACTACTACTATTATCAATAATTCATATTAATTTTACAATCACAAGTTTAAAATAACGCTCATTATGTACATTTATACGAAATTTTGTCCTATGCTGCCATGTTAAAAGTTTACAAAAAATGCGATCACAGCGCCATCTGCTGGGCGATTGATCCCAAAATCTAATCAGACCCTTTCCATGTCAGGGTCCAACTATACACCAAGTTCGGTTCAATTTCATTCATCGGTTCGTGAGATACGGTGAAACATACGAAATTTTGCGATCACAGCGCCACCTGCTGGACGATTGATCCCCAAATCTAATCAGCACCATGCCCCGTCAGGTTCCAATTATATACCAAGTTTGGTTGAATTTCATTTATTAGTTCGTGAGATACGGTCAAAAATACGACAATTTGTCCTATACTGCCATGTTAAAAATTTACATAAAATGCGATCACAGCGCATCCTGATGGGCTATTGATCCCCAAATCTAATCAACACAATGCCCCGCCAGGGTCCAACTATATACCAAGTTTGGTTGAATTTCATTCATTGGTTCGTGAGATACGGTGAAAACACTAAACCACAGACAGACAGACACAAAGACAGACAGACAGACAGACAGACACACAGACAGACATTTTTTAAAAACAATCAATTCGTGTTCAGGACATCCCAAAACGTGTAGATCCGTCAAAAAACGGAGGTCGAAAATTTTCGCGAATCCAATAATTTTTCTATATTACATATAGAAGAAAGTAAAAAGAGAAAGAAAAACATTTAAAACTGCTCATTGGAAAAGAGTAACATAAATCCCTCATGATGCTTTACTATTTAAAAGCGAAAAGCTTCGGATAAAATTTTTAACGTATTTTAAATAAAACTTAATTTTGCGTGTTTTTAAACTGTTTTTAAAAAATTAACAAGTGACGCGTGTTCAATTTAACCCTTTTTTAGGGATAATTTATAAAATTCATACAGTTTGTGTGATAGTAATCTATAATATGTACATATATAAATTTCCAATTCTTTCGATCAAGGCGTTTAGACGCTATTGCACTTTGAAAAATTTGAGCCCATAGGTCATAATGTTAAAGAATCTGCCTTTCTGTCCTAGTAAAAAAACTATAAGCGCTAGACTCATAAAAATCTATACAGTTCGTCCGATGGTGAATTTTAATGTGTATATAAATTTTCAGCATAACCGAATACGGCATTTAGACGCTATTGCACTTTAAATAATTTGAGCCCATAGGCTATAATGATAAGGAATTTTTCGTTGTACCTCTGTAAAAAAAATAATCTGGTATGTCACTCACACGACTTTCTCTTACCCTAAAATTTAATGCAATAAATACAGGCTGGAGATTAAGAGGTAAGATAACGATGTTATGTAAACCTATGTTAAACAATTTAAATTAAGCTTCGGGAGAGTTTTATATAATAATTAGTTCTGTGTGCCCAAGTTTCATTAATGCACTTACATATATGTAGAATTAAATTCGGTTATTAAAAAATAATTCTGTTTTTAAAAAATAATTTACTAACATTATTATTTAAAAAAATTATCTTTTATGATAATGCAGACGATTTCCATATTAGAGAAGTAGTATAACACCAAGTATCCAAAAAAGTCCACTTTACTCTCAATATTTAAAAAAAAAAAAAAAAAAAAAAAAAACTAGTTTTTTTTCTAAGTTTTTTTTTTTTTTGTTAAAAGTAAAAAAAAAAAGTCGATAACTTTGTTTTAAATTATCGCAGATCGATGGTTCAACCATTGGTTTTAAAGGTATTGGCGAGCTCTTTTGAAAGATACCCATCATGAAAATTTACTCCCCTCGAGGGGGGACTTCCCCCCAGGGGGGAGGCAAGGCTCCTACATACACAAAAAAAAATTTCCCAGGTAACTATCTCTATTACAAAAAATATATATTCGTTTCATTTGGTTTAGTGCAGTCTATAGACGTTAAACTCTACTTACCTGCAATTTCCCCCATAGACGTAATGTATTAGAATTCTCTTGATTGTCCCTGAACACGAGCCATTTGCTTGATCTTAACGAAAAGCTTACTGTAGCATCCTTATATGATACACATTTAGAATGCGAAGTTTGAACTTTCTGCCATAATTTGTTTTTGAGATATGTTGATAACAGACAGACACACACGCAGACATACACACAGACCATTTGCTAAAAACATGATTTTCGTATTCAGGGGACCTCAAAACGTGTAAATATAACAAAATCTCGCGTTCGAAAATTTTACCCAAAAACAATACTTTCTCTACCTTATGGGTAAGAGAAAGTAAAAAAAAAAAAAAAAAAAATCTGGTGTATCACCTACACGACTTTCTCTTACCCTGAAATTTAATACTATAAATACAGGTTGCAGATTAATAGGTAAGATAACGAGTACTGTTATGTAAACCTGTGTTAAACAAATCAAATTAGGCTTCGGAAGAGTTTTATATGATAATTAATTGTGTGTGAGTAGGGCTACAACCCCCTCAAACCCCCGTTTCATTAATGCACCTATATTTATATAGAATTTAATTCGGCTATTAAAAAATAATTCTGTTTTTAAAAAATTATTTATTAAAATTATTTAAAAAAAATTATTTTCTATGATAATGCAGACGATTTCCATATTAGAGAAGTAGTATAACACTAAATATCCAAAAAAAGTCAATTATTCTCAATATTTAAAAAAAAAAAAAAAAAAAAAAAAAACTAGTTGGCATAGATGGACTCTGCTCAGTTCCCCACCATGGTCTCATAAATTTTTAGTGCGAGACATATTATAATCATGTTAAAAAAATTAATTTGACCAAAGCTTGATACAGTGACAGAAAGAAATCCCCGCCTAATAGGCTATCAATCGTTCACTTCGATATATTTATCTTATTCTAATCTATTAATTTATTTTATCAGGGTCAATTCCGTTGTTTATGTTTCATGTTACTATTTCCAATGCAATAATCCTCAAAATTCATACTTATATATGAAAAGATTACAATTTCGCTATGTTGATAAAATCGTAAATTACGAATAATTTACGAAATTTTCCTATTAGAATATTTGTATTCAATCATGTTCAAAAAAATATCATAAACGTAATTTTGAAGTTGTCTAATGTATTTATGATCCTCAAAATGGAAGTTTATGCTCAATTTTGCCTTATTCTGACATGTTAAGTAAATCGTAAATTCCAAATAACTTACGAATTTTTTAAATTGGAAAAATCATAGTCTATGATATTCATGCCAGTAACCTAAATAATATTTCGAAAGTGGTTTGACATCTTTACGATGAAAATATCCCTCAAAATTCACGTTTATGTGAAATTTTGCTCTATTCTGCCATGTTAAGAAATTCGTAAATTTCCAATAACTTACGAAATTTTTTATATTGTAAAATTCACAGTCATTAATATTCATACCAGTGTCCTAAATAATATTTCAAAAGTAGTCTGACATCTTTACGATGAAAATATCTCTCAAAATTGACGTTTATGTGAAATTTTGCCCTATACTTCCATGTTAAGAAATTCGTAAATTTCCAATAACTTGCGAAATTTTCAAAGTAGCATATTTATAGTTACTGATGTTCCTTCCTGCATCAAAACTGATATTTTAAAACTGGTCTGACATTTTTACAGTAAAAAGTTTCTATTTAATGCACGTTTAAGTGATTTTTTGTCCTATTCTCCCATGTTAAGAAAATCGTAAATTTCTAATAACTTACGAAGTTTTTAAATTCGAATGTTGCAAATAAATAGGGTTCTTGCCAGTGTCGAAAGTAATATTTTAAAACTGATCTGACCTCTCTGCGACAATTTGTTCTTGAGATATCGTGTACACAGACTAACAAACTAACGGACTTACACACTAACAGACTAACAGACTAACAGACACCCTACAGACAGACACCATAGAAATTTTGTCATTTTCGGATTCCTCACACCTGAAAACGTGTAAAAAAGTCAAAAAACCGAGGTCGAAAATTTTCACGATTACCTAAGTTCCCCATACCTATAGTATGATTGGGAACTAAAAAAAAAAAAAAAAAAAAAGATTTTTTTCTAAGGGTTTTTTTTTTTTTTTTTTTTTTTTTTTTGTTAAAAGTAAAAAAAAAAAAAAAAATCGTTATCTTTATTTTAAATTATCGCAGATTGATGGTTCAGCCATTCGTTTTAAAGGTATTGGCGAGTTCTTTTGAAAGATACCCATCATGAAAATTTACTGCCCTCAAGGGGGGACTTCCCCCCCAGGGGGGGAGGCGAGGCTCCTACATATACAAAAAAAAATTTCCCAGTTAACTGTCTCTATTAAAAAAAATATATATTTGTTTCATTTGGTTTAGTGCAGTCTACAGACGTTAAACTCTATTTACCTGCAATTTCCCCCATAGACGTAATGTATTAGAATTCACTTCATTGTCCCTGTACACGAACCATTTGCTTGATTTTAACGAAAAGATTACTGTAGCATCCTTATATGATACACATTTAGAATTCCAATTTTGAACTTTCTGCCATAATTTGTTTTCGAGATATGCTGATAACAGACAGACACACCGACATACACAGAGACACACACACAGACATACACACAGACCATTTGCTAAAAACATGATTTTCGTATTCAGGGGACCTCAGAACATGTAAATATAACAAAAACTCGCGTTCGAAAATTTGACCCAAAAGCACTACTTTCTCTACCTTATGGGTAAGAGAAAGTAATAAGGGCTAGTACTTGAAAGTAGATTCATTCATACAGTCACTTTTTTCTCCCTACTAAAAAAAAAATAATCTGGTGTGTCACTCACACGACTTTCTCTTACACTGAAATTTAATACTATAAATACAGGTTGCAGATTAAGAGATAAGATAACGATGTTATGTAAACCTATGTTAAACAATTTAAATTAGGCTTCGGGAGAGTTTTATATAATAATTATTTCTGTGTGCCCAAGTTTCATTAATGCACTTACATATATGTAGAATTAAATTCGGTTAGTAAAAAATAATTCTGTTTTTAAAAAATAATTTACTAAAATTACTATTTAAAAAAATTATCTTTTATGATAATGCAGACGATTTCCATATTAGAGAAGTAGTATAACACCAAATATCCAAAAAAGTCCACTTTACTCTCAATATTAAAAAAAAAAAAAAAGTCTATAACTTTGTTTTAAATTATCGCAGATCGATGGTTCAACTATTGGTTTTAAAGGTATTGGCGAGCTCTTTTGAAAGATACCCATCATGAAAATTTACTCCCCTCGAGGGGGGACTTCCCCCCAGGGGGGAGCGAGGCTCCTACATACACAAAAAAAATTTTCCCAGGTAACTATCTCTATTACAAAAAATATATATTCGTTTCATTTGGTTTAGTGCAGTCTATAGACGTTAAACTCTACTTACCTGCAATTTCCCCCATAGACGTAATGTATTAGAATTCTCTTGATTGTCCCTGTACACGAGCCATTTGCTTGATCTTAACGAAAAGCTTACTGTAGCATCCCTATATGATACACATTTAGAATGCGAAGTTTGAACATTCTGCCATAATTTGTGTTTGAGATATGTTGATAAAAGACAGACACACACACAGACATACACACAGACCATTTGCTAAAAACATGATTTTCGTATTCAGGGGACCTCAAAACGTGTACATATAACAAAATCTCGCGTTCGAAAATTTGACCCAAAAACACTACTTTCTCTACCTTATGGGTAAGAGAAAGTAAAAAGGGCTAGTACTTGAACGTAGATTCATTCATACAGTCACTTTTTTCTCCCTACTAAAAAAAAAAAAAAAAAAAAAAAAATCTGGTGTGTCACTCACACGACTTTCTCTTACACTGAAATTTAATACTATAAATACAGGTTGCAGATAAAGAGATAAGATAACGATGTTATGTAAGCCTATGTTAAACAATTTAAATTAGGCTTCGGGAGAGTTTTATATAATAATTAGTTCTGTGTGCCCAAGTTTCATTAATGCACTTACATTTATGTAGAATTAAATTCGGTTATTAAAAAATAATTCTGTTTTTAAAAAATAATTTACTAAAATTATTATTTAAAAAAATTATCTTTTATGATAATGCAGACGATTTCCATATTAGAGAAGTAGTATAACACCAAATATCCAAAAAAGCCCACTTTACTCTCAATATTAAAAAAAAAAAAAAAAAAAAAAAAAAAAAAAAAAAAGATTTTTTTTTTCTAGGATTTTTTTTTTTTGTTAAAAGTAAAAAAAAAGAAAAGAAATGTCGATATCTTTGTTTAAAATTATCGCAGATCGATGGTTCAACCATTGGTTTTAAAGGTATTGGCGAGCTCTTTTGAAAGATACCCATCATGAAAATTTACTCCCCTCGAGGGGGGACTTCCCCCCCAGGGCGGAGGCGAGGCTCCTACATACACAAAAAAAAAAATTTCCCAGGTAACTATCTCTATTACAAAAAATATATATTCATTTCATTTGGTTTAGTGCAGTCTATAGGCGTTAAACTCTACTTACCTGCAAATTCCCCCATCGACGTAATGTATTAGAATTCTCTTGATTGCCCCTGTACACGAGCCATTTGCTTGATCTTAACGAAAAGCTTACTGTAGCATCCCTATATGATACACATTTAGAATGCGAAGTTTGAACTTTCTGCCATAATTTTTTTTTCAGATATGCTGATAACAGACAGACACACACACAGACATACACATAGACCATTTGCTAAAAACATGATTTTCGTATTCAGGGGACCTCAAAACGTGTAAATATAACAAAATCTCGCGTTCGAAAATTTGACCCAAAAACAATACTTTCTCTACCTTATGGGTAAGAGAAAGTAAAAAAAAAAAAAAATCTGGTGTATCACTCACACGACTTTCTCTTACCCTGAAATTTAATACTATAAATACAGGTTGCAGATTAATATGTAAGATAACGAGTACTGTTATGTAAACCTGTGTTAAACAAACCAAATTAGGCTTCGGAAGAGTTTTATATGATAATTAATTCTGTGTGAGAGGGGCTACCACCCCCTCAAACCCCCGTTTCATTATTGCACCTATATTTATATAGAATTTAATTCGGCTATTAAAAAATAATTCTGTTTTTAAAAAATAATTTATTAAAATTATTTAAAAAAAGTTATTTTTTATGATAATGCAGACGATTTCCATATTAGAGAAGTAGTATAACACTAAATATCCAAAAAAATTCAATTATTCTCAATATTAAAAATATATATATTTTTTTTTTCTAAGGTTTTTTTTTTTTTTTTTTTGTTAAAAGTAAAAAAAAAATCGTTAACTTTGTTTTAAATTATCGCAGATTGATGGTTCAGCCATTCGTTTTAAAGGTATTGGCGAGTTCTTTTGAAAGATACCCATCATGAAAATTTACTTCCCTCGAGGGGGGACTTCCCCCCCAGGGGGGAGGCGTGGCTCCTACATACACAATTTTTTTTTTCCCTGTTCACTATCTCTATTACAAACAATATATATTCGTTTCATTTGGTTTAGTGCAGTCTATAGACGTTAAACTCTATTTACCTGCAATTTCCCCCATAGACGTAATGTATTAGAATTCACTTGATTGTCCCTGTACACGAACCATTTGCTTGATTTTAACGAAAAGATTACTGTAGCATCCTTATATGATACACATTTAGAATTCCAATTTTGAACTTTCTGCCATAATTTGTTTTCGAGATATGCTGATAACAGACAGACACACCGACATACACAGAAACACACACACAGACATACACACAGACCATTTGCTAAAAACATGATTTTCGTATTCAGGGGACCTCAGAACATGTAAATATAACAAAAACTCGCGTTCGAAAATTTGACCCAAAAGCACTACTTTCTCTACCTTATGGGTAAGAGAAAGTAATAAGGGCTAGTACTTGAAAGTAGATTCATTCATACAGTCACTTTTTTCTCCCTACTAAAAAAAAAATAATCTGGTGTGTCACTCACACGACTTTCTCTTACACTGAAATTTAATACTATAAATACAGGTTGCAGATTAAGAGATAAGATAACGATGTTATGTAAACCTATGTTAAACAATTTAAATTAGGCTTCGGGAGAGTTTTATATAATAATTATTTCTGTGTGCCCAAGTTTCATTAATGCACTTACATATATGTAGAATTAAATTCGGTTAGTAAAAAATAATTCTGTTTTTAAAAAATAATTTACTAAAATTACTATTTAAAAAAATTATCTTTTATGATAATGCAGACGATTTCCATATTAGAGAAGTAGTATAACACCAAATATCCAAAAAAGTCCACTTTACTCTCAATATTAAAAAAAAAAAAAAAGTCGATAACTTTGTTTTAAATTATCGCAGATCGATGGTTCAACTATTGGTTTTAAAGGTATTGGCGAGCTCTTTTGAAAGATACCCATCATGAAAATTTACTCCCCTCGAGGGGGGACTTCCCCCCAGGGGGGAGCGAGGCTCCTACATACACAAAAAAAATTTTCCCAGGTAACTATCTCTATTACAAAAAATATATATTCGTTTCATTTGGTTTAGTGCAGTCTATAGACGTTAAACTCTACTTACCTGCAATTTCCCCCATAGACGTAATGTATTAGAATTCTCTTGATTGTCCCTGTACACGAGCCATTTGCTTGATCTTAACGAAAAGCTTACTGTAGCATCCCTATATGATACACATTTAGAATGCGAAGTTTGAACATTCTGCCATAATTTGTGTTTGAGATATGTTGATAAAAGACAGACACACACACAGACATACACACAGACCATTTGCTAAAAACATGATTTTCGTATTCAGGGGACCTCAAAACGTGTACATATAACAAAATCTCGCGTTCGAAAATTTGACCCAAAAACACTACTTTCTCTACCTTATGGGTAAGAGAAAGTAAAAAGGGCTAGTACTTGAACGTAGATTCATTCATACAGTCACTTTTTTCTCCCTACTAAAAAAAAAAAAAAAAAAAAAAAATCTGGTGTGTCACTCACACGACTTTCTCTTACACTGAAATTTAATACTATAAATACAGGTTGCAGATAAAGAGATAAGATAACGATGTTATGTAAGCCTATGTTAAACAATTTAAATTAGGCTTCGGGAGAGTTTTATATAATAATTAGTTCTGTGTGCCCAAGTTTCATTAATGCACTTACATTTATGTAGAATTAAATTCGGTTATTAAAAAATAATTCTGTTTTTAAAAAATAATTTACTAAAATTATTATTTAAAAAAATTATCTTTTATGATAATGCAGACGATTTCCATATTAGAGAAGTAGTATAACACCAAATATCCAAAAAAGCCCACTTTACTCTCAATATTAAAAAAAAAAAAAAAAAAAAAAAAAAAAAAAAAGATTTTTTTTTTCTAGGATTTTTTTTTTTGTTAAAAGTAAAAAAAAAGAAAAGAAATGTCGATATCTTTGTTTAAAATTATCGCAGATCGATGGTTCAACCATTGGTTTTAAAGGTATTGGCGAGCTCTTTTGAAAGATACCCATCATGAAAATTTACTCCCCTCGAGGGGGGACTTCCCCCCCAGGGCGGAGGCGAGGCTCCTACATACACAAAAAAAAAAATTTCCCAGGTAACTATCTCTATTACAAAAAATATATATTCGTTTCATTTGGTTTAGTGCAGTCTATAGGCGTTAAACTCTACTTACCTGCAAATTCCCCCATCGACGTAATGTATTAGAATTCTCTTGATTGCCCCTGTACACGAGCCATTTGCTTGATCTTAACGAAAAGCTTACTGTAGCATCCCTATATGATACACATTTAGAATGCGAAGTTTGAACTTTCTGCCATAATTTTTTTTTCAGATATGCTGATAACAGACAGACACACACACAGACATACACATAGACCATTTGCTAAAAACATGATTTTCGTATTCAGGGGACCTCAAAACGTGTAAATATAACAAAATCTCGCGTTCGAAAATTTGACCCAAAAACAATACTTTCTCTACCTTATGGGTAAGAGAAAGTAAAAAAAAAAAAAAATCTGGTGTATCACTCACACGACTTTCTCTTACCCTGAAATTTAATACTATAAATACAGGTTGCAGATTAATATGTAAGATAACGAGTACTGTTATGTAAACCTGTGTTAAACAAACCAAATTAGGCTTCGGAAGAGTTTTATATGATAATTAATTCTGTGTGAGAGGGGCTACCACCCCCTCAAACCCCCGTTTCATTATTGCACCTATATTTATATAGAATTTAATTCGGCTATTAAAAAATAATTCTGTTTTTAAAAAATAATTTATTAAAATTATTTAAAAAAAGTTATTTTTTATGATAATGCAGACGATTTCCATATTAGAGAAGTAGTATAACACTAAATATCCAAAAAAATTCAATTATTCTCAATATTAAAAATATATATTTTTTTTTTTTCTAAGGTTTTTTTTTTTTTTTTTTTTGTTAAAAGTAAAAAAAAAATCGTTAACTTTGTTTTAAATTATCGCAGATTGATGGTTCAGCCATTCGTTTTAAAGGTATTGGCGAGTTCTTTTGAAAGATACCCATCATGAAAATTTACTTCCCTCGAGGGGGGACTTCCCCCCCAGGGGGGAGGCGTGGCTCCTACATACACAATTTTTTTTTTCCCTGTTGACTATCTCTATTACAAACAATATATATTCGTTTCATTTGGTTTAGTGCAGTCTATAGACGTTAAACTCTATTTACCTGCAATTTCCCCCATAGACGTAATGTATTAGAATTCACTTGATTGTCCCTGTACACGAACCATTTGCTTGATTTTAACGAAAAGATTACTGTAGCATCCATACACAAAAAATTTTTTCCCGGGTAACTATTTCTATTACAATATATATATATATATATATATATATATATATATATATTTTTTTGGTTTAGTGCAGTCTATAGACGTTAAACTCTACTTACCTGCAATTTCCCCCATAGACGTAATGTATTAGAATTCTCTTGATTGTCCCTGTACACGAACCATTTGCTTGATCTTAACGAAAAGCTTACTGTAGGATCCCTATATGATACACATTTAGAATTCCAAGTTTGAACTTTCTCCCATAATTTGTTTTTGAGATATGCTGATAACAGACAGACACACAGACATACACACAGACATACACACAGACACACACACAGACATACACACAGACCATTTGCTAAAAATATGATTTTCGTATTCAGGGAACCTTTAAAACTTGTAAATATAACAAAATCTTGCGTTCGAAAATTTGACCCAAAAACACTACATTCTCTACCTTATGGGTAAGAGAAAGTAAAAAGGGCTAGTACTTGAACGTAGATTCATTCATGCAGTCACTTTTTTCTCCCTACTAAAAAAAAATAATCTGGTGTGTCACTCACACGACTTTCTCTTGCACTGAAATTTAATACTATAAATACAGGTTGCAGATTAAGAGACCAGTATGTTGTGGCCACCACGAGACCTTCTTCTATATTTTCCTATACAAATTCCCTCAGTAACAATAATTAAAAAAAAAAAAAAAAAAAGTTAGAGTTTGACAAAATTTTGGGTAAAATGGGAAAATTATTCTAAGTTTGTCAGAACACGGAAACTGTGGGAGTTTGATAGAATTAAGGGGAGAAAAAAAAAAAAAAGTGGGACTTTGACAAAATTTTGGGTAAAATGTGAAAATTTGTTAAAGTTTGTCAAAACGCGGAAACCGTGGGAGTTTGATAAAATTAAGGGGAGAGAAAGAAAAAAAAAAATTTTTTTCTAAGTTTTTTTTTCGTAAAAAGTAAAAAAAATCGATAACTTTGTTTTAAATTATCACAGATTTATAGTTCAACCATTCGTTTTAAAGGTACTGACGAGACCTTTCGAAAGATACCCATCTTGAAAATTTTTGCCCTATATCACCCTGTTAAACATTTAGAAAAAGCGGGATGGCAACGCAACCTGTAAGACGATTTTTACCAAAAGTTGATAGGCACTAATTTATGTCAAGGTGCAACAACATACCAATTTGTATGAAATTCTGTGCAGTAGTTCCAGAGATACAGTTGCCACAAAATTTTGTCACACACACACACACACAGACAGGCAGACAGACATTTTCTAAAAATGGTAAAATCGTGTTCTACAGTTCTCAAAACGTGTAAATCAATCAAAAACCCGAAATCGAAAATTTTTACGAATACAATACTTTCTTCTATTGAAGATAGAAGAAAGTAATAAGATAACGAGTACTGGGATGCAAACCTGTGTTAAACAATTCAAATTAGGCTTCGGAAGAGTTTTATATGATAATTAGTTCTGTGTGAGGGGGGGGCTACCGCCCCCTCAACCCCCCGTTTCATTAATGCACCTACATTTATATAGAATTTATTTCGGCTATTAAAAAATAATTCTGTTTTTAAAAAATAATTTATTAAAATTATTATTTATAAAAAATTATCTTTTATGATAATGGAGACGATTTCCATATTAGCGAAGTAGTATAACACTAAATATCCAAAAAAAAGGTCCATTTTATTCTTAATATTAAAAAATATATATATATATATAAGTTGTTTTTCGTTAAAAGTATAAAAAAATCGATAACTTTGTTTTAAATTATCGCAGATCGATGGTTCAACCATTCGTTTTAAATATATTGGCGAGCTCTTTTGAAAGATATCTGTGAAGGTGTTCACATATATTTGGTTAAATCTTAATTGAATTTTTAAATAAAATAAAATCTAATGATAAATTAATGCATTATTGCAATAAAAAAAATAATTAAATTTTAAGTGAGATATTATATTTACATAATTTGTTCTTAGGCATTTGAAGAAAGAAATATTTTTAAATGTCGTTAAAAATTACACAATTTTAATTATACATACGACCTACACTATTTATTAACATAAAACAATAACACATCATTAAGAAATCTAAATTGTATATGTTTTATATCTAAATCATAAATAAAATGTTTATCTGTTTAAATAGAAAAGTACTTTATTTTATGGGATAAAAATAAAATAAAATAAATAATTTCTAACGGAAATACTGACATTAAACGTAATTATAAAAAAAAAGTGTTCTCAAATAGTCATAAAACAAGAAAACTCATTGTCAGAATTTATATTATTGCAACACCGGATATAATTTATTTTAAATTACCCAATATTAATGAACGGTCATTTTCTCTAGTCAAACTGTCGCTTGGCATAATGTTGGCGATTAAAGGGTTAATACAATTATAAACCGTCGTTACAAATTCAAAAAATTAACATTAGTTTATTATCTAAAACAAAGAACTGAAGTTGGCTTTCATTTTGGCGAAAATAAGATAATGCAAACATATGACTTCCCTTCCGGAGGAAGTCATCCATGCGATAGAAAAAAGCCCCCCGTGCGATAGAAAAAAGCAGACCCACAGTTGTTGCTCTTTTCACGAGATTGTAAAGACGTAGTATTTTTGCTCTGCCCTCTCTCTCTCCCTTGATCACCGGAATGTCTGGGATTATTGCGTTACAAATAATTTTTTATGTGTGAACTTGTATTTGTCTTCATGTGATTTCTTTAATAACCAACATCTAATAAAAACTATGCAAAATTCTCAAGACTTTGATTATTTCATCTTTTCAACAACGTTTTATAGCAAACTTCACGGCCAATGGATAAGCTGCTTTCGTCTGTGGTGGATTTCTCCTTTACAATATCCATCATGAAAATTTACTCCCCTCGAGGGGGGACTTCCCCCAGGGGGGGAAGCGTGGCTCCTATATACACAATTTTTTTTTTCCCTGTTGACTATCTCTATTACAAAAAATATATATTCGTTTCATTTGGTTTAGTGCAGTCTATAGACGTTAAACTCTACTTACCTGCAATTTCACCCATAGACGTAATGTATTAGAATTCTCTTGATTGTCCCTGTACACCAACCATTTGCTTGATCTTAACGAAAAGCTTACTGTAGCATCCTTATATGATAAATATTTAGAATACCAAGTTTGAACTTTCTGCCATAATTTGTTTTTGAGATATGCTGATAACAGACAGACACACAGACATACACACAGATTATTTGCTAAAAACATGATTTTCGTATTCTGGGGACCTCAAAACGTGTAAATATAACAAAATCTCGCGTTCAAAAATTTGACCCAAAAAACAATACTTTCTCTACCTTATGGGTAAGAGAAAGTAAAAAGTTGGCTTTTTCCAAAGAGCAAAAGATATCTTGGAATAATTCCTTTTTTGTTTAGTTTCTAGTTACGCTTATATCATGAAGTTCATTCTTTTTACCTGAGCCTAAAATACGAGAATACGTAAAATACGTTTTTTCGTGGCTCTGATTTCGGAGAAAGAAAATTATTTAAATCCATTATAACTTCAAAGTTTGTTAAATATATAAATTGTTCATTAATATTTAAATACTATCTGCAAATATAGTTTTTATTTAATGACTATGTAATAAACTATGAAAATTGCTCCCCCAGTGTTTTGATTTGACTTGTGTGAAAGATTCAGTAACTAAAATGAACACACTTTTTAATTTTTTTTCGTGTGTGTGTGTGTGTCCCAAAAACCAGGATCGAACCGTTTGATATGAACTTTGAATTTAAAATGAGATTTAAAAACCCTTGGCCTTGGATTTAAGTGTTTTCTTCAAATCGAAAATGGGAACAATAATGACTGGACTTTCAAGATTTGGATTCAATATTTGCAGTAGCTGCCTAGATAATTTAACCAGGTAAGAAATTTTTTATTATTATTATTTATATAACATTGATAATATTTGATTTTATTATCTGTTCTGCATTATGGAACTCGAAAAGTTAAAAGCGAAACGCTCTACGGAGTGTAGTATCTTAACGAAAACAATGAATAAATTAGAAGGCTTATCGGCTGAAGATTTGGAAAATACAAAAACTGATTTAAAAATCGAAATTAAAGAAATTATAGATGAAAAGAAAATATCATTAAAAGATTTAAATTCTGAAATTGAAAAATTAATAACTGAAATAAAAGAATTTGAAAAAGACAATCGCAGCAAGCGATAAATATAGAGAACAAATAATTTCGACAAAATGCAAGATTAAATTACGTTTAAAAAATAATGCGATACAAATGCCATTAATGAAAATAATTTGAATTGTTCTGTCAATGAAACCCAAACAAACTCTAGTTCGGCAGTTAGATTACCAAAATTAACTCTTCCTAAATTCAATGGACAAATCGAAAAATTGTTTGAATTTTTTGATTGTTTTGAAAATTCTATATATTTGAATGCAAATCTTACAAAAATAGAAAAGTTCGCGTATTTAAAATAGCTTTTAACAGATAAAGTATTTCATGTAATTGAAGGGTTTTCACTGAATGGGCAAAATTATGATTCCTGTATATAGAAACGTTGAAAGATCGTTTAGGAAAAAAAAAGGTTGTTATTAATACGTATATGAATATTATATTAAGTTTAGAGCCCTTAAAAAATTCTTCAAATCTAAGTTCTTTAAGGAAATTATATGGTACTTGTGAAGTAAATATTAGAAGCGTATATAATTTAGGTGTTACAAATGGCCAATATGTACATTTTCTGAATCCAGTTTTGTTAAAATTATTGCCAAACAATTTAGTAATACAGTATTATAGACAAAGTGATACTAAAGAAGATTCTAATGTGTTGAATTTAATTAATTTTCTTAAATTTGAGATAGAGTTTAGAGAAAAATCTTTTTCTATGATTAATTCTAAAAATACTTCAGTATTTGTAAATAAAAATAAATCTGAAAATAGTCATAGGAAATTCCAAAATAAAACTTATAATACGAGTTCTTCAAATGCTAATGTAAAATGTATGTGTATATTTTGTAAAAATTATGACCATCCTCCTTTTGATTATTGTGATTTAAGTAATGCTCAAAAAAGGTTAAAAAAAAAAGATGGCAAGTGTTATAAATGTTTTTTTTAAATCTCATTTATCATCACAGTGCCGAATCAAATCCCAGCCTTGCGAATAATGTAAAGGTACAGATCATATAACAAATTGTTTTGTTTTCAAAAACCTTTGAAACCAGAAGTTACGGATGATGCTATAGTTTTAAATTCCTACTGTAATTTGAAAAATACTAGTCAGGAGGTACTATTGCAAAAATGTTGCGTAATCGCTCAATCTAATTCTAGATCCAAAGTTGTAAGATTGTTATTGGATTCTGGATGTGAGAAAAGTTTTATAACTAAAGATTTAGCACATGAATTAAAATTGCCCTTTACAAGAAAAAAGTATTTAACTGTTTTTGCTTTCGAAATTAATAGAGGTAATGAAGAGGAATTCGAGGTTTTTGCTATTAAGTTATGCAGCAAAATAAACCCTCGTCGTTTCATACATGTTGAAGTATTAGCTACAGACTTCGCGACTTCGTTGAAAAGCCCAAAGAGCGAGCAAGAAATTGCAATATGTATTAAAAATAAAAATTGGAAATTAGCAGACAGTTCATTAAATGAATCCAAAATTAATATTTTGCTTGGAGCAGATTATTTTTGGAAAATACAGAGAGGGATTGTTGCAGAAATTAGGGAGAATTTATATGTTGCTAATACCTTTTCGATTCTCTAGTGGGAAAATTAAATTATAATAGTACAGAAGTAATTAACTCGCATTTTGTATCTGTCAATAAATTTGATAATTTCAATTTGCAGCGTTTCTGGGATTTAGAAGTTCTTGGAATTTGTGATAATAAGGATGATTCTCTGTCACAGAGAGATACATAAATTATTAATTCTTTTAGCGAAAATTTAAATTTTGTTAATGAAGATGTGAAATCCAATTTTTATGGAAAGAAAATAAAAACGAATTGAAATCTAATTTTGAGATAGCTAAAAACAGACTTTGGGGTTTGAGAACAAAATTGTGTAAAAATGAATGGGTAAAAAAATAATATGAATTTTTTTTTTTTTATGAACAATACAATTTGGGTATAATTGAAAAATGTCAATATGATAAAAATGAAACTGATGTATATTATATGCCCCACAGAGCAGCAGTGAGGACGGATAAATCCACCATCAAAGTCAGAATTGTTTTCGAAACTTCTTCTAAAGAGAAGGAAGCCAAATCTTTAAATGAATATTTACATTGAGGCCCTAATTTAAATCCTGATATTTTGTATATTATTTTGAGTTTTCGCTTTCATAAATTTACCTTTGTTTGTGATATAGAAAAGGCCTTTCTGCAAATACAGGTTCAAGAAAATGACAGAAATGTTTTGCGTGTTTTATGGTTTGATAACATAAATAGTAAAAATCCTCTACTGAAGTTTTTTTTCATGATTCGTGTAACTTTTGATGTTACAACATCACCCTTTTTACTCTCGGTCACCATTAAACATCATATAAAAGGGTATAAGGATTTGTTTGAGAAGGTTGTTAATATGCTTGATTCGTCCTTATACTTTGAGGACCTCTTTTTTGGTGCTAATTCTGTGAATAAGGCCTTTATTTTATCTTCTGTTGCTGTAAAAATACGAAAGGATGGCAATATGTCACCAAGAAAATTTAAGAGTAATTCTGGCAAATTAAGACAATCGTGGGAAAAGCATGAAATAAATATTGATGAAGAAATAAATAAGGGAAATCTTTCTAAAGTATTGGGAATAATGTGGTCAACTAAAGATGATATTTTAAAAATAGACTTACAATCTCTTTTAGAGGGATTTGATAACGAAATTATTACCAAAAGGTTTGTTTTACAAACTGTAGCGAAAGTGTATGATCCTGTAGGATATATTTCCCAAGCAAAAGCGTGGGGTGCTTTGTGCCATATTTTTCGTATATCGAGCAACCCACGCTTTTTTCACAATTATACTAGTATTATTCGTTCATTATTGTTTTCAGCTTATATTAAGGATTATTTTTCACTTTTTAGTTTGATGTGCTTTAAAAGCGTGTTTTTTAGTTTTTTTAAACTATATTTATTTTTCACTTTTTAGTTCGATGTGCTATGAAAGCATGCTTTTTAAACTATATTTTAAACTATATTTATTATTTTATTATTTATCACATAAATAGCTACAGTATGTAAGTTTTTGGTTAAAATATTTACACACAATCGAAAATATCCCCATTCGACTTGCAGGCCTCTTAAATCTATCTGTACCAATTTTGAACGGCCTAACTGTATTTCTATTTGTTTTTGCCCCATAGCCCCCCCTTACCCCCTCACTCCCCTACCCGCCCCTCCTAATAATTTTACAAATTCAAAAATATCCACAATCGATTTGTAAGTATCGAAAACCTCTATGTACCAATTTTGAACGATCTGACACTATTTTTGTTTTTTTGCCCCCTCCCTTCCCCCCCCCTTCTTGCCCCTCCTAATAACTTTACACAATCGAAAATATCCCTATTCGACTTGCAGACCTTAAAAACCTATCTGTACCAATTTTCAACGGCCTAACTGTATTTCTATTTGTTTTTGCTCCATAGCCCCCCCTTACCGCCCCACCCCCTACCCGCCCCTCCTAATAATTTTACAAATTCAAAAATATCCGCAATCGATTTGTAAGTATCGAAAACCTCTATGTACCAATTCTGAACGATCTGACACTATTTTTATTTTTATGCCTTCCCCTCCCCTCCCCCACTTCTTGCCCCTCCTAATAACTTTACACAATCGAAAATATCCCCATTCGACTTGCAGGCCTCTTAAATCTCTCTGTACCAATTTTGAACGGCCTAACTGCATTTCTATTTGTTTTTGCCCCATAGCCCTCCCTTACCCCCTCATCCCCCTACCCGCCCCTCCTAATAATTTTACAAATTGAAAAATATCCGCCATCGATTTGTAAGTATCGAAAACCTCTATGTACCAATTTTGAACGATATGACACTATTTTCATTTTTCCCCCCTTCTTGCCCCTCCTAATAATTTTACAAATTCAAAAATATCCGCAATCGATTTGTAAGTATCGAAAACCTCTATGTACCAATTTTGAACGATCTGACACTATTTTTATTTTTTTGCCCCCCCCTCCCCTCCCCCACTTCTTGCCCCTCCTAATAACTTTACACAATCGAAAATATCCCCATTCGACTTGCAGGCCTCTTAAATCTATCTGTACCAATTTTGAACGACCTAACTGTATTTCTATTTGTTTTTGCCCCATAGCCCCCCCCTCACCCCCCTACCCGCCCCTCCTAATAATTTTACAAATTCAAAAATATCCGCAATCGATTTGTTAGTATCGAAAACCTCTATGTACCAATTTTGAACGATCTGACACTATTTTTATTTTTTTGCCCCCCCCTCCCTTCCCCCCCTGTTGCCCCTTTTAATAACTTTACACAATCGAAAATATCCCCATTCCACTTGCAGAACTTTAAAACCTATCTGTACCAATTTTCAACGGCCTAACTGTATTTCTATTTGTTTTTGCTCCATAGCCCCCCCCCTTGCTGCCCCACCTGGGGGCTGAATTTCTAAAATTCCAGAAATTGGTTTTTAGATAGTTGCCTTAGCTATATTTTAGAGCAAAAATTTCACGTATATCTATTTTTTTTTTTTTTTTTTTTTTTGGGATATATAGGATTATGCGAAATCACGTTTTACGCATGTGAAATCACGTTTTACCCTCCTCCCCCGCCCCCCTTGGGGACCGAATTTCAAAAATTCCAGAAACCGATTTTGAGACATTTGTATTAGCTATATTTCAAAGCAAAAATTTTACGGATATCTGTTTTTTTGTTTGAGATATAAAGGATTTTGTGCAATCACGTTTTGCTCCCAGAGAAGTTACAAACAAACATACATACATACATACAGGTGAAGCTAATATAAGCGTGTTAAAAAAAATAGACTTACAATCTCTTTTAGAGGGATTTGATAACGAAATTATTACCAAAAGGTTTGTTTTACAAACTGTAGCGAAAGTGTATGATCCTGTAGGATATATTTCCCATTTCATAATAAGAATTAAATTTCTAATGCAAGAATTATGGGGACAGGGTATTGATTGGGATTGTTCTGTACATGATGCTTTAATACAAAAATTTAAGAAGTGGTACAGTGAAATAAAGGACTTAAAAATTTTTGAAGTGCTTAGAAGGTATTTTACGAATATTTAAAAATTAAATCCTGAAACTACTGAAATTTTTGTTTTCTGTGATGATAGTTTGAAGGGATATGGTGCAGTGGCTTATTTTCGTGATCCATGTTCCCGTGAAACTTCATTTATTATGTCAAAGACAAGAGTGGCTAATCTAAAAAACTTACCTTGCCTCGCCTTGAATTAAAGGGAACCTTAACAGCTGCTCGATTAGCTAATTATCTAGGTAAGCTATTTACAATTCCTGTCAAGAACATACTATGTTTCTGTGATTCCCAAATTACCCTTTATTGGGTAAGACGAAGTGCTAGCAACTAGAATTCAACGATTAGTCACACCATCTCAGTGGAGGTTTTGTCAAGGGGCTAAGAATCCCGCCGATGTGCTGTCTTGTGGTTGCACAGCATCTGAATTGTTGAAGAATGGTTGAAGGGACCAACCTGGATGAAAGAAGAGCACTTACCGACAACGCTACCTGAAAGTAAGGCAAAAATAGCTTAAGAAGAGATTTTTTGAGAACATCAAAAACTCTTGTTTGTTCCTTAACTCATGTCGATAATGAATTTGAACTGATGTATAAGTTATCATTTTGGTCTAAATTAAGACGTGTTATAGCTTGGTGTCTTAGATTTGTAAAAAATATTAAATGTCGATCTGAGCGAATTACTGGCTTCTTGACTGTGCAAGAACTTAATGAGGCAACATAACATACATTACTGTGAAGTTAGTTCAAAAGAATGAATTTGGAGAAGAAATAAAGACTGAAATCTGGAAAAAACTTTAATGCTAGTAAATAACTTCTTTCATTAAATGCTTTTCTTGACAAAAATGAAATTATTCGTGTTGGTGGGAGCTTAAGACACGCAAACATACCTGAAATTCAAAAGTACCAAATGATACTTCACAAAAATCATCACATTACCGATTTATTATAAAGTACTTTCATGAAAATCATATTCATAGAGGAACTCAGTTAAGAATTTCAGTTCTGCTGCAGCAATTCTGGATAGTTAGTGCAAGAGAAACTGTGAAAAGAAATATTAGGAACTGTATGAAGTGTTTTAGAAACACATCAAACTTAGCCTGGGTGATCTTTCAGCTGCACGTGTAGTACCATCGCCAGTATTTTCAAAAGTTGGTGTTATTCTTGCTGGACCCCTTTTTGATTAAACCTCGTAAAGGTCGAGGGTTTTAACCTTATAAGAGTTACATTTGTTTATACATTTGTTTTACTACAAAGGCAATTCATTTGGAAATACTTAGGGACCTCACATATGAGACATTCCTCGCATCATTGAAAAGGCTTGTTGCTTGACGAGAAAAGCCTGAAGAAGTGTTTTCAGATAGAGGAATGTACTTTCTAGGCGCCGACAACGAAATGTAAAAAAATGATGTCCTTGATTTCTTCTGAAGAAAAGATCCACAGACATTTGTCCGGGAAACAATCAAATGGAATTTCAATACGCCATCTGCCCCTAATTTTGGAGGCGTTTGGGAGGCTCGAATAAAACAGATGAAAAATAATTTAAAAGGAACTATTGGTGAACAAATGCTTGCTTATGAACAGTTTCTTACTTTAATTACTCAGATAGAGTCATGCTTGAACTCAAGACCTCTTGTTGCTCTCTGGAATGATCCAAGTGATTTGAGTGCTCTGACTCCAAGATAATTTATTAGTGATATTGCTTTGACATCAATACCTGAACCTGACTAATCTTCAATTAACTTGACCTCGTTGGAGCGATGGAAGCTTCCGCAAAAAATTTCCAAAGTTTCTTGAAGAGATGATCCTCGGATTACTTATCTGACTTGCAAAGATGATCAAAATGGTTGATGGACAAACCAAACTTCAAGGGAAATGATTTGGTTTTGATAAAGGACGATCATCAGCCCTCTTGAAGTGGAAACTTGGAAGAATAATTAAATTATTTCCTGGAGCAGTTGGCAAAGTTTGAGTTGTTGAATTATTTCATGGTGTTGCTGATCATGGGGAGCTGAAACGCCCTATTACAAAACTCTCACCTTTGCTCTTTAATTAGACTCTCAAACACTTGATTTAATTTAATTTTTTTTGTCTCTTTATTTTAATAAACTAATTACAATATTCATTATGTATATTAATCCTTTTTTTCTTTTATTAATTAATTTATTTATTTGCAGATTCTTGAAGATTGATCCTGAAAATCTTGTAGTAAATTGTTTTATTTTATTTAACTTCGTTTATGAATGTTAAATGAATATTATTATTTTTTAAGAATATTTTCATGAACCTCCGTTCATCGGGCGGAACATGTTTGAACGTATATTCATTCACACAGTCACTTTTTTCTTCCTACTAAAAAAAAAAAAGGTTGGCTTTTTGCCAAAGAGCGAAATAGATCTTGGAATAATTTCATTTTTGTTTAATTTCTTGCTTCGCTTGCATCATGAAGTTCATTCTTTTTACCTTAGCTTAAAATATGTATAAAGTATGTTTTTCCGTGGCTCCGATTTCGGAGAAAGAAAATGATTTAAATCCATGATAACTTGAAAGTTTGTTAAATATATAAATTGGGAATCAATATTTAAATATTATCTGCAAATACAGTTTTTATTTAATGGCTATCTAATAAACTATGAAAATTGCTCTCTCAGTATTTTAATTTGACTTGTGTGAAAGATTCAGTGACTAAAATGAACACACAGCTAGATATACCAAAATCAATAGGGTTCGTGCAACGGCGTTTGGGTTTATAGGCCATATTGATCAAGAATTTTTCTTTGTGTACCTGCGATAAAACCATAAGTGTTAGATTCACCAAAATCAGTAAGGTTTGTTCTACGGTGACCTATAATATATGTACCAAATTTCAGCTCATTCGAACAAAGCATTTAGACGATACCGTGTTCACTCACGTACACACACACATACATACTTAGGTACATACATACATCACCGTAAAAGTAGGATAAATGAACTTATTGAACCTTAAAATGTGTAGAAACACCAAAATCTCAAAGTCTGAGTTTTGACATGATTACAATACTTTACTAAAAATAAGTACAAATAAATCAATATCTGTGATTTACGAATTTTGGATTTTTAAGGGGAGGGAGTGTGAAAAAAGTTTATTGGCGGGAAATTACGCTAGCTCTGGATTTTTGAGTAGAACTCTACCAAATATGGAACAAATATGTTGAAAAAAAAGCTATAGATGTGACTTCCTTAGGAATTATTTCTAAAAACACACTTTTGGTTTTTTGCAACTAGCGATTTTTTTTTTGGGGGGGGAGGAGGGGTGTACGAGGGGGCAAAATCTGGGCATCCCTTTTAGCGCTAAATTTGTCCTGAGAAATCTATGGAAGCTGCGGTCACGAATTTTGGTGCTTGGATTGTTTATATGTATCCGACACCTAAAGTAACGGAATTTATCGAAATTACCCACGGGGGGGGACAGAAGTTAAAAATACCTTTGGAAGAATAATTCGGCTCCAAATTACTTCACAGTGAAGAAATTGCACATGAGGAGACTACCCATGAGTGCAAATAAAATATTATCTGAGATTTAGAAAATTTTGATTTTTAAGAGGGGGGGGGTGGAAAAATCGATTTTTTAAGTGAAATTTTGCAAATTCCGGATTTTTGAGTAACACTCTACCATAAATGGAAGAAAGATGCTGAAAACAGGCATACGTCTTCTTTAGGATATTTCGAATACAAGTTTTTGATTTTTTGCGATCTGTCATTTTTTGGGGGGGAGAAGGGGTTATGTGTTACGAAAGGCAAATTCGAGATACCCCTATTAGCGCTAACTTTGTCCTGGGAAATTTATTAGAGCTGCGGACACAAAGTTTAGTGCTTGGATTATTTATATTTATCCGACCCCCTAAAGTAAAGGAATTTATTGAAATTCTCCCCTTTCGGCAGGAAGCAAAAAAGTTTGTAAGTATAACTCGGCCCAAATTACTTCACAGTGAAGAATTTGCACATGAAGAGACTGGTCATAAATATAAATAAAATATTATATACGATTTTGGAATTCTTGATTCTTACAGGGAGGGGGGGGAGGAGGAGAATCGTTTTTCGGGAAGAAATATCAGAAATTTTGGATTTTTGAGTAGAGCTCTACTAAAAACGACACAAAGGTATTGAAAACAGCCATTTGTCTTCTTTAGGGTATTTCCAAAAACACGTTTTTTTTTTCTGGTTTTCGATTTATTTTATTCAATTATTTATTTATTTTATTTATTATTATTATAATTATTGGTTTGGAGGGGAGATTACGAATTAGCAAATTCGAGAACCCCCTTTTAGCACTAAATTTGTCTTGGAAAATCTATGGGATTTGCAGGATTTCGCCAAACTTCGAACTTACCCGCTGGGGAAGGGGAAGTAAGAAGTGGGTAAGTTGCTGCCGAAGGCAGTGGGTACCAGTACTCCTCCTGCTGTGAGCGGTAAAAACGTTGACCGAACACAGCGGGAACTTTAACTTAAGTTATTAATAATGATATGGGATTTTCACAACTCATTTAAATAATGCCCAGCGAAGCGGGCAAAGCCTGCTAGTATATATATATATTTATATAATATTTATTTCTGCATAAATAAGAAAAAAATTATTACAACCGAAATTTGCTTAAGTATCTGACAAAACGCATGCAATTATAGCTTTAAGATTTTATGTCAAGTGTAAATCTTTATATATGTTACCGTTAAAGTATATAATTCAGTTATTTCATAGAATAACTAGGTATTTCATTAAATAACTAGACAAGTCAGTTAAAGTATATAATAGATAAAAAAATTCATACTTTACCTACTTATTCTATGAAATAACTAGTTATTCTATGAAATAACTAATGACAGACCGTTAAAGTATAAAATAAACAATTTCAAAATTATTTTATAAATTAATTTATCATAAATTCATGTACGGAAAGCGTACAGACGTGCGTAATACTGCCTGCTGCAGTATAAAATTGTTCATACTTTTCAGATTCATGCATCTTGAGATAGGGGTATCCAGTGATGTTTTTTTTTTGGTTTTCATGTACGCAAAGCATACAGACGTTCGAAATACTGGCTGCTGCAGTACAAAATTGTGCATATGTTTCAGATTCTTGCATCTTGAGATAGGGGTATCCAGTGATGTTTTTTTTGGTTTTCATGTACGCAAAGCGTACAGACGTTCGAAATACTGGCTGCTGCAGTACAAAATTGAGCATGTGTTTCAGATTCATGCATCTTGAGATAGGGGTATCCAGTGACTTTTTTTTTGGTTTTCATGTACGCAAATCTTACAGATGTGCGTGATACTGGCTGCTGCAGTATAAAATTTTGCATTTTTTTTCATGCATTTTAAGTAAACTTTTGTACCTTAAAATGCATGAATCTGAAACATATGCACAATTTTGTACTGCAGCAGCTAGCATTTCGAACGTCTGTACGCTTTGCTTACATGAAAACAACAACAAAAAAAAAAACATCACTGGATACCCCTATCTCAAGATGCATTTATCTGAAACATATGTACAATTTAGCACTTCAGCAGCCAGCATTTCGAACGTCTGTACGCTTTGCGTACATGAAAACCAAAAAAAAAACCTCACTGGATACCCCTATCTCAAGATGCATGAATCTAAAACCTATGCACAATTTTGTACTGCAGCAGCCAGTATTTCGACCATCTGTACGCTTTGCGTACATGAAAACCAAAATAAAAAAAACATCACTGGATACCCCTATCTCAAGATGCATGAATCCGAAACAAATGCACAATTTTGTACTGCAGCAGCCAGTATTTCGAACGTCTGTACGCTTTGCGTACATAGAAAAAAATCACTGTGGGTACTCCTATCTCAAAGTGCATGTGCCTGAAAAATATGCAAAATTTTGTGCTACAGCACTGCTAAAATAACCGGTAAGTGTGGTAAATATTGAATAATTAATCACATTCCCCAAAATTTAGCGGGGATTATGCATAATCATTTCATACTTTAACGATCAAGTAATCGTTATTCCATAGAATATAGTTAAATCGTAGAATTCAATAATATTATATACTTTAAATGACTTGTCTAGTTATTTCATGAAGTACCTAGTTATTCTAAGAAATAACGGATTTCATGCTTTAACTGTAACATATATATTAAGTTAACGTACATGGCAAAGATTTCAGCATTATTTTTAGCAACTAATATCTGTTAATAGGATTTTCCCATCAATTTGGCACGTGTTAACATTATCCCACAGTGGTGATATTTTGCTAAAATGTTTTTAGGGCCAAATAAAAAATAAAAATAAAAATAAAAATGAGTGAGTATTCGTATCTGATTTCAAAAAAGTAAATAAATAAAAAAAAAAAAAATTTTATCCATTTTACAGGACATCCTAATATATAGATATATTAAATTTTTTAAAGAAATAATTATATATATATATATAGTCATAATTCTAAATATAAGCAAAATAAATCTTTAAGTTTTAAAATAAATTTCATATTATCATCTAATACCTATCAACATTTTCTGCAAACTTCAAAATTTGTGCTGCATTTTCTTTGTCTTGTTTTAAGCCAAACACAGATTCTTCATAAATCAAGAGAAAATAAAATTAATATAATGCAAGAAAATATATAGATATATGTGTGTGTAAAACTCTCTTAGTTAAGTTTGAAATATCATTATAGATTTTATATACCGGGTGATCCAAAAGTCAGGACCAAATTTAAAATTGAATAATTCGAAAACGAATCAAGATACAAAGATACGGTTTGCACCAAACGGATGAAAAAGAAACCGGGTTTTGTGTGGCAAAGGAAAGAAATTAGTTCTGTTGGCGACCAACAGATGGCGCTAGAGTGTTTTATTTCACCAAAAGATGATTTACAAATGAAAAAAAAATGCTGACAGCTTACAAGTCAGCTTAATTACAGTTAATTAGTACTACTACATTAAATGTTCAATGTCCATCATTCAGAAGTACAGCTGTGAGATGATTCACCACATCGTTCACAGCATTTAGTAGTATTTCTTGCGTTATGGCAGACACATTTTGGCGGATGGCATCTTTCAGTGCTGCTAGTGATGCCGGTTGGTCGCGGTACACTTTTGACTTCCAAGAATGTCCACAGCCAAAAGTCACAAGGTGTCAGATCGGGAGATCTTGGAGGCTATGCGTGATTAAAGTAGCGACTGAGAATGCGATATTTCGATGCATATAAGCTTCTAATACCATTACCTGCTATAGTTTTTCCTTTTTATATCGTTGGTTGCTTTGCATAATCCTACATCAGAAATACGACAGCGCCATCTGTTGGTCGCCAACAGAAGTATTTTTTATTTCTTTGCCACACAAAACCCGGCTTTTTTTCCATCCGTTTGGTGCAAACCGTATCTTTGTATCTTGATTCGTTTTCGAATTATTCAATTTTAAAGTTGGTCCTGACTTTTGGATCACCCTGTATATATATATATTGTTAGGATTTCATGGCATAATCATATTGGTATATAACTTAACAATAAGACCAACCGTTAAGTGCGTCGTTTTTTATCTTCCAGAAGTGGAATTCTGCAACAATAGCTTGAATCTCTGTTTATAATTTGATCAAATGGAGCTTTTGATAGAGCATTTAGCAGCATCAGAGTTGTATGAGAAATTTTAATTCCCCGTAATGAGAAGTAATACCTGGTCTGTTCAACACGCAACGAATCATGATGATCTCGTCTGGTCGGAACAGACAACCTAGAGAATATTTTAGGCACTACTGTCTAAAAGATTGTAACAGAATAGCTGCCAAGATTTTAATTTATTCTGGAGCACTTTTAGCTCCGCCTTTATTCCATACCACTTTTTTTTAAGGAGTAAATATATCTTATTTTATCATAGTGATATATTGCAGAAAAATATTCTAAAAATAAAGTGGTGCGTATAAAGAAGGAGCTAAAGATGCTCCGGAATAAATTAAAATATTAGCAGCTATGTAACAGTTCAACACAGGCCTAGGAAAGGTGTGGTTGTAAAGCAGAACCTTGGGTAAATTTCGAAGTTGCCGGATGGGGTATAGGTGTTGAAGGTGATCATCGGCGGAAGATGCAAAATTACACTGGCTGCTTCAATAACAGCAGTTTCAAGTAGCTGAAATCATGCTATGCGTGATGAGACAAGCTTAGTTTATGAATGCAATGTACTGTCCCAAATGTAAACGTTACTTAAACGTTACTAAACGTTCAAATGTAAACGTCACGTCTTTGTCACTTAAGTGGTGTAACGTAGTTATTGAGTTGTGTATAAATCTAAGATTTAAAAGTATTTAAATATTAAATAAAAATATACATTATTTACCTGATTTGTAAAATCAAAATGTCTTATTTTTAGTTCAAACATAGATTAATTTATTAACTATATTTCTATTAAATAAATAAATAAATAAAAATAACTACTACTGCCGTTTATCAGTTCATCGTGTCTTCTTTGCTTTCTTATCGAACCGTAAAAACTGTTTCACATGAAAAGATGAAGTTTGTCATTTTTGTACAGAAATATGTGGTAATCATGATGAAGCAAACCTTTTATATGTGAAAGCATCTCCTGTGTTTATTTTGTAAAATCATTTTACGATAAACAATTCTTAATTCTTGTGGAATCTTTCTAAAATAACTGGAAGTTCACCCAATTAATTGTACATCTACAATTTCCACAATCAATGTTTTTCGAGTATTATTATCAACACATGGCCTTCCAGACAGCATTATGCCTGACAATATGGGCACATTCTTTACTTCTGGAGATTTTCACAGTATTCTTAAAGCTGATGTGATACGTTAAGTGCTAATTCCTTCATATCGTCCCTGTTAGCAATGGACAAGCAGAACGCAAGGTACAGACCTTCTCTGGAGCTATCAAAAGATTAACGTCATCCACCGGGTTATAGAGAAAGCGTATTTGCTCCTACCTCTTAAAAAACCTTCCACAGGTACAGGTATTTATTATGCAGACCTGTTACTTTAATGCTAACTTAAAACCTTACTGAACAGGATTCATCCCGTACACCTATTATAAGAGTAGACCGGACAAGGTAACCTTTTTCAGTGGCAAAAATTACTCATAAAAAAGTCATGTGACTGCTTGAACTACAGGAAGCCAAACTGGCTAACATTGAAATTTTCTCTCCAAGCTATAAACTCTGCGTTCTCTTACCCAGATATCTTTTTTTTTTCTTTTTTTAAGTTCTTTTTAAAAAATTTATTTTCCTTTAAAAGTTAGATTGCTTTAAATCTGAAAGAAATTTTATGGCAAGCAATGTCTGTTAGGTGTACTGTAAAAAGCCTTAAAGTTATGTTAATTGAGGATTATATTTCACAGGTAACATTTTTTTATACTTTATTATTTCGTACTTTTTAAGTAATTATTTTTGTAAAATGCTTTTTACTGCTATATTTAATTCTTTAAATTAAATTAGTCTAAATTTATTATACCATATATTATTTTCAAGAAATTCAATGTTTATTTATGGGAGTTAAGGTGGGTATAGACAGACAAATCGAAGTTATAAACACTTTTGAACTTTGTTGGAATGTGTTAATAGCACGGTAAAAAGAAATTTAAGCAACCGTAGTTTTTTACACAAGTATTTCTTGCTTCATCTTTTAATAAAATTGATGATAATAAATATTTATATTCAAAACAAAAAATCGCCAATAACGCGAAAAACAGCAAAAAAGATAACTTTTTCCAGTAGTCACGTGGTTTCATCTTTGTCACCTTTATATATATTCCCTTAAGACGCAAACGAAGTGATGACGTCACTGACCGTCCGTGGATGCAAGAAAAATATTTCCTATGTTAATCGGCCATTGAATTTTTTGTAAAAAATTATTAAAAATCGAAAAAAAATGAAAGAAAATTATTTCACGATTTTAATTCCCCTATTTGGGTATAGATATGTATTAGTTATCGTATGCATGTGTTAGATTGAGTTATTTTGCTGTCAAATTGACAAAATTTTAATTTTAAATTTCAAAACTCTGTGTCCTTGGCGTATTTGTATTTGGCGATCAAATACGTAATACGAAAATATACATGCCAGATGTATATTTTCGTAATATTTATTGTACGAAATATTGTTTCATATTATTCATTACTCTCTTAATATAAGTCGTTAAAATAGCCATGATATTTGAAAGGAATTAAATATGTTCGCCAGATGATTTGGCGATATTGTTTTTTTCCGCAAGGATGACAGATATGAAATCTATTCCGCTGCAACATGAGTATCTTATATCAGACACTTTATTTAGACATTTGAAAACAATTTTTTCAAATTATGATAGAATATTTATCATTTTCCTTTTACAAAGTATATAAGTTGGATTTTTATTGTGTAAATATCATCCTTTGGAATGAAATGTTTATGTTTTCAATTGAATATGAAGGGTTGCCAATTTTTTTTCTAGCGTTTTGAAGTTTAAAATTCAAATTTTATTAATTTTACAGCAAAAACAACTTAATCTAACGTATGCACACTATAACTAATACATGTCTATACCTAAAATGGGGATTGAAATCGGGAAATAATTTCCCTCTATTTTTAATATTTTTTTACAAAAAATCCAATGGGCGTTTAATATAAGAAATATTTTTCTTGCATCCACGGACTGTCAGTGACGTCACACTTTGCTTGCTTATAATGAAATGCTCCGACCACTCTTACAATAGGTCTATGATTCATCTCGACTATGATGCATATAAAAAGTCAAAACTTTTGACTGATGTTGCTGAACTCGGAACGCGTTATTTCTCTGCCAATGACACAGTATATATTAAAATTTTTGCTGCAAGTGAACCATGGATATCTGCAATCGTGGAGAACATTGAAAAAACTTGTTCATACAATATTCAATCGCCTGATGGCAAATTGTATCGCTACCATATAAATCACATGCGCCATACAGTGCTACGATTTCTAACACAACCAGCTCAAGCCGTTATTTCACATTCTCCTGTTCATGTAGCTGAAGAATGTACCATCTTCTCTTGTTTCTGTAGATACTTCAACACTTTCTCCTGTGTTTATTGTACTCCATCACCTATAACCAGGAACTTACCAAAGTCAGTGTCATATACACCTTACAAATATGACGTTGCAATAAAACTAGCGTAATATGAAATCACCACAGAACTGGCGTTTTAAAGTAATAATTTCAAAACTTTGAATAAACACCACAAAATGCAATAAATTCGCAATAATTCTTTCGGGTCGAAAGAACACATGACACTTTGTCAGGGGAACAAAGTAGGCACGAGTGCTGCAGTCAAAAATGGGTTGCTGCTTTGACTGCAGAAATTATTCCTATTTTGTTCGCCTGACGAATTGTCGTGTTTTCTTTCGACCCGAAACAATTGTTGCGAGTTTATTATATTTTATGGTGTTTATTAAAATTTTTGTAATTATCAGCAATGAAACTGCCTAAACGTTTCATTTATTTTGTTCCTTATTCGAAGGGAGGAATCTATTGTGACATTGAGCATACAATTTTCTAATAAAAAAGCACCACAAAATTGGCGTTGTAAAAAATATTACTTACAAACTTTGAATGAATACCATAAAGTGCGTTGCCGCTTTGACTGCAGAACTCGTGCTTACTTTGTTCGCCTGATGAAGGGTCGTGTGTTTTTTCGACCCGAAACAATTGTTGCGATTTTATTGCATTTTATGGTGTTTCTTCAAAGCTTGTAAGTAATATACAAGTTTCTAGTTTACTGATTTTCAGCAGGGCTGATTTTTATCAAATTCGAAGTCGTAGTTTGTTGTTTGTTATCATTCGAGTCTATATTCCATGTACCGATGATTGTGATATATTATTTAATTGGCGGGAACTTCTCTCTTATTGAATTAAACAGCTGACAACGGAAATTTACCCTGGACAACATTTATATAACTTTTAATAAGGTATATAATAAAATATATATTATTAAAATTATATGAATATTTTCCAGGATAAATTTCCGCTGTCAGTTGTTAAATGCAATACGACAGAATTTTCCAGCCAACCTAATAAATGAAATTCGTTTACCTTCTACTTATGAGTTATTTCTTCGAAATATCATTATAGATATAATGTAATTCTACTCTTTTTAAACAAAATATTTGCATCCACTGTATATTGGTTGTATAAATATGTATATTGAGTGCATTTAAAAAGAAAAAATTTAACATACAAATTCCGCGAAGGAAATAACGCCCTTATTTTAAGTTATAAATTTCTAAATGATGTCGATTCACGTCAGTACTGCCGAATGTGTTAAAAAGTTTTATAAATTAAAATAAAGACTATACATACCACTTAAAGCATTAAAATAATGGCATTTCAAAGTCTTCACTATATCAACAGACGGTTTGCCAACTAACTTTTCAAGGTCTGTGACAAGAGCCATAGCATGGTCGTTGAAAAGGGGAACACTCTCTTTTAAATTTCCCAAGTTAAAAGCAGGACTAATCAGCTTTCGGTGTGATTTCCATTTTTCTCCATTGCTATAAGTATCAAATCACAGCATAAATAATAGTGTACGAAAAATATAAAAAAATAATTCACATTGTTTAAAGAAGAAATATTTCTTTCTAATTTTAAACACAATTATTTACAACAGAATATTGGTCAAAGTTACTATCGTAAATGATAACACAAGCATCACGTTATTATAGTCCAAGCGGCGGCTGCAAAAAATTGACTTTATAAGGTGTGAAGTTGATTTTTTTTCTATAGATAGAATTCATTGTTACAATGAAAATCTGATAGGGTTGCCTGGTCAAAGCCGTCATGTTTAAGAGAAACAACATTACTTCCGGTCACAATTTAAACGATTTTCGAACCCCACAAGTGTGAAGATGAAACCGGTGCTAAAATGTAGAGATTAATATGCTCTTTAAAATGGCATAGGGTTGCCTGGTCAAAGCCGTCAAGAAACAGAGGTTGACACGGAAATAGGGGGCGTATTTTGCGATTTATTTACCCAAGTAAAAAGTGATTTACCCTAGTGTAAAGATGAAACCGGTGCTAAAATGTAGAGATTAATATGCTCTTTAAAATGGCATAAGGTTGCCTGGTCAAAACCGTCAAGACTCGGAGGCTGCCTCGAAAATATGGGTCAAAATTAAACGATTTTCGAACCCCACAAGTGTAAAGATGAAACCAGTGCTAAAATGTTGAGAATAATATACTTTTTAAAATGTCATAGGGTTGCCTGCAGTCAAGAAACAGCGGTTGACACGAAAAAGGGGGACGTATTTTACGATTTATTTACCCAAGTAAAAAATGATTTACCCAAGTGTAAAGGTGAAACCGGTAGAATAATATGGTCTTTAAAATGGCATAGTGTTGCCTGGTCAAAACCGTCAAGAAAAGAGGTTGCCACTAAAAGTATGTGTGGGCGTATTTTAGCGGTTTTCTTACCCTAACCTATTTAAAAATGAAACCGTTTATAAAATATAGAGAATAATATTCTCTTTAGAGTATCATAGGGTTGCCAGGTGAAAATATCGAGAAATAGTGGTTGCCCTGAAAGAAGGGAAAAAAAAAAAAAACTAATTTTGAAGGGTTTTTTTATACAATTTGAAGAAAAAATATAAAAAGTATTTAAAAAAGAAAAAATAAATAAATAAACTGTAATGAAACTGTTCTAAAATTTCCTATAAAAACAACGAATTTATAGTAAAAATTAAAAATGTAGCATGCGGATACAAATAAGAAAATACGCCCGCAAAATTTAACAGAAATGAAGATAATAATGCCCAAGAAACTCGTAATAAAAAATTCTGTTAGTATACAAAATAAATCATTAAATAAAATGAAAAAAAAATCTGGAGTGACTCCACTCGACTTTCCGAACATTGAATAATTAACAGTTTTGTAGATAAAGTAAAGAAAGAGGAGTTGTTAAACAAACAAAAGAGAGAAAACCATAATAGAGTGTTTGAGTATTTTTCTCCATCTATTACACGATGTTTTATTTAACGCTACTGAACTTTGAGCCCATAGATCATAATGATAAAGAATTTTTCGTTGTGTCCCTGTAAAAACCTATAAATGCTAAATTCACCAAAATGCTTATAGTTAGTGCAACAGTGATTTATAATACTCATATAAATTTTCAGCTCAATTCAATAAGGCGTTTAGATGCTATCGTACTTTTAAAAATTTAGTCCCATAGGCCATAATGATAAAGAATTTTTCTTTGTGCCCCTGTAAAAAAAACTGTAAGTGCTAGATTCACCAAAGTCTATACAGTTAGTTCAACTGTGATCTATAACATGTGTACAAATTTTTTGCTCACATTAATAAGGCGTTTAGGCGCTATCACACTTTTAAAAATTTGGCCCCATATGCATAATGATAAAGAATTTTTCTTTGTGTCCCTGTAAAAAAACTATAAGTGCTAGATTCTCCAAAATCTATACAGATTGAGTATTTGTGACCTATAATATCTGTATAAATTTTTTGCTCAATTGAATAAGGCGTTTAGATGCTATCGCACTTTTAAGATTTTGCTGCCATAGGCCATAATGATAAAGAATTTTTCTTTGTGTCCCTGTAAAAAAAAACTATAAGTGCTAGATTCACCAAAATCTATAGGGTTCGTACTATGATGACTTACCATATGCATACCAACTTTCAGGTTAATTGAACAAAGCGTTTAGACGCTAGCGTGTTCACTCACAGACATACACACACACACACATACACACACACATACATACATCATCGTAAAAATAGTGAAAACGGACTCAGGGGACCTCAAACGTATAGAAACAACAAAATCTCGAATTCGGATTTTTGACATGATTACAATACTTTCCTCACTATAGTGTTCGCAAAGTAAAAAAACCTGTTATTTCAGATTTGCAGCAAGATTTACAAATTTCAATTTCATAAATTAATTCATGGTTATTAAGAAACGCGAAAAATTTATCAATTTTTTGAAAATGTTTTTCGCTATATTTGTACCCATAATTAATTTGCAGAAGGTATTATTGATTATTTTTAATTAGATATAAAAAAATTAATTGAGAAAATTTTCTAAATTAGACAAATTTTTAATATAACTAAATCAGCACAACCCAAATCTTTCGTATAAAATTCTACAAAGCAGCCGCATACATTTCTTCAGGGATTGTATCTTCTCAATACTTTGACACAATTTCAATATTTTAAGTATAGAAAAATGGGGAAAAAACGAGCTCGTGATGTGAAATTAGCTTTATACAGATTAGAAAAAAAATGGTCACGCATAATAATTTAATTTTCTTTATGCTTTAAAATCTCTTACATCCTTAAACAAATAAAATAAACGAATATTGAAATTCGCTTCCTTTTCTAAGCTGACCGCTGTACCTTTACATGTTTGAAGCACCAATTGTAAGCAAATTGATAAGTGTTGTATGTTCTACATTTAGCTCGCAATTTCCTCTTTTCAATATTAATCATTTCGTGTTTAACCTTTTTAAAAGAGTCTTCATGTGTGTTTCACTTTCTGTTAAACACGTTTAATATTCGTTAGCTTTTTGGAGACTGACCGCTATTTCTTTACGAATTTCACCAGGCAAACATATGCTATTTTAAAATAACTTTTATGCTGTACATTCTGGAACCAGCCACACCTTTCAAATATTCATATAAATTTATCCTTATTCATTTTCTTTGTTAATGCTATTCGTATTTTTTTACACTTCATTAAGAAATCTTCAAAACTCGCCTATATTTTCGTGGTTGACTGCTTTACTTGACAGATTTGACCTATTTTTGAGACAACCTCCGGGTCTTAACGGTTTCGACCAGGCAACCTTATGCCATTTTAAAGAGCATATTAATCTCTATATTTTAGCACCGGTTTTATCTTTACATTGTGGGGTTCGAAAATCGTTTAAATTTGACCCCTATTATCGAGACAACCTCTGACACTTGATGGTTTTGACCAGGCAACCCTATGCCATTTTAAAGAGCATATTAATCTCTACATTTTAGCACCAGTTTCATCTTTACACTTGTGATGTTGGAAAATCGTTTAAATTTGACCCCTATTTTCGAGGCAACCTCCGGGTCTTGACGGTTTTGACCAGGCAACCTTACGCCATTTTAAAGAGCATATTAATCTCTACATTTTAGAACCGGTTTCATCTTTACACTTGGGTAAATCACTTTTTACTTGGGTAAATAAATCGCAAAATACGTCCCCTATTTTCGTGGCAACCTCTGTTTCTTGACGGCTTTGACCAGGCAAACCTATGCCATTTTAAAGAGCATATTAATCTCTACATTTTAGCACCGGTTTCATCTTCACACTTGTGGGGTTCGAAAATCGTTTAAATTTGACCCCTATTATCGAGGCAACCTCTGAAACTTGACGGTTTTAACCAGGCAACCCTATGCCAGTTTAAAGAGCATATTAATCTCTACATTTTAGCACCAGTTTCATCTTTACACTTGTGGGGTTCGAAAAGCGTTTAATTTTGACACCTATTTTCGAGGCAACCTCCGGGTCTTGACGGTTTTGACCAGGCAACATTATGCCATTTTAAAGAGCATATTAATCTCTACATTTTAGTACCGGTTTCATCTTTACACTTGGGTAAATCACTTTTCACTTGGATAAATAAATCGTAAAATACGTCCCCTATTTTCGTGCCAACCTCTGTTTCTTGGCGGCTTTGACCAGGCAAACCTATGCCATTTTAAAGAGCATATTAATCTCTACATTTTAGCACCGGTTTCATCTTCACACTTGTGGGGTTCGAAAATCGTTTAAATTTGACCCCTATTATCGAGGCAAACTCTGAAACTTGACGGTTTTGACCAGGCAACCCTATGCCATTTTAAAGAGCATATTAATCTCTACATTTTAGCACCGGTTTCATCTTCACACTTGTGGGGTTCAAAAATCGTTAAAATTGTGGCCAGAAGTGAGGTTGTTTCTCTTAAACTTGACGGCTATGACCAGGCAACCCTATCAGATTTTCATTGTAACAATGAATTCTATCTATAGAAAAAAAATCAGCTTTACATCTTATCAAGTCAATTTTTTGCAGCCGCCACTTGGACTATTAGGTTGAATTATTTAGAAATCGATCTATTGCAATCACTTCGTTTATGTATCGATCTATCTATCTATCTATCTATCTATCTATCAATCTATATACATATATATATATATAAATTTTGTCATACGGTAACTCCCGAAATAACACTCCAAATCGAAACAAATTTGAACAGTGAACTGATCTTATAAATATGTTGGATGAGTTAGTTAACCAAGTTGCTCCGACTTTTTGTTTTCAAGTGGCAGCCACTTGAAAATTTCAAACACACAGTGTAAAAAACAGATTTAAAGGAAGATTTGCATGAATTTTGATGTAAATACAGGCCACATAAAGGTCTCAATGAAGTTTATTAATGAAGTTTATCTGCCATTTTTAATAAAGTGGCAGATATTTTAAGTTAAGTGGGGCCACTTGAAATCATGACTATCACTTGAAAATTTTAAATCACTATAACTTCGGAAATAATATTCCAAATCGAACCAAATTTGGACAGTGTCTTAACTTATTTCATAAATATCTTAGATGAGTTTGTTAACCAAGTTGCCCCGCCATTCTGTTTTTAACTGGAGACCACTTGAAAATTTCAAATTCAAATTGTAAAAAGCGTATTCCGAATTTTTTTTTAAATGTTGATGTGGTCATAGTTTATACTAGTGTCTCAAAGTACTTTATTAATGAATTTTATTCGCCATTTTTAATAAAGTGGCGGATATCATAAGTTAAGCTGGAACACTTGAAATAAAGCTACCACTTGAAAATTTAAAACCATGATAACTTCCGAAATAATACTCCAAATGGAACCAAATTTGAACAGTGTCTCAACTTATCTCATAAATATCTTAGATGAGTTTGTTATCCAAGTTGCTCCACCATTTTGATTTCAAGTGGAGACAACTTGAAAATTTAAATTGTAAAAAACGTATTGCGAATTTGTTTGAATTTTGATGTAAATACAGACCACATAAGGATCGAAATGAAGTTTATTAATGAACTATATCCGCCGTTTTTAATAACGTGGCAGATATCTTAATTTCAGCGGCGCCACTTGAAATCAGGCAACCATTTGAAAATTTGAAATTATAATAACTTCTGAAATAATACTCTAAATCGAACCAAATTTGTACAGTATCTTAAATTATCTTATAAATATCTTAGATGAGTTTTTTTAACCAAGTTGCTTCGCCATTTTGATTTCAAGTGGAGACCACTTGAAAATTTCAAATTCAAAATGTAAAAAGCGTATTTAGAATTTGTTTGTATTTTGATGTATACATAGATTACATAAGTGTCTCAATGAATTTTATCCGCCATTTTTAATAAAGTGGCGGACATCTTAAGTTAAGCGGGGCCACTTGAAATCATTCTACCAATTGAAAATTTAAAATCATGATAACTTCCGAAAAAATACTTCAAATCAAACGAAATTTGGACAGTGCGTTAACTTATCTTATAAATATCTTGGATAAGCTTTTTAACTGAATACTCCAACATTTATTTTCAAGTGGAGACCACTTGAAAATTTCAAATTCAATTTGTAAAAAGCATATTCCGAATTTATTTGAATTTTGATGTACACATAGACCATATAAGTGTCTCAATCAACTTTGTTAATAAACTTTATCTGTCATTTTTAACAAAGTGCGGATGTCATAAACTTAGCGAGACAACTTGAAATTAGGCTACCACTTGAAAATTTATAAACATAATTACTTTTTAAATTCTAATTCAATTCGAACCAAAGATGAATAGTAATCTTTACATATAATTATCTTGGATAAGTTCACTGGACAATTTGTTCCAACATCTTGTTTCCAAGTTGCAGCCACTTGAAATCACACTGCTACTTGAAAATATGCCATCACGATAACTTTTAAAGTACTAAACTGATTTAAATAAAAGTCGGATATTGAACGTACGGTACAAAATCACGGTACAAATTTACGGTACTTGGATAAGTTCACTTGGTAACTTAATCTGCAATTTTATTTCCAAGTGGAGGCCACTTGAAAATTTGTTAATATGGTAATTTTAGTAATACTGAAGGAATTCGCATCAAATTTGGGTAATGGATTCATGATTCAAATATCTCAGATAAGTTCGCTGGTCATGTCACTCTGACTTTTTTTCCAAGTGATGCCACTTGAAAATTTCTTATGACAATAATTTTTGAAATACCGATTTAATTTGAAGTAGAACTGGACAATGAACTTATCGTACAAATATATTGGTGATTTAACTGGGAAAATTGTTTCGCCATTTCGTTTCGAAGTTGCAGTCACTTAGACTGTCACTTAAATATTTGCCAGAACAACTTTTGAAACCAGGATAACTTTTGAAACACTGCACTGATTTGAAACACAGTTGGACAGTGAACGTATGCTTTGTGTTTGCTCGGCAACTTGCTCCACTCTATTGTTTCCAGGTGGCGGCCACTTAAAAATTTGTCATCACGGTAAATTTTAAAGTACCTACCTAATCAATTCCAACCAAAGTTGAAAAATAGATTTATCACTCAAACAACTATGATTTCGGAGGGCAAGTTTATTTACAAGTTGCGTCCATTTGAACGCTGCCACCTGAGACATTGTTATCGCAATAACTTTTGAAATACTGAGTTTATTTGAACCAAAGTTGGACAGTGGACGTATTTTGCAAATATTGTTGCGTACTTGCGGGTTCGTAAATATTCCGAGAATGAAAGGCGAAAACTGCAAAAGTTCAGTAGTTGATTTAAAGAAAATTCCAGAAGAATAGAGGTTTATAAACCAAGTAACTTCAGTTTCACCAGTGAAAACAGCTTAAATAACAGCTGTAAACAGCAAATTCAGAGTGCAAAGAGTATCAAAGCATTAACATAAAGCAAGGCTCATTCAAAGAGGCTCAAAACTCCTTCAATAGCAATGCAAGCGTTTGGCGAAACTCAACTGAGACTGACTGACTTGGCGCGTTCGGCCACCTTTTATACCCCTTTATCGAAACCAGAAAAATCTAGAAAATTCACGTAACTGGTGAACCAATCACGTTACAGCTTCCGTCTTTGGTATATCGATAATAAGGATTTTCTCACAAAAAGTCGCCAAAAAAGTCGCCAAGGGCGAAAAGTAGCCAAATTTGGCGCCAAATCCGTTATCTCTCTTATTGGAGCTTTTTAAAGCGGTTTAAATGAAAATTTAGGGTATTTTAACTCGAAAACAAACTAGAAATGCAGAAAATTAACATTTTATTAACTTACAAAGCCTCTCTGAATGAATTTCTACAAAGAAAAAAAAAAAAAAAAAAAATTATTTTCAAATTTGCTACATTATTTTAGATTAATTGGTTCACTAAGCAACTTTCTTTGCCATTTTGATCAAGTAGCAGCCACTTAATTTTTCAACACGATGACTTTTGAGATTCTAAATTAATTCCAACTATATTTGTACAGTAGTCTGATCTCACATATGCATTTGATATATTTGTCAACTTTGCTCACCATTTTGTTTCCAAGCGCCAGCCACTAGAAAATTTTAAATTCACATAAAAAGGTATTTATGAGCCAATTTGCTTAAACCTCCATATGTAGATTGCCTACATTAATATTTCTACTAAGTCCATTAATAATTTGTAGCCGCCATTTTGAAACAAAATGACGGAAAAAGAAATCAACCTATCCTTCCGAATAAGCCGGAAGGACTTGTTTTAAATATAAATCCAAATTTTTCAGTGATATAATGATATTCTAAATTATGCATGCATTAAAATTGCAATAAATATTTTTTAAATAAAATACTATTTTGCATGAATGGAACACTGGTGCGAATCTCATTGGTTTACGAAGTAGAAACAATTGTTTTAATAATATTGACATGAGTTTTAAGCCAGTGTTCCATCCCTGCATTTCGTTGAAATTTTTATGAATTTTGCATATTATTAAAATTGTTAGCCAGAAAATAATACTTTATTATAGTAGTCAGAAAAACTTCCTTTCAGTGAGAGGACTACGGAGAATTTGAATACGTACAGTCGGTAACAAAAGTGTCCGAACTCAGCAAAAATTCCTATATAAAAAACGTACGCTTAATACTGTTTTGCTAAATAAATCCTTGTCGAATCCTGTTCTTAGTCAGTCTAAGAACGTGATTCTACAAGGATTTATTTAATAAAACAGTATTAAGTGTACTTTTTTTATATAGGAATTTTTGCTAGTCTTCCGACACTTTTGTTACCGACTGTATACTAAATGTAGATTACATGTATATATTTTTGAGTTCTTTTATTTCTGTCCTTTTTCAGCATTTCTGTCTCCAGAATGTGTTTTTTTTTTTTTTTTTTTTTTTTTTTCAAATCACCGCACAAGGCACCAGGTTCTGTTGTTGAAGTTGTATCAGCAGGGTTCCCATTCAGATATGAAGAATTTCAGGCCACTTTCAGATATGAAAAATTACGGCTTTTATGATGCCATTATTCACTGAAAAAAAAAGTCCTATTAGCTGCCAGAAATTTTCTTTAATGATAGAAAATATTCGTAACCTACGTAAAAAATACTTTGACAGAAATTTTCTGTAACAAAACTGAAGGATTTCAATGCATGTTTCCTCATATCATCTGTTAACTAGCTGACACCTGTCATGACGTCAGATGTGACGTAACTGTATTACGTAATCAACAGCGCATCTTCGCTTCTCTGAGAAAGAGAGGTTTATATGAGTCTGTACGAGAAAGCTTTGCTAAGCGTGCGGCAAGAAATGCCCGCATTATGTTATTCTACTTTTCTATATTATTAAATGTTATGATTGTTTAAAAGACTCTGCTTTTCACTCTGTGGACCCATTTATACCAACAATGGTTATGGGCCCAGAGACACGCATCTTACTGCGGACTTTTTAAAAATTTAAATTAACATTCGCTAAAACGAAAGTGCGACTTACTGTTAAGTCTAAGGGCTGAAATCGAAAGTATTTTTGATTCTATTTTTATAACGAAGCTATTATAGCTTATTAAATATGTCGCAAATATTAAATATAGAAAAGTTATCCAAAAACAATTTTGACACCTGGAAGCTGCAGATAGAAGCTGTTTTAATCAAGAATGATCACTGGAGTTATGCTAACGGAACGAAAATTAAGCCCGATGAAGGCGCCGAAGGTGAAGAAAAATGGCTCGAAAATGACCTTAAAGCTAGAGCCGATTTAATCCTAGCAATTACTCCAAGTGAGTTGTGTCATATTAAACATTGTACCACCTCAAATGAAGTATGGAATAAATTAAAAGAAGTTTACGAATCGAGAGGACCGGCAAAGAAAGCCACCCTATTGAAGCAGCTACTCTTTAAGAAAATGACTGACAGTGAAAATATGTCCGATCACCTAAATATTTTCTTTGATATAGTGGACAAGCTAAAAGAAATGGACATTCAAGTAGCCGAAGACCTATTATCAATTTTGCTCTTATACAGTATTCCTGACAGTTATGAAAATTTCAGGTGCGCCATAGAAGCAAGAGATGAATTGCCGCAGCCTGAAGCTCTAAAAATTAAAATGATGGAAGAATATGAGTCAAGAAAAAATAAAAAGCATCAAGAATCGTCAAATGCGTATTTTACAACTCACAAGAAAAATCTTCCTGAAAAGAACAAAAGAGAAATCTTAAAGCCTGTGCAGAACAAGAACACGTATGGCAAAAGAAATTATGCAATCTTCAAATGCAATTACTGTTCAAAAGTAGGGCATAAAGCCTCAGAATGCAGAAAGAAGATCTCAGACAGAAAATTCACTTCATCGAATAAATACAAAGATAGATCATTTATGGTTGAAGATAGTACAGAGTTCACGATGGCAGCCAGTAACTCTTTCCAAGAACATTCCGAGTGATGTCTCGATAGCGGTACGACATCACATATGGCTCATGACAAGAATTTGTTTATAGATTTCGAACCTAGAATTGGATCATTTATAAAATTAGCTGTAGATGAAACAGCGGAGATGGAGATCACAGGTGTTGGAACAGTCAAATTAAAAGTTCCCGGTAATCACGGTGTAACCAATTTAAAGTTAACAAATGTTTTGTGCGTTCCAAAATTGAAATGCAATTTAATGTCTATATCAAAAGCAACTGCAAACAACTGCCGAGTTGTATTTACCGAAAAATGTGCAAAAATTACGGAGCAGGACGGCTCTCTAATTATAAGTGCTACGAGAAAAGGTGATTTATATTTTTTTCAGCCGCAGGTGGATATCGCTGCAACAACTCAGGTAAGCAACTTTCATAAATGGCATTTAAAATTAGGACATTTAAATGAAAAAGATTTAAAATTATTAAAATCTGAAAATATGTTAAGAGATTTAAATTTTAATGAAAAAGATTCTTTAAAAGATTGTAAAGTATGCATTCAGTCTAAACAAACTGTGAAACCATTTTGTAAAGAAAACAAATTTCATAGTAAGGAATTATTAGAAGTAGTTTATTCTGATTTATGTGGCCCTATAAATGTTAAATCCCATGGCGGATCACGTTACTTTATTACTTTTTTGGATGATAAATCTCGTTACATTGAAGTAAATTTTCTAAAAACAAAAGATGAAGCTAAGAACGCGTTCCGGAGATATAAAGCAGCAGTCGAAAATCGATTAGAAAAAAAAATTAAAATACTGCATACTGATAATGGTTTGGAATATTGTGGCGAAGAATTCAATAAATATATTGAAGAATGCGGTATTAAACGCGAATATTCCTCACCAATGACGCTTCAGCAAAATTCTAGAATTGAAAGACAAAATCGTACATTATGCGAAATGGCGAGGTGTTTATTAATGCAATCAAACCTTCCAAATACATTCTGGGCTGAAGCAGTAAATTGCGCTGCATATATTAGAAACAGGTGTCCCACTAAAGGAATTAAAGAAAATAAAACCCCTTTTGAATTGTTTTTCGGTTATAAACCAACTGTTAACTATTTTAAAATTTTCGGACAGAAATGTTTTGTTCTAAATAAAAAATCAAAAGGAAAGTTTGAAGCTAGGTCACACGAACATATATTCGTTGGCTATTCAAATGAATCACGCGCTTACAGATTATGGAATAAGGATACCAGAAAAATTGTCATAAGTCGTGATGTTCGATTTATAGACGAATTTGAAACAAATGATTCAGCCACTACTGATCAATTAGAATTAATTTTTCCGTCTGAGAATAAATGCAATGATTGTAATATTAAAAATGAAACTCCTATCCCTACTCAAGCCGCAGACATCCACAGGGGGGAAAACAGCGGATCGATTTCCTATCCCCCTGAATTCAATGGAGAAAGTTTCTCTTTTTGGAAAGGGGGGAAGCGAGCCACTCTGAAGGGGGGAACGTAGAAGATGTGAGTGGAGGGGAGGAGAGTGCTGGCGATATATGTAAACAAGAGGAAAGGATTAATAAAAACAATCCTATTTTTAAACGTGGTCCCGGAAGACCTAAAAAAAGTAAAAGTTGGAACTTTCAAAACTCTCATAAGGAGTGTATTACAGATACAAAATATAAAGATGAAACTTCTCAATTAGCTGATAACTCATTTAATGAAATTAATCCCAGCGTAATCGACGCGCTAAATGGAGATTATGCTAAAAATTGGGAGAACGCGATGAAATTAGAATATGATTCTTTAGTTAAGCAAAACGCTTGGGAAATTGTAGATAGACCAAAAGATAAAAAAGTAATTGGGTGTAAATGGGTTTTAAAAACAAAATTCAAACCAGATGGTCAAATTGAAAAATTTAAGGCCAGATTGGTTGCCAAAGGGTGTTCACAGAAACAAGGTATAGATTTTGAGGAAAATTTTTCACCAGTAGCCAGATTAAGTTCTATAAGAACTGCAATCGCGTATGCTATCCAGAATGGTTTCACAGCATACCAGTTAGATTTCATTATGGCATATGTTAACGGAACGTTACATGAAGAAATTTATATGGAGCTTCCTGAATTTTTTGAAAATGATATACAGAAAATAAAGTGTGTTTATTAAAAAAATCTTTGTATGGCCTTAAGCAGTCAGGAAGACAGTGGTTTAAGAAATTAGATGAGAAATTGAGAAAAATGAAATTTAACCCTTTGAATTCCGACAAATGTGTCTATTACTCAAAATATCCTTTTGATGCTATTATAATCGTCTATGTCGACGATTTAATTTGTCTCACTAAAAGTGAAGAGCACTATTTTGATATAAGAAATAAATTAGCAGAATCTTTCAAAATGAAAGATATGGGCCTTCTGCATTATTGCTTAGGCATTGAATTTAATCAAGATAGGGACAGCATCACTATAACACAAAAGAAATACATTGAAGATTTACTAAATAAATTTAATATGGAAGATTCTAGAGTGGTGAATACACCTTTAGATAGCAGTGTAAAATTAACTAAACAAATGTGTCCAAATACAGAAGAAGAGAAATCATACATGTCAAAAATTCCTTATAGACAATTAATTGGTTCTCTTATGTATCTATCGGTTGCTACCAGACCAGATATCACCCATGCTGTAAATTATTTAAGTCAGTTTAATAACAATCCAGGAAAACCTCACTGGATAGCTGCTAAAAGAATACTAAGGTATCTCAATGGCACTAGAAATTTAGGAATTGTGTATTACAGAGACGATAAAGCATTGACAGCATTTGTTGATGCCGATTGGGCATCGGATATAAATGATAGAAAATCATATACAGGATACGTCTTTAAATATGCTGGTGGACCTATTTCTTGGGAATCTAGAAAGCAGCAAACCGTTGCTCTATCCACAACAGAATCTGAATATATGTCTCTGTCTGAATCCGCAAAAGAGACAATTCATGTTAGAAATTTCTTAAAAGAATTGGATCCTGAAATTGTATCAAGTCCGACTGAGATCATGTGCGACAATCAATCTGCACTGAGATTAGTAAAAAATCCTGTTCGTCACAATCGATCTAAGCACATTGACATTCGACATCATTTTGTGCGAGAAGTTTACAATAATAGACATTAAATATATTTCATCAGATGAACAACCTGCAGATATTTTAACAAAAAGTTTAAATGCATATAAACATGAAAAATGTTGTGATATCATAGGACTTAATACTCAAGACTGATGAACTTAAAAAAATATATTTAAACTGTGTTTTCATTAAGAAATTAACTGCTTATATTTTACGCATTTTATTTTATTATATTAACCATAATTATTTGCTTATAATTCTATTTCTTTACTAACACTTTTCGTATTTTAAGTAACTCTTGCATAAAAATAATTTTCTGTAATTTTTAATATGCTATTATAATGCATAAATATGTTTTATTTTCGAAACATTTATTGAATAAGGGGGAAATGAAGGATTTCAATGCATGTTTCCTCATATCATCTGTTAACTAGCTGACACCTGTCATGACGTCAGATGTGACGTAACTGTATTACGTAATCAACAGCGCATCTTCGCTTCTCTGAGAAAGAGAGGTTTATATGAGTCTGTACGAGAAAGCTTTGCTAAGCGTGCGGCAAGAAATGCCCGCATTATGTTATTCTACTTTTCTATATTATTAAATGTTGTGATTGTTTAAAAGACTCTGCTTTTCACTCTGTGGACCCATTTATACCAACAAAAACAATACAGAAAATATTAGTAGATAGGTGATTTGCATAAGACAAACTTGGTATTAAAGAAGCACCAAGTCACTCGGTACATTCACAAAACATCTATCTAGTAAAATTTTATGCGTTTTTCTGTTACAAAAACTTTCTCTCAACGTATTTTTTTGGTAGCTTACGAACATTTTCTGTTGTTACAGAAAATTTCGGGCAGCCAAACAGGGCTTTTTTTTTTTACAGTTTTTTTACAGAGAAATTTTTATGGTATTTCCTAACTAATGTGTAGTGATTAAACAGGATAGGGATTTTTTCTTTAAACAAAGTGGAAGATAAAAAGGCGAAAATTTCTCTTTCCCGAAACCGAAAGTGCCCTAGAAAAAAAGCGGAGAGGGCGACCCCTGTATCAGTATCTTGTGATACTGTTCACGTCCTTTTCATCAACTTAATTAGGTAAACACTCTCTCGAAATGAAATATACTAAGCCTTTACAACTGATGTTAAAACACACCTTTGAATCACAAGATGAACTTTAGTCGCCAAAAACGTTAAATATAAAAATGTCAGAGGAAGAAAACACACACACAAGTATTTAGTCATAGTGGCACGCAAAAAAGTTTAATTCAAATGCTCGTTTAAAATATGCAGAAAATAAAATGGATTCTGACGCTTTCAGACCTTTTAATAAAATATCTCTGTAAAAATATACAATCAACTTCAAAAAGGAACTATTATTCAAACAACTAAAAATAAAATGAAAATAGGCATATAATTAAATTGAAATTGCACCTAAAAGTATAAAATAAATTCCTTCGTGAAACAACATAAACACTACAATTAATTTTAACTTTTGAAGTCGGTACAAAATTAAATAAAATTTGATTTTTTTTTTTACAGACATGTTTTTAGATTGATAGCTACAAACGTTGTTATCTCGAATAAACCATGTACATAGTTTCCTTTACTTTTTTATCAATGTATACAATTGGTCCAGAAAAGTAAACATCCTTCGCAATTCGATATTTATGTTTCTACGAAGTTACTAGAGTTTTCTTTGAAAATTTTTGCAGCTTATGAAATCTTAATTGTTTATTTGAATCAAAGTAGTTTTTTGCTGTGTTTTACAGACGTTAAAGTGAGATGCATATTTTTTTAAAACAGGATTTGATTTTTGAATTGAAAAAAAAAATCAAATTGTATTTAATTTTGCACCGAATTCAAAGTTTATCATTAATTCTTGTGTTTATGTTGTTTGTAGAAGGGGATGTTGTTTGTAGAAGATTTTAAGATTTACTCAAGTGCGACAGAGTAACATAAAAGGGGATACCTGGCACTCTGTTCAGTACCTCCACTATATATAAGCCCTTTATATAGGATCGTGCGTCTAGGGCAGCCGATCAGAATAGTAAAAAAAATCAATCGTTAGAAAAACTCGAGCGCGTCAGATTAAGGTAAGGTAGGTTAATTACACGCTGAAAAGTGTGCATTTCAATATTCTGATGATTTGAGCATGATGTTAGGGAGTGAAAGTGTCACAAACTTCCCTTTTTTTACTCCCATTACCCTACTATAGTAGGTAATGGAAGTATTGTATTCGGTCTGAAAATTCGATATCGGGTTTTCACCTGATTTACACGTTTTAAGGTCCCCTGACTTCAAAAAAGTGGTTTTTGTCAATTGGTCAGTGTGTATGTATGTATGTGTGTGTGTGTGTGTGTGTGTATGTATGTATGTGGAGAATCTTCTGGGTATTATAGCTCAGAAATTAATAAAGATAGAGCTACGAAACTTTAGAATTGAAATACGTCTGGTGTACAGGTGAAATTTCCAAATTTTGGTGAAAATTGAAAAACCGGAACTGGGACATCGGAAACCGTAAGTGGGACCGTAAGTCCGTATCTCAAAAACAGCTCTAACGATTTTCTTCAAACTTGCTATATAAACATTCTATTAGATGTCCTTTCGAATGATATAGTTGGTTAGTTCAGGAAAATTGATAGGCGTCCTGTATAAATAGCTCAATTTCAGGTCTCGCAAAGGCGTTCCTTTAAAAACGGTTGTACGGATTTTTTTCAAACTCGCCATTTTAACTCACTTTTAAATATGCTTTTGTATGTAATTATTGTTTTCATGTCAATAATTGAGTTTAACCGGAAGTGGGACATCGGAAACCGAAGTGGGACCGTAAGTCCGTATCTCAAAAACGGCTCTAACGGTTTTCTTCAAATTTGCTATATAAACACTCTATTAGATGTCCTTTCGAATGATATAGTTGGTTAGTTCAGGAAAATTGATAGGCGTCCTGTATAAATAGCTCAATTTCAGGTCTCCCAAGGGCGTTCCTTTAAAACAGCTGTACGGATGTTTTTCAAACTCGCCATTTTAACTCACGTTTAAATATGCTTTTGAATGTAATTATTGTTCTCCTGTTTTGACGGATAGAGCAATTTTGTTACTTATTTAAATCAAAAATGTATATAAAATGTTTATAATGTGTGTAGTACTGGGTAATGGAAGTCGTGTGACCGTTACACACCAGATTTTTATCTATCTAAGAGTCATTTTTTTTAAAGTTGGACACTTTTGATAGTTGACATCTTTAATTTTCCCGAAACTTTCAGGATATGTTAGTAGTACTGTGATAAGAAAAAGTGAAATTTATTTTTTTCTGAATTTCATTTGTTTGACCTAGAGAGGGGGTCAAAGTTTGAGGCCGTAAATAAATGGTGCCATTTTAATATCATTTTACTCCTAAAGCCATGAGTGACTCATGTCATTTTTTTTTAAATACGGATACAACTTGATACTAAGTACATTTTAGCATTAACAGTTTGGTGGGTAACTCATGGGTTTAAAGGCCAAGGTCATTCGAAAATGCAGTTTTCGTTGATTTTTTCCAGGTTTTCAGTCTGAATATCTGCTAAGGCCATGAGTGCCCCATAGAAATAATTATGGGGTTAATGACACAACTTAGTACAGAACTTAAAAATATTTAAAATTGCATGGGTCACTCTTAGCTTTAGTAGATAAACTGTCTCAAAGTTGAAAATTTTTTAAAAAAAAGGTCAAAGTTGATGGTAAATTACTCTATAAGCCTTGATTCAATAACTATGAGAGAGAGTTTTAATTATACCCTAGATGGTCTAGTTTTAGACCCAGGTTACAAACCTATGTGGCTCGCAAGATTTACTTAGATATAGTCTATTTTATAGCGCCAATGTGTACCTGCTCTATGTAGTACAAAACGCTTGAGACCCAATTTTGTAATACATTAATGCTTGTTTAAAACTTCCCATTTTACATTACAGAGGTCAGCATCAAAATAAATATAAAATTAAAAAATCTGGAGTGACTCCGCTCGACTTTCCGAACATTGAGTAATTAACAGTTTTGTAGATAAAACCTATAAACGCTAGATTCACCAAAATGCTTATAGTTAGTGCAACAGTGACTTATAATATTCATATAAATTTTCAGCTCAATTGAATAAGGCATTTAGATACTATCGCACTTTTAAAAATTTTGTCCCATAGGCCCTAATGATAAAGAATTATTCTTTGTGTCCCTGTAAAAAAAACTATAAGTGCTAGATTCATCAAAATCAATAGGGTTCGTGCTACGGTGACTTCCAGCATGCGTACCAACTTGCAGCTTATTCGAGCAAAGCGTTTAGACGCTAGCGTGTTCACTCACGCACAAACACATATACATCATCGCAAAAATAGTGAAAATGGACTCAGGGGTCCTCGAAACGTATAGAAATATCAGAATCTCAAATTCGTATTTTTGACATCACTACAATACTTTCCTCACAATAGTGTTCAGAAAGTAAAAATTACATAGGGGAGACCGGGGCAAGTTGAAGTACGGGGTAAGTTGAAATATGGAAATAAAAAATACTATTTTTAAGTTCTTATTTATTGCCAATAAAGGGAAGTACAGACACACAAAACATACTTTACAATGTAAAAAAAGATGTGTATGTAAACATCTGTCGATTTTATGAGGATAAAACTGTTTTTGAGTACTGTTTTTTACTGTGAGTAAAAATTCAAATTTTTAAGTGATGTTGCATTTTATGTAACAAAAATTGGTGAATGTTTCTGATTGATTCAGCGTTTATAGTGTATAGGTGCAGCTTGCTAATCATATGATATGAAACGCCCACGAGCATAAATACTGGTAGCTTAACATCTCGTGAAGTGAAAATTGTGGGCAGGGGCCAGCTGAAACAAATATAGGGGAAGCTACTTGAAACACCTGTTTCAATTAGTCTCATGCGCAATTTTTATTATTATTATTTTTTTTTTTTTTTTTTTTTTTTATGTATATACAGTCTTGTTTTCCTCACCCTACATATGTTTTACATAATATAACAATATGCACATTTCAGATTTATCTTAGGATTTATCAGATTTATCTTCCGAACACCATAGTGAGGAAAGTATTGTAATCATGTCAAAAATCCGAATTTGAGATTTTGATGTTTCTATACGTTGCGAGATTCCCTGAGTCCGTCTTCACTATTTTTATGATGATGTATGTATGTGTGTGTGTATGTATGTGTGTATGTATGTGTGTGTATGTGTGTGAGTGAACACGCTAGCGTCTAAACGCTTTGTTCGAATGAGCTGTAAGTTGGTACGCATGTTGCAAGTCACCGTAGCACAAACCCTATTGATTTTGATGAATCTAGCACTTATAGATTTTTTTACAGGGCCACCGGGAACAATTCTTTATCATTATGAAGATGTAAGCCATAACACCTGATAGTCTAGGTCCTAGGAGATACTCCAGATTCAGGTGCATTTTCTATTCAAAACTTTAATAACACGCTTTTCATAAGATAAATAAAACATTGTTCAGTAGTATAACGATTTATTGTTACAGATAAGCAAGCTGAAGATGAAATTAATGACCAAATTGAACCAGACTTGCAGTACGACGATAATTCCACATATGAAGATAAAGAGTGAAAAAAAAAATATATATATATATTATTTTATTTTGCTGTTTTTTTCTGAATATCTATATTAATAAAATCAGAATTTTGTCTGTAAATTTGTCAGAATCAAAAAATTTTGCGATATCTTCACTTTTCACACACATGAAAGCCGAAAATGACTGAAGCCGAAAATTTTGCCTGTGTGTGTGTGCGTGTGTGTGTGTCATCGTGTCTGTATGTCGCTTTTTTTGCGCGGGCATCATTTGAGAACAGCTGGACGGAATTCAACGGCGCTTGGCAGGAATTTAGGTCTTCACCCTACTTAAAATTATATCTATCAACTTTTCAGAAATTTCCCCCGTTCGCCCCCTGGGGGGTAAAAGACCGAAACACGTTTGTCCAGGTATCACTTGAGAACGGCTGGACGGAATTCTACGGCACTTGGCAGGAATTTAGCTCCTCACCCAACTTAAAATTATATCTATCAACTTTTCAGAAATTCCCCCCGTTCTCCCCGGAGGGGGGGGGGGGTAAAGACTAAAACACGTTTGTCCGGTTATCATTTGAGAACGGCTGGACAGAATTCAACGGCGCTTCGCAGAAATTTAGGCCTTTACCCAACTTAAAATTACATCTATCAACTTTTCAGAAATTCCCCCACATTCCCCCCTGGGAGCAAAAGACAAAATCACCTTTGTCCGGGTCTCACTTGAGAACGGCTGGACAGAATTCAACGGCGCTTCGCAGGTACTTAGGCCTTTACCCAACTTAAAATTATGTCTATCAACTTTTCCGAAATTACTCCCCTTTTCCACCTGGGGGGAAGCAAAAGCAAAAACACGTTTATAAGCATAACCCGGCTCCTAATTACTTCACAGTAAAGAAATTGCACAAGGGGAGACTGGACATGAGTACAAATAATGCATTTTCTACATTTAGGAATTTTCGATTTTTAAGGGAAGTGAGGGCGGAAATATTGAAAATTCCTGATTTTTGAGTGGACCTTTACCAAAAATGAAACAAATATATTGGAAAAAGCCTATGCGACTTCCTTAGGATATTTCCAAAAACACATTTTTTGGGGAGGGGGAGGGGGTTACGAGGGGGCAAACTCGAGACACACCTTTTAGCGCTAAATTTCTCCTGAGAAATCTATGGGATCTGCGGTAACGAAGTTTGGTACGTAAATTGTTTATATGTATCCGACCCTTATTGTAACGGGATTTTACGAAATCCCCCCCTTACCCCCTTGGTGTCGAGAGGGCTATAAACACGTCTAAAAACAAGTTTTCCCTTTTGCATTCGCCTTAAATTATCTTGGATTGGCGAACTTTGGTTTGTGGATGCTGATTAGGTGTACGCATTTGTACTTTCTCGAGATTTCGCAAAACTTCAAACTTAGCCACTGGAAATGGGTGAGTAAGAAGCGGGTAAGTTGCTGGCGAAGGCAGTGGGAACACGGACTCCTCACGTTGCAAGCGAGAAAATTCTCTACCGAGCACAGCGGGAACTTTAACACAGGTTAATTAATAATGATATAGAATTTTGACAGCTCATTTCAGTATTGTGTCCAGTGAAGCGGGCAAAGCCTGCTAGTATATTATAATTAAAGAAATAGATTTTCTTTTTTTTTTTTTGCATTCTATTTTCTGTGCATTTTATATGTCACATTCAGTGATTTAAAAAAAAATAATAATAATAATAATAATTGCAATTTTTTTTTTAAACCATCAGATTAAGAAATTCCCTTCAAATACTCGTCAGATTATGGGTCAGCACGACTAGGACATTAAGCTGAATACGCGTTTGAGTATTTCAAAATCGCGATTTTCTTTTTCCACATTCAAAAAGCCGCCACGAGCTTGCGTCATGTCTGAATCGTCTGAATCTCTTTTGAATGCGAGCTTCTTTCGGGTCCACTTAACATCCCTTCCGAATATCTGACGCGCTCGAATAAATTTTTTGAACCCGTTTCCAACCCTTCCGTACAGCCATCCCCACCGCGCAAACCGGCAGATTAACATCTTAAATATCATAGACACGTGGGCCATATACACTATCAATATCTGACACGTTTGAGTATTTTCATGCTACTATTTTTTAGGACTGAGGACAATTAGTCTCAATCTGGAATTTTTGCGTTGTCGATTTCGATAGTTGGACATTTGTCGAAATCTAAAATTTATCGAAAATATAATTGAATAATTTGAAAGCGATGTTATAATTTCAAAAAAGAAAAAAAAAAGAAAAAAAAGAAAAATAAACTAATAGTCCTCCGTCCTAAACTAAATTCTGCTTTTGCCAGAATTTCATCAAAATCTTTTTTTTTTTTTTTATTGTTATTGAAAGAAAAAGAAAAGAAAATTAATAATAATCAGTATCGTTACAAGCGATATCGAAAAATTTTTTTTAAAATAATTTTGAATTAGGAAATAAAAAGTGCGCGTGAAATAATATGAAATAAAAATAAGTAAAAAAAAATGAATTTAATGATTTAATGTTTTTGTTTTTCGGGGGCTGCTCATGCATATAAAAAATGCGTATTAAAACGAGTCGAAGAAGGAAGCGAAATAAGTATTGAGTTATATTACGATAAATACGATATATAATATGATACGATATATTAGACCTATCGTCCAGGGTTAGTAGGCATTTTCGTTGAAAGAAATAGTTTGTTCGTTCGGTGCAACTTGCACACTAGTCCCGTGAGGTACAACTTTCACATTAGTCCCTTGAGGTACAACTTTCACTTTAGTCCCGTCAGGTACAACTTGCACATTAGTCCCCTTTAAATATAGTGACCAGCTAAGCTGGCAAAGCATTCGTTGATTCACTACCTCAATTGATTTTACATTCCGTCATTTTATTTTACATTCCGTCATTTTATTTTTAATTAATTAATTAATTTATTTATTTTTCTTGACAAAAACATTTCAGGTCAGGCTTTATTTAATAAATACAGTCTGGAAGAAAATTTAAACAAAATTACCTTTACTAATTTCGCTACAAGTAAATAAATAAATATTGTAAAAAAATGAAGCTTCTGAGTCAAGTTAGTAAACATCCACTTTTATTTAATACTTTATAATATTTTTAGAGACTACCTCCGTATTAAAATAAACATTAATTTTTTTTTTTTTTTTTTTTTTTTTTCAATACAAGTTTAAATTTTAATATATAGACAGCCTCAAAACTTAAACCATGCTTTTATTAAATTACAGACGTTATGTCTAATAGATTGATCGCCTTCAATTTTAAATGAAGAATTACAGCAGAATCATAAATGCGTTTATTTTATCGCGATTAATTTTAAAAATTTAGAATAGTTTAGAATAGAATAGAACTCTCTCTCTCCATTTCTTTTCTTTTTTTTAAATAATTTTATGTGGCACTCTTTTTCTTACCCTGCATTTCAATACTATAAAGACAGATTGCAAATTAAAGGGCACGATAAAAAGTTCTGTAAATAAACCTACATTAAAAATAACTAATACTAGGTTTAGAAACAGTTTTGTTTGACAAATAATTCTACGTCAGGCAAATATGTGTTGACAAATAATTCTATGTCCCTCAACTTCCCGTTTTAATACAGTACCTACAATCTATATAAAATTCAAGGCTGTTGTTAAATTAAAAAGTTTATTTCAATTTTTTTTTTTTTTTTTTTTACATTTTTGAAAATTTGTAGACGCTCCTCTCCCCATCCGGCGAAAGGGTAAACATCATATAATCTTTTTACTTTCTTCTATATGTAATATAGAGAAAGTATTGGATTCGTAAAAATTTTCGACCTCGGGTTTTTGATGAATTTACACGTTTTGAGAGCTGTAGAACACGATTTGACCATTTTTAGAAAATGTCTGTCTGTCTGTCTGTCTGTCTGTCTGTGTGTGTGTGTGACAAAATTTTGTGGCAACTGTATCTCAAGAACTACTGCACAGAATTTCATACAAATTGGTATGTAGTTGTACCTTGACATAAATTAGTGCCTATCAACTTTTGGTAAAAATTGTCTTACAGGTTGCGTTGCCATCCCGCTTTTTCTAAATTTTTAACATGGTGATATAGGACAAAATTTTGTATAAATGTGCATAAAGAGAATTATTTATTAGTAATCATTATGAAATTTACAAGAATTATTTAAAATAGAGATAGTTAACTGGGAAAAAAAATTTGTATGCGTAGGAGCCTCGCCCCCCCCCCCATGGGGGGGAAGTCCCCCCTCGAGGGGAGTAAATTTTCAAGATGGGTATCTTTCGAAAGGTCTCGTCAATACCTTTAAAACGAATGGTTGAACTGCCATATCTGTGATAATTTAAAACAAAGTTATCGATTTTTTTTTACTTTTAACGAAAAAAAACTTAGAAAAAAATCGTTTTTTTTTTTTTTTTTTTTTTTTTTTAACGAAATTTAACCAGACTTGGTATTTAGTTGGCCCCTGACATAAACTGAGGCTGATTAGATTTGGGGATCAATCGCTCAACAGGTGGCGCTGTGATCGTATTTTTTCTAAATTTTTAACATGGCAGTATAGGAAAAAATTTCGTATAAATGTACATAATGAGAGTTATTCTTAACCTGTGATTGTGAAATTAATATGAATTATTGATAATAGTAGTAGTTAATTAGGGAAAAAATTTGGGGCATCGCTTCCCACCCCCCTGGGGGGGGGGTGTAAATTTTCAAGATCGGTATAACGAATGGTTGAACTATAAATATGTGGTAATTTAAAACAAAGTTATTGATTTTTTTTTACTTTTAACGAAAAAAAAAAAAATGAAAAAAATCGTTTTTTTTTTTTTTTTTTTTTAAATATTGTTACTGCGTGAATTTGTATAGGAAGATATAGAAGAAAGTCTTGTGGTGGCCACAACATACTAGTTTCTTTCTACCATTTAATTTTCAAAATCCAATGGGTCTCTACGACGCTCGAGTAAATCACAATTTAGTCTCGTGGGCTTCCCTACCATTGCGGAAGGAATTTATTTAGTACATTTCGGCGTAATTTGCAATTTCATTCTATGCCATTTTTATTTTTAGTTGTTTAAATAATAGTTGTTTTTTGTAGTTGGATCTACTTTTTACAAAATTTCCCCCCGAAGTAGCTCGGACGTTTCTCGCCAAGATCTTAATTTACGCAATCACGATGCCCGTTTTAATTCATCCCAAAATGACAACAAATGTTTAAAAGCCGCCAAAAAACCACTATGCTAAAGCTATACCAAAGAAATGCAAACAAGAAAGAAAAACCATGCAGTACGTATTGATTAGTAACACTTTCCAACTGTACGTAATTGTTGTATCGAATAACTTTTAATATTCTTTCCCTACGTTATCACACAACAGACAGAAGCACTGAAAAATATACAGATAGACTAATTGTTTTTAAAATTACTCTTAGGCATTTGGAAAGTGTTAAAAAGGCTTAACCCAAAAGAAAATGCAGCCATTAGTTTATAATTACAGCTTTTGATCGCTCTGAATATTTTACTGTAGCTCTGTAAATCAGAAAGTTAATCATATCATAATCTATACAAAACATTATTTTAGAATATAAACAATACGTTTCAATATTTATATGATTTTTTCAGTAGAAATACTTTTAAATATAAGTTTCAAAAAATTCTGTTATAAAACGTAATGCATTGGCATTATTTTTTTATTCTTGTTGTCCCTGAAAACAAACTAGTTGTACAGGACCTATTAATGTCATTTTAAATTTGGAACATTCTATACGGCAAATATTTATAAAAATAACACTCATAGAACACAATGCTTTCGAATGCTTTTGGGTGTCCCTGTACACAAACCAGAAGAGATATTTACTCCAATTTCAATATGGAACATCCGATAATGAACTTCAATAAAATATGTCAGTTTCGAGAAGCTCCATAAATATTTACAGGAGTTAGAGCGCGGGCAAGCAGATAGACAGACAGATGGATAGATACACAAACTGAAATCATATTCACACTTAAAAATGTTAGAAAGTGTTAACAACGCTTAATGTAAACGAAAGTACAATTCTAGAAATATTTTATTTATAACTCTTCCCTAACAACACATCTTTTCCGAAAGGCATCCTCAGGATGTCCTGTGGATAAAAGAGAAATCCTATGGCCCTTCTCAGGATGTTCTGCGGATAAGTGTGTTGTTAGGCATAAATGGATATTTTTGTGTCACCCAGTATATCTAATGCTAATCATGCTACTTTCTATGTAAAGGATTTTTTTGTGCATTTAAATAACATATTTCAATTTCCTAAAACTTCGTGGAAAGTAAAGTTATTATAATTTGATTTATAGAAATATCTCTCATAGAACGCAAAGCTTCGGAATACTTTTGAGTGTCCTTGTATATAAATCGGTGGTGGCATTTCCTCCATTTTATACAGGACACACCCAATAGGGAATTTGAATAACATATTTCAATTTCATTAAAGTATGTCTACAGTAAAGGTATGAAAATATCGTTTATAGAAATAAATCTCATAGAACGGAGTGCTTTGAAATAATTTCGGGTGTCCCTGTACACAAACCAGTAGAGGTACAAACTCCATTTTCAATAGAGAATATTCGATAGTGAACTTGAATAACATATATCAGTTTCAAGAAATTCCATAAATATTTACGGGAGTAAGAGCTCAGACAGACTGACAGGCATACAGAAAGACGGACATGCAGATACACATAACTGAAATCATATTCACACTTAAAAAATGCTAGAAAGTGTTAAAAACGCTTAACGTAAACTAAAGTACAACTCTAGCACTTTTTTATTAATAGCTCTTAATATAACTGCATATTTTTGTGCCACCCTGTAAATCTAATGCTAATCCTGCTATATTCTATGCAAAGCATTTTTTTGTGCATATAAATAACATATTTCAATTTCCTAAAACTTCGTGGAAAGTAAAGTTATTAAATATTGATTTATAGAAATATCTCTCATAGAACGCAATGCTTTGAAATACTTTTGAGTGTCGCTGTACACAAACCAGTAGAGGTATAAACTCCATTTTCAATAGGGAACGTTCGATAGTGATATTGAATAAAATATTTCAATTTCATTAAGATATGTCTACAGTAAAGGTATGAAAATATGGTTTATAGAAATACCTCTCATAGAACACAATGCTTTGAAATACTTTCGGGTGTCCCTGTACACAAACCAGTAGAGGTATAAACTCCATTTTCAATAAAAAACATTCGATAGTGGACTTGAATAACATATATCAGTTTCAAGAAATTCCATACATATTTACGGGAATTAGAGCTCGGACAGACAGACAGGCATACAAACAGACGGACATGCAGATACACAAATTGAAATCATATTCACACTTTAAAATGCTAGAAAGAGTTAAAAACGCTTAACTTAAACGAAAGTACAATTCTAGCAATTTTTTATTAATACCTCTTAATATAACTGGATATTTTTTTGCCACCCTGTAAATCTAGTGCTAATCCTGCTATATTCTATGCAAAGCATTCTTTTGTGCATATAAATAACATATTTCAATTTCCTAAATCTTCGTGGAAAGTAAAGTTATTAAAATTTGATTTATAGCAATATCTTTCATAGAACGCAATGCTTTGAAATACTTTTCAGTGTCCCTGTGCATAAACTGATGGTGATATTCTCCTCCATTTTATACAGTAAACATCCAATAGTGAACTTGAATAACATATTTCAATTTCATTAAGATATGTCTACAGTAAAGGTGTGAAAATATGGTTTATAGAAATACCTCTCATAGACCACAATGCTTTGAAATACTTTTGGGTGTCCCTGTACACAAACCAGTAGAGGTATAAACTCCATTTTCCATCGGGAACGTCCGATAGTGAACGTGAATAACATATTTCAATTTCATTAAGATATGTCTACAGTAAAGGTATGAAAATATGGTTTATAGAAATGCCTCTCATAGACCACAATGCTTTGAAATATTTTCTAGTGTCCCTGTACACAAACCAGTAGAGGTATACACTCCATTTTCAATAGGGAACGTCCGATAGTGAACTTGAATAACATATATCAGTTTCAAGAAATTCCATAAATATTAGAGCGCGGACAGACAGACGGACAGACAGACAGACAAACCGAAGTCATAAACACTTTTCAAACTTGTTGGAAAGTGTTAAAAATGAATACTGCAACTGATGCTAGGGAATGAAAAACACTTCTTGTCTTTATATCGAAGACTAGATTAAAATAAGTCCTGTTGTAATAAACATGTTACTCATGTTGAGTCAGACAGATCCGATCTTGTTATCGTCATCAAATTTACAGAATCTAAAATACGATATCTGACCACTTTATATTTGCAGGGGTAAAAAGGAGTTTACTAAATCGAATCATAGATTATATAAGTTCAAATTAAAAACGTTTTTAAGGGATTAAATATTTGTTTTTCTTTTTTTGTTTTTCTTTGCTTTTCTTCTTTACTTTCTCTTTCCCTTACGGTAGAGAAAGTATTGTTTTAGGGTCAAATTTTCGAAAGTGAGTTTTTGTTATATTTAAATGTTCTGAGGTCCCCTGAATACGAAAATCATGTTTTTAGCGAATGGTCTGTGTGTGTATCTGTCTTTGTGTGTGTCTATCTGTGTGTCCATTATCAGCATATCTAAAGAACATATAGTAGCAGAAATTCCAAACTCGGTATTCTAAATGTGTATCATATAGGGATGATACATTAAGCTTTTCGTTGAGATGAAGCAAATGGTTCGTGTACAGGGACACTCAAAATTATTCAAATACATTACGTCTATGGGGGAAATTGCAGGTAAGTAGAGTTTAACATATATAGACTGCACTAAACCAAATGAAACGAATATATATATATATATTTTTAATAGAGATAGTCAACTGGGAAAAAAAAATTGTATGTAGGAGCCTCGCCTTCCCCTGGGTGGGAAGTCCCCCCTCGAGGGGAGTAAATTTTCATTATGGGTATGTTTCAAAAGAGCTCGCCAATACTTTTAAAACGAATGGTTGAACCATCGATCTGCGATAATTTAAAATAAAGTTATCGATTTTTTGTTTCATTTTTAACAAAAAAAGAAAAATAAATTATGTAATATTGAGAACAAATTCAACTTTTTTTGGATATTTAGTATTATACTACTCTTAGAATAACTTAAAAACGAATAATTTTAGGAGATCCAAATGTTGTATTTTTAAGTTTATATAAGTTTGTTGCTGGAAAAGTTTGATCAAAATTGATAAGTTTCAATGAATCTTGCGTGGGAAAATTGTCTGTATAATTTTAAGTAAACTTTTAATTTTAATAACAGATTTAAATTCGATATAAATGTATGAGCATTAATGAAACGGGGGTTTGAGGAGGACGGTTCCCCCCTCACACAGAACTAATTATCATATAAAACTCTTCCGAAGCCTCATTTGAATTGTTTAACATAGGTTTACATAAGAGTACTCGTTATCTTACCTCTTAATCTCCAACCTGTATTTATAGAATTAAATTTCAGGGTAAGAGAAAGTCGTGTGAGTAACATACCAGATTACTTTTTTTTCTCTTTTCCAAAAAACAAATTATCTAAGACACCGCATGACGTTACTTATAAAACAAATAACTATTCTTCTGTTTCGATGGAAAAAGTAATGGACCTCGAAACGTATGGCTACATCTCTCTCTGAGCGGATAGATCCGTCACTGTGTGAAGGAGGTGATTCTATGGAAAAAAGGAGTTTCAGAGAGGAGATAGAGAAGACATCTGAAAATTTCATGCAGTTGTTTACTCTTTGCATTGGAATTGAGCGGAATTTCAATTTATTTCAAATGAATTAGCATAGTTTCTTATAGCATTGTCAACATTGTTGACAAATCAGTGCGACGTTTTAGTTCCCCATCATACTATAGGTATGGGGAACTTAGGTAATCGTGAAAATTTTCGACCTCGGTTTTTTGACTTTTCTACACGTTTTCAGGTGTGAGGAAACCGAAAATTACAAAATTTCTATGGTGTCTGTCTGTAGGGTGTCTGTTAGTGTGTTAGTGTGTTAGTGTGTTAGTCTGTTAGTCCGTTAGTTTGTTAGTCTGTATACACGATATCTCAAGAACAAATTGTCGCAGAGAGCTCAGATCAGTTTTAAAATATTACTTTTGACACTGGCAAGAACCCTATTCATTTGCAACATTCGATTTTAAACACTTCGTAAGTTATTAGAAATTTACGATTTTCTTAACATGGGAGAATAAGACAAAAATTCACTTAAACGTGCATTAAATGAAAACTTTTTACTGTAAAAATGTCAGACCAGTTTTAAAATATCAGTTTTGATGCCGGAATGAACATCAGTAACTATAAATATGCTACTTTGGAAATTTCGCAAGTTACTGGTAATTTACGAATTTCTTAACATGGCAGTATAGGGCGAAATTTCACATAAACGTCAATTTTGAGAGATATTTTCGACGTAAAGATGTCAGACTACTTTTGAAATATTATTTAGGACACTGGTATGAATATTAATGACTATGAATTTTCCAATATAAAGATTTCGTAAGTTATTGGAAATTTACGAATTTCTTAACATGTCAGAATAGAGCAAAATTTCACATAAACGTCAATCTTGAGGGATATTTTCAGCGTAAAGATTTCAAACCACTTTCGAAATATTATTTAGTATACTGGCACGAATATCATAGACTATAATTTTTCTAATTTAAAAAATTCGTAAGTTATTTGGAATTTACGATTTACTTATCATGTCAGAATAAGGCAAAATTGATCCTAAACTTCCATTTTGAGGATCCTAAATACATTAGACAACTTCAAAATTAAGTTTATGATATTTGTTTGAAAATGATTGAATATAAATATTCTACTAGGAAATTTTCGTAAATTATTCGTAATTTACGATTTTATCAACATAGCGAAATTGTAAATTTTTCATATAAATATGAATTTTGAGGTTTATTGCATTGGAAATAGTAGCATGAAAACTAAATAACAGAATTGACCCTGATAAAATAAATTAATAAATTAGAATAAGATAAATATATCGAAGTGAACGGTGGATAGGCTATTAGGCGGGGATCTCACTCTGTCACTGTATCAAGCTTTGGTCAAATTCATTTCTTTTAACATGATTATAATATGTCTCGCACTAGAAATTTCTGAGAACATAAATATGATGGGGAACTGAGCAGAGTCCAAATATGCCAACTAGTTTTGTTTTGTTTACAGCACACATTTAGGATTTCGGTGAAAATGTATTAATATACCAGAGCATGAGAAGACGTTCGATGTCGTTTCCACACATTGCAAGAAAAAGGATACAGCTCAAAAAAGGTCGATTTCTAAAGAAATCAACCTAAAATGGCAGTTTCGAGTATAGGTCACTGAAAAATGTATCAAGTATCCCAATGTGCACAAAAAAGTCACATATCCAACTCGGAAACTATCCACTCGAGATGCGGTTGTGTCCGTTTTCTTCTAGTTAGTGCTTTATCTGTATGTTGCTTTTTTTTCAATTATTGCATTTTTGAGTTGTGTCACTTTTCTTCCCTTTTTGTGATATGAGAAAGAACTATCTATGGAAACCGCATATATTAAATTAAAAAGGCTTTAGAAATGTAAAGAACGGTAGCACTGAATTCGTAATCAGAAAATCCTGTTAGGCACGTAGCATAAAATTATTCAATATCAGTAAATATATGAAACAGAAACTTTCAAACAGAAGCAATTTAAAAAATCGATGACTCTCTGTTATCCATATTAGGCTACCTAATGATGTTCTAGACAAAACAATACAGGGCATATCTTTATTAAATTAAAAAAGACATAGAAAGAATATAACGATAACTTCAAATACAATGCACATCTGGATTCTAATGGGCTCTTCCCACCTGACGTCAGAGGTCACATGATAGAGGAAAAACAAATAGCAGACGAAGTCTTGTTTATCTAGAGCGACTGCTGAAATAACATATTTTCTATTCTTATTTTTGATCAATCGTATTTAATCTGTGTTATTTTTTATACATCATCATTTTTAATCCATTTTATATCATTATTCATCATCTTTTGTTTGCTGTATAGATTTACAATCATCATTTAGTTTATACTTGTTATTGATGTTCATGAAGACCATGTTTAAATACTCTGATTTTTCGTACTTGAATCAGTGACAGGGCAATATCGTACTGCGTAAATCCATTTAGACAAGTAACTAAGTTAATTAACTTGTTGTAACACCACCTTTATACAATTAAATTAAATGAAAACATTTTAAAATTTCAAATTATAATCCATAAACATTCCACAAGAAGCTATTATTTATTGCTAGATCAGTTAATGTTACAGTTACACTACAATATACAAAAATCGATTCTTATAGGTAAAAATAAATAAACACATAAAATGTTTTTTTAAAAATTATTAAATTTACAAATACAACTATTCTACTGTTTACAAATGTACAATATTACTTTATTTTATATTAAATATTAAAATTTTTGTTCTTAAGAACAATATTTAATTGAATTCGATTATTCGTTTTCCTCTATCACGTGATTGAGCAGACGACGCTGGGAAGAGCCCATTGAATTTTACAGAGCGTGCGTGCCACCTGTTACGCTGGAATGTGTGCAGCGTAAAGTGTAAACAGAAGTTTAAACAACGAAATAAAAGTCTTTTTGATTTCTAAGATCGCTTTGGCACGTTACAGTGCAGGAAACAGTGACTGTTTTAGACGTTCTGTTTTTAACATTCATGTCTCTGAGATGTGTTTTTGCACTAAATCGATGATATTCTACAATTTTTTTATTCACTTTTTCTCTACCTCATACTGTTTTCCAGATAGAACCACAATCTCCACTATTTTCAACCATGTGACGGCGTTAGCGGTCACATCTCGTTGCGCATGGCCACTTTAATTATACTTACATACTACTTTTACGAGTACAGGCTAAAGCCGTTCAACAATTAAAAGAGTGAGAATGCACTTTTTGTGGGTACCCTGTAATTTATTTAGATCGTAATGACATCATAGTGGGACCTATTTCAATCGAAGAACTTAAAAAAAAAAAAATTCTAGTATGTTGTGGCCACCTCAAGACTTTCTTCTATATTTCCCAGCACAAATTCACAAAGTGCGAACAATTTATTAAAAATATCATTTATTAAAATTATTTAACATGATGAATGCAAATCATTTTCATCTTAGTGAAATCTGACACTGAGTTTCAAAAGAAAGACAGTTTTATCGTCTATAAACAGCTGATTAAAAATGCGTTTTTATAATGGCTATCTCCCATATCAAGTTTTGTACAGTTATATGCCATAGATGTTTCCCGTTATCGATGAACTTAGCAGTATAGCAGCGCCTCCTATTGGCCGAAAAGCATCTAAATTCAGTCAGCGTAATGTCTCAAAATGATCTTCTTACATATCAAGTTTTGTTTGACGACACGCAATAGAACCTGAGATATAGCCGTCCTTTAAATTGTGGAAATCGTTGTGTAGAGCGCCACCTGTTGAGCGGTTTACACCTGAAGTTAAAAGCACTAATTTATGATAAGATGCATTTACGTACAAATTTATATGCAATTCTGTGCAGTAATTTCTGAGATATAGCCTTTCCTTAAAATGTGGAAATCGCGGTATGGCAGCGCCATCTGTAGGCCGGTAAGCATTCAGATTGATTCAGCATAATATCTTATAATGGTCTACTCACATATCAAGCTTTATTTAATTATACGCAATAAAACCTGAGATATAGCCTCCCCTGAAATTGCAGAAATCGTGAAAAAACAGCGTCACGTATTGAGTGGTTGGCCCCAAAAGCTGATAGGCACTAATTTTGGTTAATGTGCATCTACTTATAAATTTATATGTAATTCTGAGCAGCAGTTCCGGAGATACAGTTGCCACAAAATTTTTGTCACACACACACACACACACACACACACACACACAGACGGATGGACAGACAGACATTTTCTAAAAATGGTCAAATCGTGTTCTAGAGCTCTTAAAACGCGTAAATCCGTCGAAAACCGGAAGTCAAAAATTTTTACAAATCGAATATTTTCTTCTATTTAATGTAGAAAGTAAAAAGTATTAAAATCGGAGAATCTGTTACCCAATTATAAGCTATCAGACAACAACAGCAACAACAACTAAACATACAGTTGGAATTGAAAACATCTTACTTTATGAAGTCGGTTAACAAACAACGATTATGCACTAATCAATATGACTGCTTACAGTTACCGTACTTTGAACATAGCATACGTGTCAGCTGCTACGCTACAACATATGCAACGTGATTCAGTGTGCATAGTGTAGGAAAGTACGAACAAGCAAATGCTTCTTTTAAATGTTCTATTTTTATCATTAATGCCTAAAACTTATTTTTCATACTAAATAGATGAAGCTCTATAACTTTGTAATTCATTTTTCCCCGTATTTTAAACAGTTTTTGAGATAGGAACACTAACTCCACTGTTATGCACGAGGTGGAGCTATAAATGGTTGAATCTCATAGTTCATAGCCATTTTATTATACCTATATGCTACTTTTATGAGTATAGTTGCAGCCGTTCCGAAGTTAAAAGGGTTGGGACATGTTGCGAGATCTGGCGGATTTTTTACTCAATAATCACCAATAATCACCAATAATTTTTAATTGTAACGTTTGCCTATTCACTTCGAAGATTGATAGTCTACTATGTAAATCAAATATCACTTCTCAAAATTATTGGTGATTATTGAATACAAAATTCGCCAGATCTGACAACACTGGTTGGGAATGACTTTTGTGGGCACCCTGTATTTTGCTTAGATCGTAGATATTACAATGGGACCTAAGTCCAAAACCATTATAATAATAAAAATAATCTGGTGTGTCACTCACACGTCTTTCTCTTACCCAGAAATTTAATACTATAAATACAGGTTGGAGATTATGAGGTAAGATAACGAGTACTGTTATGTAAACCTATGTTAAACAATTTAAATTAGGCTTCGTTAGAGTTTTATATGATAATTAGTTCTGTGTCAGGGTGGCTACCGCCCCCCTCAACCACCCGTTTCATCAATGCACCTACATTTATATAGAATTTAATTCCGTTATTAAAAAATAATTCCATTTTTAAAAAATAATTTATTAAAATTATTATTTAAACAAATTATCTTTTATGATAATGCAGACTATTTCTATATTAGAGAAGTTGTATAACATTGAATATAACAAAAAAAAGTTGAATTTATTCTCAATAATACATTAAAAATATATATATTTTTTTTTTTTGTTTTCTTTTGTTTTGTTAAAAATAAAAAAAATCGATAACTTTATTTTAAATTATCGCAGATCGATGGTTCAACCATTCGTTTTAAAGGTATTGGCGATCTCTTTTGAAAGATACCCTCATGAAAATTTGCTCCCCTGCAGGTGGGAGGCGAGGCTTCTACACACACAAAAAAAATTTCCCAGTTAACTATCTCTATTAAAATATATATATATACTCGTTTCATTTGGTTTATTGCTTTCTATAGATGTTAAACTCTACTTAACTGCAATTTCCCCATAGACGTAATGTATTTGAATACATTTGAGTGTCCCTGTACACGAACCATTTGCTTCATCTCAACGGAAAGCTTAGTGTGCAGCATCCCTATATGATACACATTTAGAATACAAGGTTGGAATTTCTGCTACTATTTGTTCTTGAGATATGCTGATAAAAGACACACAGACACACAGACACACACACAGACAGACACACAGGCAGACACACAGACCATTTGCTAAAAACATGATTTTCGTATTCAGGGGACCTCAGAACATGTAAATATAATAAAAACTCACTTTCGAAAATTTGACCCTAAAACAATACTTTCTCGACCCTATGGGTAAGAGAAAGTAAAAAGTACCAAAATCAGAACATCTGTTAATAAGTTATGAACTAACAAGAACAACAACAACTACAACCAAAAAAAAAATAACATACTGTTCGAATTGAGGACCTTCTTCTTTTTGAAGTCAATTAAAAAAAATCTGGTGTGAAACAACCACACGACTTCCATTACCCACTATTACACATATTATATGCATTTTTGAGAGATAATGCGATCAGAAAACATAAAAGTGAACTAAAGAAAAAATCGTTAGAGCAGTTTTTGAGATACCAACTTTTACAAAAAATCAATTATTGACAGGAAAACAATAATTACATACAAAAGGATACTTAAAAGTGAGTTAATATGGCGAGTTTGAAAAAAATCGGTACAGCTGTTTTTAAAGGAACGCCCTTGGGAGACCTGAAATTGAGCTATTTATACAGGACGCCTGTCAATTTTCCTGAACTAACCAACTATATCATTCGAAAGGACATCTAATAGAGTGTATATATAGCAAATTTGAAGAAAATCGTTAGAGCCGTTTTTGAGATACGGACTTACGGTCCCACTTCCGGTTAAACTCAATTATTGACAGGAAAACAATAATTACATACAAAAGCATATTTAAAAGTGAGTTAAAATGGCGAGTTTGAAAAAAATCCGTACAGCTGGTTTTAAAGGAACGCACTTCCGAGACCTGAAATTGAGCTATTTATACAGACCGCCTGTCAATTTTTCTGAACTAACCAGCTATATCATTCGAAAGGACATCTAATAGAGTGTTTATACAGCAAGTTTGAAGAAAATCGTTAAAGCCGTTTTTGAGATACGGACTTACGGTCCCACTTCCGGTTTCCGATGTCCCACTTCCGGTTTTTCAATTTTCACCAAAATTTGGAAATTTCATCTGTACACCAGACGTATTTCAATTCTAAAGTTTCGTAGCTCTATCTTTATTAGTTTCTGAGCTATAGTAGCCAGAAGATTCTCCACATACATACACACACACACATACATACACACTGACCAATTGCCAAAATCCACTTTTTTGGACTCAGGGGACCTTAAAATGTGTAAATCAGGTGAAAACCCGATATCGAATTTTCAGACCGAATACAATACTTCCATTACCTACGGTAGTAGGGTAATGGAAGTAAAAGACAATGTAAATAAAGTGTAATTATTCTAATATTTAGAGGCACAAGGCCAACGAAACAGCAATTTTTGCTAGAAACAACTAAATAAAAATTAGATATCGAAAAAGCAAACGAGAAATCTTAATGCGATGATTGAATACATGGGCGGAAAATTTACTGTGGAAATGTCATCCGATTTTGTGCCTAACTATAAATGCATCATTTTAGGAAGTGACTTTTGTAACCATAGTAACGATACAAGTAGCTACACGTGTTCAGACAAAAGCAAAAAAATGTTTACGGAATTATATAAAGTATCTGACATTCACGTAAAACTTGCTATAGACAGAATGGTCGAAACACTAAGAAAAGGAATAATCGAATTTGATGCTTTTGTTGGAAAATAAATTAAGTGTTGGTATGAATGGGTCCACAGAGTGAAAAGCAGAGTCTTTTAAACAATCACAACATTTAATAATATAGAAAAGTAGAATAACATAATGCGGGCATTTCTTACCGCACGCTTAGCAAAGCTTTCTCGTACAGACTCTTATAAACCTCTCTTTCTCAGAGAAGCGAAGATGCGCTGTTGATTACGTAATACAGTTACGTCACATCTGACGTCATGACAGGTGTCAGCTAGTTAACAGATGATATGAGGAAACATGCATTGAAATCCTTCATTTCCCCCTTATTCAATAAATGTTTCGAAAATAAAACATATTTATGCATTATAATAGCATATTAAAAATTACAGAAAATTATTTTTATGCAAGAGTTACTTAAAATAAGAAAAGTGTTAGTAAAGAAATAGAATTATAAGCAAATAATTATGGTTAATATAATAAAATAAAATACGTAAAATATAAGCAGTTACACTGTAAAAAAATGTTGTAATTTTTCCTGCACTTTCTGTTGTATATTTTCAAGCATTTTCGCTGTATTAATAAATTCAAGCACTAAATGTTGTTAAAATCGACTTCCTGTGGACTTTAGACCAGAACATCTGCGCTGAAACATAACATCTGTGTTTTTGAACTTAGATGCAGATGAACGATGAATGAACGAGAAGAAGATCATGGAATAAGCAATGTCCGTCCTCGTCCATGAAAAAGGTTAGCTAGTAATTTTTTATTAATATTTTGTATTAATATTTGTTATTAATATTTTGTTTTATTAATTTTTTTATTAATATTTTGTGATTAATAGTACTTTTACGTTTGCGGGACGCAAACGAAAAATCGCCAATTCAATATTATCGCACCAATTCAATATTATCGCCAATTTATATTACTGCTATTTATATTATTATTGCTATTTATATTCGAATCGCATATTGCATTCTTTGCAAATAAACCTTTTTCTTGAAAAAAAAAAAAAAAAAAAAAAAATAGACTGCATCTTCTTCAGTTGTGGGCAAATCCCACATTTTCATCATTTTTGTAAAACAAAAATTAAGGTAGAAGAAAGAATGTTAATATATTTTACTTAGAAAACGAAAATGTTCTAATATGTTCTAATGTTCTAAAATGTTCTAATCTTCTAAAATGCTCTAATGTTAATAATTGGCGATTTTTCGTTTGCGAATTTCGAAAAGTATCTGATTAATTAATATTTCGTTAAAACGCATTAGTTGTAAACATATTGCAGCATGCTAGCTAAATCACCTAAGCTAAATCGTGTGCCAATATCCTAGCACTATATTTCAGTGCTATAAGTAATGCTCGAATCTGTTGATGACTCCAGTCACTTTTGTCTTAACGATTTACAATTAATTTTTAGAAATCCAATTTTTTTTTAACCATTCAGTATAGTCCTTTTAAAGTTTTTTCATAAAATTACATTTCTCAAGTTATATGTTGGCGAAGCATTTTTTTATATCAAAAGATTTATATTAACGTGTATAAACTTGCACTCATAATTCAGCAAAAAATATTCATTATTTATCATAATATATTCAATATGTTCATGATTACACATTAATTTTTTAAAAGAAGATTTTCTTAACTTGAAGTCTTGATAATTTATATATGTATAAAAACATATTCTTTGAGATATTATTTAACTCTCTCTCTCTCTCTCTCTCTCTTTTTTTTTTAAATTGCTAACAGCAAAAAATGTTTGCATGACAGTATGATGCACATACTTTATTTTAAAAATTAAAATAGGTATACTTCCGGGACAGAATAAGAACAAAAATTGGGATCGCTTTAAGGCCCCTTTACATATTCAATTTCATATTACACTTAATTTGTGCAAAGATCCTTAGAGCTTATTTTGAAAGTTTTATTTGATCATTTAAAACGAAAATCTAATTTTACATTCTATATTTTGTTTCATTTTAAGAATTTTAATACCTATTTAAATAGAGGTAGAAATATAACAAATTTTAAATAAATAATTTAAATTAGGATGAAAATTCTTTTGTTTCAGTATAGCTTATATATATATCCATAAGGAAACATTAGCATCTTTCAGTGTAGTACAGATTATAAACTAAACGTGAACGGAAATGATAAATTCTCTTCTCGCTGACGTAGATAAATAAATACGGGATGAAATTCCCTTCAAAGACATTGAGATTGACCATCATACCACAAATGCGGTTTTTATCTACTGTAGATATTGAAAGCTTGCTTTTTATTTTTTCCCCTGCCTCATAGTGCAAACAAATAGCGAATTGCTAGAAATTTATAACTATCTATAACAAATTATAATGCGCGTGTTTTGTGTTTAGGAGACAGATATGTATAATCTTGGCATTACGGAATTTTACATTTTTAATTCTGTTAACGTTTTAAGAATAAAAATAAAAAAATAATAAAAAATATAATCCTAACCTTTTTCCATTTCTTCTTTTTCTTCTTTTATTTCCTTGTTTATTTATTTTTTTATTTTTACGCAATAATAACATTATACACATAGGGAAAAAAAAGCATTTTTTTGTTCCAAGCATTAGTTAAAAATATGGCATTTTTAGCAGTCATAGCTGCAATTAAATATAAAATTATAATTGAATATCAACCCTTCAAAATCATTTACAATTTCTGCAATCGCTTTTAAGAATATAGAGGATTTTAGCAGACACAAAGAAATCCACTCCCCTCCCCACTTTTTCTTCCTAAATACTTTAATGCACTTTTATTAAAGGGAAAAAAAAAGAGGTATTTTTAGTTTATGAATAAGAAATACATGCGTATTTCTTGTCTTTACGAATGAAAAGGACTTTTTTTTTTTTTTTTTTTTTTTTTTTTAAGCGTGTCAAAAAGTAGTGATTTCAGGTTTCATAATGGCCTTAGTGTGACCTATGCATAAAAAAAAAAAAAAAAATCTGTGTTTGTTTGTGGACCAATTTAAACAATTCGGTAATAATGTGAGAATAGAAGCTGTTTGTCTGACCTTGGGTTCAAGGTTCGAGAGAAGTGCACTCCATAGCAGTTTTTCTGTGAGTTTTGGAGAAAACCACAGAAAATTCCGTACGACTGTGCCAATGGACATGACCTAGGTTTCAACCTGGCAGCCCAGTCTAAACAATTTTACAGCAGATTCGTTAAATTATGATTACCTAGAAATTAACTATATATTTTTCTTTTTTTTATTCAGTAACTCCTACATTTGTTGCGTCCGTCAATTACAGTCAATTCTGTGTAAATTTGTGTTATTTAAAATGAAAACTTTCAAGCGTTATGTTTACAGCCAAACTTTAATTTTACATTTAGAAATTTGTGAAATCCGTCTTTCAACTTTCAAAGTATTCCTATTTCGCTTAAGCAAGTACCTTTCGCTCATGTCTTATATTATATGGGAAATCTATCTATTAGTGTATTAATTGTGAAAACAATTATTCATTTTTGAGAATTTAAGCATGTATCAAGGGTAACATTCAGCACTTTTTTTTCTACCACTGTTTCAATTGCGAAAACTTTTATTATATTTTTACTTTGTTTTTTCCGACTAACTAAATATAGTGTGGGTGATTAAATTATTAGATTTCTTTCTTTCTTTCATTATTTTATTTAACACTTTTTTCGATTATTAAAAAAAAAAAAAAAAAAACTAGACGAAATGTCCTGAAACCTCATGATGCAAAGAACATTTAAAAACCCATCGTTTCCACTATCGATTTTGACCAGCGTGCGCAATTAGTGCCCCAACCACAAATTCAAGAATATCAAAAATACTTTGGATCACCCTGTATCATGAAAAGCTACAAGTCAGCTACAACTGACTTGTAACTTTAATACAATATTGCACATACTACGTACAATATTTATATGTTTTGGTACGGGATTTGTGCAAATATACAGGCAGATTTTTTTTTTTTTTCAAGAATAACTTTTTTTTTTTTTTTTTTTTTTTTACAAATACTTTGCTTATAACTAGATTATTTCCGAAAAATTTTATAAAATTTGCCGAAAATTTGCCAAACATTAGAGAAACATATTCTGAAACGTAAAATTCATAAGTGTAATATTCGTTGAGAAATGAGTATTTTAATAAGTATTATTTTACTGTGCATGCGTGAAAGATAGAAAATTTTTTATTGTATAGTTAGAAAGCTAGATACATTGAGCAACTTTTGTATAAGATTCAGTAGAATAGAGTAAAAATAATCAGGTTGTCGGCAAAAGAACGGACCCAGATTTTAGGTATCTTTCAGAGTTGAAATTTCAAAATGCGCTTTACACATACCACGCATTTAATTTGAAAGTCCAATTATTTTAATCACATTGCTAAAGTTCTTTTTTGTGAAAAACCCCTTATGAACTCACAAATCTTAGTAAATAATAATAATAAAAAAAAATAATAATAATAATAACGTTACAAGCCTATAAGAGGTTTTTCACACAAAAAAAAAAAAAAAAAAAAAAAAAAATCGCAATGTGGTTGAAGTAATTGGATCTTCAAATTAAATACGCGATATATGAAAAACCCTTCATGAAATTTTACCTCTGAAAAATACATAAAATCTAGCTCATTCTATTGCCGACAACTTGCTTAATTTTTAATCCATTCAAATGATCTTTTGATAAAAGTTGCTCAATATATCGAGCTTTCAACGTATGTAGTAAAAATTTTTCTATCTTTCGAGCTTGCGCAATAAAATCATATTTTCTAAAAATGCTCATACCTCAGCGAGTATTACACGTGTGGATTGGATTTCATGTTTCATAATAATGTTTCTCTAATGTTTTGTCAATTTTTCTATAAGTTTTTATGGAAATCCGTTCTAATTAAAAGCAAAAGACTTACCAAAAAAAAAAAAAAAAAAAAAAAAAACTAGTAATTTTTTTTGGGGAAAAAAGTTATATCCGCCTAAAAATATGCGCATTTTCCGCACCAAAACATACATATTGTACATAGTATGTGCAATAATGTGTTAAAATAAAAAATCATTTGTAGTTTTTTTATGGTACAGAGTGAATTAAAGTATTTCGTTCTTCTTCAGTATGTGATTGATCCCCTAATTCCCCCTCTCGAATAAATCGATTGTGGAAACAATGAACATTTAAATGTTCTTTGCATATATGAAGTTTCAGACCTCTACGTCAGGTTTTTTTTTTTTTTTTTTTTTTTTTTTTTATCGAGAAAATGTAAAATAATAATAATAATAATAATATAATTTAATCACCCACTGTAGTGATTATTCTTAGAAAATATTTCATCTTTTTTGTATTTAGGTTCATACTACCAACAACGAATAAACAGAATCGAGGTTCTCTTACTGTTAATCTCTTTAACTTAAAAGATATTCGCGATTTCATTGAAGGAACGCATTTTTGTTCTAAAGCTGAAAAACATCTCATTCTCAGAGTGTATTGCTACTAATGATTTTCCATTCAAAAACGTGCGAAAGTTTGGAAAACATGCAAACAATTTTATTGATTAATAGCAAAACAACAGCCTATATTAGCAATTAAACGTAAATTTTGAGAAAGAAGAATAAAATTTCATTATGAAGTTGAAAAGTTGACGCATATTTTGCGAAATACCTTTGAAGAACTGCAAAAATTATCAATTACGCAAAGAAGCAATTGCACATTTCGGTAGTTATTTGCGTGTTTAAACATAAATTTTAGCGACGAAATGATTAAATTTTTTAACACTAAGTTGCCAATTTATCGCGTATTTCGGTAATTAGCTTTGAAAAAAGGGTGAACTTTATCTTTTGGCGGAAACTTATTTTGGAATTATTTGCATCATTAACTTATGTAGAATCTGAAAGCCCCTTTATTAAATTTTAACTCTGAAAAATATTTAAAATCTACCTCGTTCTTTTCCCGATAATTTGCTTACTTTTTACTGTATTCTTATGAAATTTTGACTAAGTTGCGCAATATATGTAGCTTTTAAAACTCATATCTTAGCGAATATTACACGTGTCAATTTTATGTTTCAGAATAATGTTTCTTTAAAAATTTGTCATTTTTTCTGCAACTTTTGTAAAATTTTGTAGAAATCCATTCTTGTTATTAAGTTTTTGGCAAGTTTTTTGTTTATAATTTTTGAAAATAAAAAATTATACCTGTCTAAATAATTGTGCTATTCCCACAAAAAAAAAAAAAAAAAAAAAAAAAAAAACTTAAAAATATTGAACATGGTAAGTGCATAATAGGCGAGACGTATTAATCCTGGACAACAGGTCTAACAGTCTTACAGTGGTTACAACATACTACTTTTAACTGCAATACAAAACTTAATGATTTTTAGCTTAAAAAAAAAAAAAAAAAACAGGATTTTGCATGGGAAAATTTTCATTTCTTTGGAAAGTGAACCATTCAATGCATAAACAAAAAATAAAATCTGATGCATAAAAATGTACACCATAATTTTTAAAACTTAGAGAACAGATAAAAAACAGTTATAAAATATAAAAAGATGGAATAAAAATCTATGTGATATTAATTATTAAATAAAAATCGTATAATTAATATATTTAAAAAATGAAAGAAAAGAAAACAATGTGTTAAAGTTACAAGCCATTCGTAGCTTTTTAATGATACACGGTGATCAAAAGTATTTCTTCCTTTCTTTGATTTGTATTTGATCTCCTGTTTACACTCGTGACTATATCGATAGTGAAAAATGTGAAATAATAAATATTCTTAGATATCTGAAGTTTAAGGCCGTTCTGTCCAGAATTGCTTTTTTTTTTTTTTTTTTTTTTGTGAATCGAAAGAATGCAAAAAGAAAAAGAAAATGATCATTCATTATAGTTTTTAGACTTACTACAGTATATCCCGCGTTTTTTTTTTTTTTTTTTTTCTTTTTTTGTCACCCATTTCTATACCATTGATGCACATAGTTTCTTTGGTTGACCAAATTAAGAAACTGCAAGTCACTGTGGTGAAAGATTACCTCAGAACAGTGACGTACAAGTCTTTGAATAAACGTGTACAAATAAATTTGTGAAAGTAAATTTCTATTTATTTCTAAGAAAAATTCTGGTTGTTTAAGCATTTAAATAAGAAAATCCTGCTAAAATTTACAGGTGGAAGTGTCTGAAAACTTGTGAATCTTTGTTCGGAAGTAACCTCATGAATCTCTAATTTCTTTTCTTGTTTAAATAATTTATTATATATTTTTTTAGGGTTCCTAAGCACTCTCTTTCTCTTGCCCCCCCCCCCTCCCCCCCCTTTTTTTTCTTGTAGGATACTTCTAACAATAGATTTGTTATCAAATATATTATATTGCTATTAAATTTATATATAACAATTTTTTATTAAAAAAAAAAAAATGCCATACAAAGTTAATGGTAGAGAAAATAAAGGAAACTATAGGACCACATAAACCCTGTGCTATTTCAGTACTAAATTAGGATATATCAAATATATATATAATTTATTTTAAAGATCTGTCTTTTTTTTTTCTTTTTTTTCCTTTTACAGTTGCGTCAATTCAATCCTTGATACATTATATATCTTTCTTGTATATTTTCCTATACAAATTCACTCTGTAAAATTTTATTAAAATTAATATTTAAAAAAATTATATTTCATGATAATGCAGACGATTTCTATATTAGAGAAGAAGTATAACACTAAATATCCAAAAAAGTCAATTTTATCCTCAATGTTATTATTATTATTCTGTTAAAAATGAAAAAATCAATAACTTTATTTTAAATTATCGCAGATCGTTGGTTGAACCATTCGTTTTAAAGGTATTGACGAGCTCTTTTGAAAGATAGCCATCTTGAAAATTTACTCCCCTCGAGGGAGGGACTTGGCCCCCCAAGGGTGGAGGCGAGGCTCCTACATACATTCTTTTTTCCAGTTGAATTATTATGGCCCACCAGCGGCCGAGCGGTTCTGCGCTCAAAGCTGGTAGATTGGAGGTGCCGAGTTCGATCTCTGGTCGCGCTCATCGGCCTAGCCGTTTGGAGTTTTCCGTGGTTTCCTCCGAAACTCGCGTAAATACGGGCTAGGACCCCTTAGAAAGACCCCCACGGAGGGCATTCCCCCTCTTGGCCTAGGACACATCAGAAGTCAATCGGCCTTAAATCCTACAACCAACAACCAACCAGTTGAATTATTGCAAATAATTGTCATATTACAAATAATTATTTTAAATTTCATGATTATTAAAAAATATTTTTTTTTTATGCACATTTATACAAAATTTTGTTCTATACCACCGGGTTTAAAATTTAGAAAAAGCGGGATGGCAACGCAACCTGAAAGACAATTTTTACCAAAAGTTGATAGGCACTAATTTATGTCAAGGTGCAACTGCATATCAATTTGTATGAAATTCTGTGCAGTAGTTCCTGAGATATAGTTGCCACAAAATTTTGTCACACACATACACACACACACAGACATACATTTTCTAAAAATGGTCAAATCGTGTTCTACAGCTCACAAAACGTGTAAATTCATCAAAAACCCGAGGTTGAAAATTTTTACGAATCCAATACTTTCTTCTATTGAATATAAAAGAAAGTAAAGCTGCATTTTTATAATGGTTATCTCACATATCAAGTTTTGTGCAGTTATATGACATATAAGTTGAGATATAGCCCTCCCGTTATCGATGAAATTTGCAGTATAGCAGCGCCACCTATTGACCGACAAGCATTCGAACTGAATCAGCATAATATGTCTCATAATCACCTTCTCACATATTAAGTTTTGTTTGATGATACGCAGTAGAACCTGAGATACAGTTTTCCTTGTAATTGTGGAAATCGCTGTGTAGCAGCGCCACCTGTTGAGAAATTTACACCAGAAGTTGACAAGCGCTAATATATGTTAAAGCACACCAACATACAAATTTATATGCAATTCTGTGCAGTAGTTCCTGAGATATTGTCTTTCTTTAAATTGCGGAAATCGCTGTATAGCAACGCCACTTGTCGGCTGATAGGCATTCAAACTGAATCAGCGAAATATCTCACATTGGTCTTCTCACATATCAATTTGTATTGGATTATACGCAATGAAACCTGAGATATAGCCACCCTGAAAATACAGAAATCGCTGTATAGCAGCGCCACCTGTCGAGCGCTTGACACCAAATATTGATAGGCACTAATTTAGATCAAGGTGCATCTACAGATGAATTTAAATGCAGCAGTTCCAAAGATACAGCTGCCACAAAATTTTTGTCGCACCCACACAGACGGACAGACAGACGTTTTCTAAAAATGGTCAAATCATGGTCTAGACCTCTCAAAACTTGTAAATCCGTCGAAAACTGGAAGTCAAAAATTTTTACGAATCCAATACTTTTTTCGATTAAATATAGAAGAAAGTGAAAAAAAAAAAAAAAAAAAACTTAAAATGTAATTACTGATTGAATTGAGTTAAAAATTAAAAAATCTAAAAAAATTGTTTAATAACAATTTTTAAACATTTATGTGAGTTGTGAACTTCTAGATAGCAAAAATGTACTTCAAATTCAGTGTCCGTTGTTTAATGCTTATATTCTGAAAAAAAAAAAAAAGAAAAGAAAAGAAATGTATCGTTATTTATTGCTTTTGTTCGACGTGAATGTTTATAATACTTTGGGACATCTGGTTTCCTACAATCACTTTCAGTTCACACGATCAGTAAATTATCTTTCTACAGTTGCAATTTTAGCACTTTCTTATTGTTTATTTGCTCTAGATAAGACGTTAAAGAATATTATTATTCTGCCTTTAAGGAATCCGTTTCCTAAAGGTGTTTATTTTACATTACTTACTTTCTTCTGTATTCAATTGAAGAAAGTATTGGAATCGTAAAAATTTTCAGCTTAACATTTTTTGATGGATTTACACGTTTTGCGGATTCCAGAACACAATTTGACTAGATATTTTCAGAAAGTATGTGTCTGTCTGTGTGTGCGTGAAAAAAAATAATGTTGTGGCAACTGTATCTCAGTGCAGATAACTGCATATAAATTTATATGCTGATGCAAATTGACCTAAATTAGTGCCTATCAACTTTTGGTGTCAATTTCTCAACAAATGGCGCTGCTGGACCGCGATTTTCACAATTTCAGGAAAGGCTATGTCTCAGGAACTACTACACGATTTTACATATACATTTAGATGCAGATACACTTGATACACTTTGACATAAGTTAGTGCCTACTAAATTTTGTGTCAATTGCTAAACAGGTGGTGCTGTTATACGTCGACTTTCGCATTTTCAAGGAAGGTTCTGGGTTTTCAGGTTCTGCTGTGTATAATCAAACAAAACTTGACATGCATCGGTGTAGCCATTATATGACATTACGCTGATTCAGTTTGGATGCATATCAGCCTATAAGTGGCGCTACTAACTTCAATTTTCCCTGAGAACGGAATGTGGCTACATCATAACATCTAAGGCATATAACGGTACGAAACCCAATGTATGACGTAACCATTATGAAGACGCATTTTTTAAGACTTTATTTATAGAGAATTAAACTGTCTTTCTCTTCTTATATTTAGTGTTAGTTTTTTATAAAATGAAAATCATTCATTATGGTAGATAATTTAAATAAATAATATTTTTAAGAAAATATTTCTTCTGAGCGAATTCCTATGGGGAAATATAGAAGAAATTTTGAGGTGGTCACAGCATACTAGCTTTAAATGAAATCACAACAAGTATTTCTTCTATATTTGCTGTATATACAAGTATAAATGGAGAAAAATAACGAGGATTGAATTTCATTAAAAGTAGAGGTATATCTATATATATATATATATATATATATATATATATATATAAGCTAGTATGTTGTGCTCACCACAAGACATTCTTCTATATTTTTTAATACAGATTCGCTCAGTACAGATAATTTATTAAAGCTATTATTTATTAAAATTCCCTACCATAGTGAATGCAGACGATTTTCATCTTAGAGAAAAAATACACTAAAAATACAAAGAAAGACAGTTTTATTCTCTATAAATAATATATTAAAAAATGTGTTTTGACAATGGTTATTGCACTTATCAAATTTTGTACAGTTATACACAAGAGAAGTTGAAATATAGCTTTTCCTTTCTCGGGGAAAATTGCAGTACAGCAGCGCCACCTATTGGCCGATATGCATCCAAATTAAATTAGCATAATGTCTGATGATAATCGTCTTTTCATATATATATATATTTAATTACACACAATAGAACCTGAGATATATCTTTCCCTTAAATTATGGAAATCGTTGTATAAAACCGCCACCTATTGAATTATTGGTACCAAAAGTGGATAAACAATAATTTATATCATGGTACATCCACATATAAATTTATGTGCAATTTCGTGTAGTAGTTCCTGAGATATAGAATTGAGGAAATCAGTGTATAGCAGCGCCACATTTTGAGAAATTGACATAAAAAGTTGACAGGGACTAGGTTATGTCAAGGTGGATCTACAAATGTATATGAAATTCTCTGCAGTAGTTCCTGAGATATGGCAATCCCTTAAATTGCGGAAATCACTGTATAGAAGCTATCTGTCGAGCGATGGGCACCAAAAGTTGACAGGCACTAATTTATGTCACGATGCATTTATTTATACATTTATATGCAATTATGTGCAGTAGTTCCAGAGATACAGTCACCACAAAATTTTTGTCACTCACATACAGAGACACAGACTAATATTTTCTAGAAAAAGTCAAATCGTGATTTGGACTCTCAAAACGTGCAAATTCATCAAAAACCGGAAGTTACAAATTTTTACGAATCTAATACTTTCTTTTATTGAATATAGAAGAAAGCAAAAAAAAAATCTTGTAAATTGCGAAATCTTTTCAATTTCCAGAATGTAAATACGAGGTTATACTGTATTTGAATTTATTAATTTATATATTAACAACAGTCGACAAAGATTTATAATACTTTTCTAATTTTCATACAATTTCTACAAAAGATACATATTAGTTTCGTTGAAGAAAAGAAAACAGATCCAGATACAAATACGGATCTATTTTTCTGGCGGATATCCGCGGATACGAATAGGAAGCTCCGATACATGTCTAGTATATGCAGAATGTTTAAATTAGTTACAGAGTTATAAACATGCCTATAAATTTATGTTTATAATTGTAAAAAATATTTGGAAATGTGCTCTCAAGTCGACCCGACTTGCTAAACACCAAACCCGACCCGCAAGAAAAAAAATTCAGTCAACCCGATCCGAACCCGACCCGCACGAAAAAAATATCAGTCAACCCGACCCGCGGGTCGGGTCGGGTTCGGGTAAAATCGGGTTACCCTACTCGATGCAGGACTCTAATCCAACTAGCAGAATCATGTTTTCTTTGAAGGAACAAACAAACGTCCTTTCTCTCTTTTGATATTTCTGTGTTTGATGGCGCGCGGCGCCTACACTGAGTGATGCCAGATGGTCGAAAATTATTTCCCCAAACAGGTCTTCAAATTTTCCCAAATCAGGGTTTTTTTTTTTTTTCGAAAAAAACCCCAGCTTGATTTCTACTAAAAAGGGGGGGGGGAATCAAGCAGATTTTTCTATGATTTAAGCTGAGATTTTTCCGCAAATGAAGGCAATTTTTGAAAAAAAATCCCCAAATAACAATAAAGTTATTGAAAGTCTCTAGTCGTAGGGATAAATCATTACATTGCCATCAATGGCAGAAAGTTGAAGAACTCCCCAAATTTGTCCCCAAAAATTTTAGACTTCCCCAAAAATGTCTCCACAAACATTTGGTCCCCAAAATTGTCCTCAGAAGCCTCGAAAATCTCCAAAATGGGGACAAAATCCCCAATCTGGCATCACTGCCTACACTGTAAAAAATATCAGTATTTTACAACAAAAGGTGCTGGCACCGCGGCTGCCAACACATTTGCTGTAAAATTTACAAGCAGCTGCTTTTTTTGGTGCTGTAAAATTTACTGCACTTTGCTGTGAATTTTACAAGATGTTGTTTTTAGTAGTGCTGTAAAATTTACTGCACTTTGCTGTGAATTTTACAAGATGCTGTTTTAAAAAGTGTTGTAAAATTAACTACACTTTGCTGTAAATTTTACAACACTTTTTAAAACAGCATCTTGTAAAATTCACAGAAAAGTGCTGTTAATTTTACAGCACCACTAAAAACAGCATCTTGTAAAATTTACAGCAAAGTGCAGTAAATTTTACAGCACCATAAAAAACAGCAGCTTGTAAATTTTACAGCAACTGTGCTGGCAGCCGCGGTGCCAGCACCTTTTGTTGTAAAATACTGAAATTTTTTTTTACAGTGTAATTTCTTAATGAAAACACAGTTTAAATATATTTTTTTAAGTTCATCAGTCTTGAGTATTAAGTCCTATGATATCACAACATTTTTCATGTTTATATGCATTTAAACTTTTTGTTAAAATATCTGCAGGTTGTTCATCTGATGAAATATATTTAATGTCAATTAGTTTATTATTGTAAACTTCTCGCACAAAATGATGACGAATGTCAATGTGCTTAGATCGATTGTGATAAACAGGATTTTTTACTAATCTCAGTGCAGATTGATTGTCGCACATGATTGCAGTAGGACTTGATACAATTTCAGGATCCAATTCTTTTAAGAAATTTCTAACATGAATTGTCTCTTTTGCGGATTCAGACAGAGACATATATTCAGATTCTGTTGTGGATAGAGCAACGGTTCGCTGCTTTCTAGATTCCCAAGAAATAGGTCCACCGGCATATTTAAAGACGTATCCTGTATATGATTTTCTATCATTTATATCCGATGCCCAATCGGCATCAACAAATGCTGTCAATGGTTTATCGTCTCTGTAATACACAATTCCTAAATTTCTAGTGCCATTGAGATACCTTAGTATTCTTTTAGCAGCTATCCAGTGAGATTTTCCTGGATTGTTATTAAACTGACTTAAATAATTTACAGCAGGGGTGATATCTGGTCTGGTAGCAACCGACAGATACATAAGAGAACCAATTAATTGTCTATAAGGAATTTTTGACATGTATGATTTCTCTTCTTCTGTATTTGGACACATTTGTTTAGTTAATTTTACACTGCTATCTAAAGGTGTATTCACCACTCTAGAATCTTCCATATTAAATTTATTTAATAAATCTTCAATGTATTTCTTTTGTGTTATAGTGATGCTGTCCCTATCTTGATTAAATTCAATGCCTAAGCAATAATGCAGAAGGCCCATATCTTTCATTTTGAAAGATTCTGCTAATTTATTTCTTATATCAAAATAGTGCTCTTCACTTTTAGTGAGACAAATTAAATCGTCGACATAGACGATTATAATAGCATCAAAAGGATATTTTGAGTAATATACACATTTGTCGGAATTCAAAGGGTTAAATTTCATTTTTCTCAATTTCTCATCTAATTTCTTAAACCATTGTCTTCCTGACTGAAGTCCATACAAAGACTTCTTTAATAAACACACTTTATTTTCGTGTATATCATTTTCAAAAAATTCAGGAAGCTCCATATAAATTTCTTCATGTAACATTCCGTTAACATATGCCATAATGAAATCTAACTGGTATGCTGTGAAACCATTCTGGATAGCATACGCGATTGCAGTTCTTATAGAACTTAATCTGGCTACTGGTGAAAAATTTTCCTCAAAATCTATACCTTGTTTCTGTGAACACCCTTTGGCAACCAATCTGGCCTTAAATTTTTCAATTTGACCATCTGGTTTGAATTTTGTTTTTAAAACCCATTTACACCCAATTACTTTTTTATCTTTTGGTCTATCTACAATTTCCCAAGCGTTTTGCTTAACTAAAGAATCATATTCTAATTTCATCGCGTTTTCCCAATTTTTAGCATAATCTCCATTTAACGCGTCGATCACGCTGGGATTAATTTCATTAAATGAGTTATCAGCTAATTGAGAAGTTTCATCTTTATATTTTGTATCTGTAATACACTCCTTATGAGAGTTTTGAAAGTTCCAACTTTTACTTTTTTTAGGTCTTCCGGGACCACGTTTAAAAATAGGATTGTTTTTATTAAACCTTTCCTCTTGTTTACATATATCGCCAGCACTCTCCTCCCCTCCACTCACATCTTCTACGTTCCCCCCTTCAGAGTTGCTCGCTTCCCCCCCTTTCCAAAAAGAGAAACTTTCTCCATTGAATTCAGGAGGATAGGAAATCGATCCGCTGTTTTCCCCCCTGTGGATGTCTGCGGTTTGAGTAGGGATAGGAGTTTCATTTTTAATATTACAATCATTGCATTTATTCTCAGACGGAAAAATTAATTCTAATTGATCAGTAGTGGCTGAATCATTTATTTCAAATTCGTCTATAAATCGAACATCACGACTTATGACAATTTCTGGTATCCCTATTCCATAATCTGTAAGCGCGTGATTCATTTGAATAGCCAACGAATATATGTTCGTGTGACCTAGCTTCAAACTTTCCTTTTAATTTTTTATTTAGAACAAAACATTTCTGTCCGAAAATTTTAAAATAGTTAACAGTTGGTTTATAACCGAAAAACAATTCGAAAGGGGTTTTATTTTCTTTAATTCCTTTAGTGGGACACCTGTTTCTAATATATGCAGCGCAATTTACTGCTTCAGCCCAGAATGTATTTGGAAGGTTTGATTGCATTAGTAAACACCTCGCCATTTCGCATAATGTACGATTTTGTCTTTCAATTCTAGAATTTTGCTGAGGGGTCATTGGCGATGAAAATTCGCGTTTAATACCGCATTCTTCAATATATTTATTGAATTCCTCGCCACAATATTCCAATCCATTATCAGTATGCAGTATTTTAATTTTTTTTTCCTAATCGATTTTCGACTGCTGCTTTATATCTCCGTAACGCGTACTTAGCTTCATCTTTTGTTTTTAGAAAATTTACTTCAATGTAACGAGATTTATCATCCAAAAAAGTAATAAAGTAACGTGATCCGCCATGGGATTTAACATTTATAGGGCCACATAAATCAGAATAAACTACTTCTAATAATTCCTTACTATGAAATTTGTTTTCTTTACAAAATGGTTTCACAGTTTGTTTTGACTGAATGCATACTTTACAATCTTTTAAAGAATCTTTTTCATTAAAATTTAAATCTCTTAACATATTTTCAGATTTTAATAATTTTAAATCTTTTTCATTTAAATGTCCTAATTTTAAATGCCATTTATGAAAGTTGCTTACCTGAGTTGTTGCAGCGATATCCACCTGCGGCTGAAAAAAATATAAATCACCTTTTCTCGTAGCACTTATAATTAGAGAGCCGTCCTGCTCCGTAATTTTTGCACATTTTTCGGTAAATACAACTCGGCAGTTGTTTGCAGTAGCTTTTGATATAGTCATTAAATTGCATTTCAATTTTGGAACGCACAAAACATTTGTTAACTTTAAATTGGTTACACCGTGATTACCGGGAACTTTTAATTTGACTGTTCCAACACCTGTGATCTCCGCTGTTTCATCTACAGCTAATTTTATAAATGATCCAATTCTAGGTTCGAAATCTATAAACAAATTCTTGTCATGAGCCATATGTGATGTCGTACCGCTATCGAGACACCACTCGGAATGTTCTTGGAAAGAGTTACTGGCTGCCATCGTGAACTCTGTACTATCTTCAACCATAAATGATCTATCTTTGTATTTATTCGATGAAGTGAATTTTCTGTCTGAGATCTTCTTTCTGCATTCTGAGGCTTTATGCCCTACTTTTGAACAGTAATTGCATTTGAAGATTGCATAATTTCTTTCGCCATACGTGTTCTTGTTCTGCACAGGCTTTAAGATTTCTCTTTTGTTCTTTTCAGGAAGATTTTTCTTGTGAGTTGTAAAATACGCATTTGACGATTCTTGATGCTTTTTATTTTTTCTTGACTCATATTCTTCCATCATTTTAATTTTTAAAGCTTCAGGCTGCGGCAATTCATCTCTTGCTTCTATGGCGCACCTGAAATTTTCATAACTGTCAGGAATACTGTATAAGAGCAAAATTGATAATAGGTCTTCGGCTACTTGAATGTCCATTTCTTTTAGCTTGTCCACTATATCAAAGAAAATATTTAGGTGATCGGACATATTTTCACTGTCAGTCATTTTCTTAAAGAGTAGCTGCTTCAATAGGGTGGCTTTCTTTGCCGGTCCTCTCGATTCGTAAACTTCTTTTAATTTATTCCATACTTCATTTGAGGTGGTACAATGTTTAATATGACACAACTCACTTGGGGTAATTGCTAGGATTAAATCGGCTCTAGCTTTACGGTCAATTTCGAGCCATTTTTCTTCACCTTCGGCGCCTTCATCGGGCTTAATTTTCGTTCCGTTAGCATAACTCCAGTGATCATTCTTGATTAAAACAGCTTCTATCTGCAGCTTCCATGTATCGAAATTGTTTTTCGATAACTTTTCTATATTTAATACTTGCGACATATTTAATCAGCTATAGTAGCTTCTTTATAAAAATAGAATCAAAAATACTTTCGATTTCAGCCCTTAAGCTTAACAGTAAGTCGCACTTTTGTTTTAGCGAATGTTAATTTAAATTTTTAAAAAGTCCGCAGTAAAATGCGTGTCTCTGGGCCCATAACCATTGTTGGTATAAATGGGTCCACAGAGTGAAAAGCAGAGTCTTTTAAACAATCACAACATTTAATAATATAGAAAAGTAGAATAACATAATGCGGGCATTTCTTACCGCACGCTTAGCAAAGCTTTCTTGTACAGACTCTTATAAACCTCTCTTTCTCAGAGAAGCGAAGATGCGCTGTTGATTACGTAATACAGTTACGTCACATCTGACGTCATGACAGGTGTCAGCTAGTTAACAGATGATATGAGGAAACATGCATTGAAATCCTTCATTAAGTCTATAAAAATTAGAAATGTCCTGTATATATTTCTGATTTGAAAAATAACAATGCTCTGCATAAAAATCGGCCCCAACACCACTTTTGAAAATTCTTATGTAAAATGACCTCCTGAATCCGAATATGATGCCTATTTTTCCCTATCACAAACAGTTTTTTAGTGACGGCTCCCTATTTTTATCACTTTTAGGTTGATTTCTTTAGAAATCGACCTATTGCAATCACTTCGTTTATCTACATATCTATCTATCTATGTATCTATCTATAATGAAAATTTTGTCATCACGATAACTCTCGAAATAATACTTTAAATAAAACCAAATTTGGACAGTAAACTGATCTTATAAATATCTTGGATGAGTTCGTTAACCAAGTTGCTCCGACTTTTTGTTTTCAAGTGGCAGCCACTTGAAAATTTCGAACCCGTATTGTAAAAAGCATATTTAAAGCAAGATTTGCTTGAATTTTGATGTAAATACAAGCCACATAAGGGTCTCAATGAAGTTTATTAATGAAGTTTATCCGCAGTTTTTAATAAAATGGCAGATATTTTAAGTTAAATGGGGCCACTTGAAATCAGGCTACCACTTGAAAATTTAAAATCCCAATAACTTCCGAAATAATACTCGAAATCGAACCAAATTTGGACAGTGTCTTAACTTATCTTAAAAATATCTTAGGTGAGCTTGTTAACCAAGTTTCTCCGCCATTTTGTTTTCAAGTGGAGACCACTTGAAAATTTCAAATTCAAACTGTAAAAATCGTATTCCGAATTTGTTTGAATTTTGATGTAAATATAGACCACATAAGGATCTCAATGAAGTTTATTAATGAACTATATCCGCCATTTTTAACAAAGTGGCAGATATCTTAAGTTAAACGGGGACACTTGAAATCAGGCTACCACTTGAAAATTTAAAATCGCAACAACTTCAGAAATAATACTCCAAATCGAACGAAATTTGGACAGTGTCTTAACTTATCTTATAAATGTCTTAGGTGAGATTGTTAACCAAGTTGCTGCGCCATTTTCTTTTTAAGTGGAGACCACTTGAAAATTTCGAATTCAAATTGTAAAAAGCGTATTCAGAATTTATTTGAATTTTAATGTATACTGTTAAACCGCAGAAGGATGATCCCTGGCGTCTTCTGCGCATGAGTGAAAAGGGTTGGTCCATTTATAAAATAGGAATGTCCGTAGTACCTATTGATGTGTTTGTTTATTGGTATAAAAAAATTATAAACTCACTGATTGTATTTCTTTTCCTTCTTTGAACTGATTCTTGAATATCTGGTTATACAAATATTTTACGATTAATTAAAAGAAAGAAAAACTCATAATATTATAAAGGGGATAGTTTTAAGGTATAACTTTAGTATATCCCCATAGCTGAATTTGGCGATTTTTCTTTGGCGATATAATATGGCAGCAATATAATATGGCAGCCTATATGTTGTTTATTTTGGATTTATGATTTTATGATTTATGATTTTTAGATTTATGATTTAGCCATAATCGCCAACAAAAAATTGCCAAATGTCGTTGTGGGGATATATTAAAGTTGTTCTTTGAAGTGTGTAATACTAATTAAAAAATTATGTCAATTATTATTTACAAAGTAGTATATAACCCCTTAAAAAATGACGAGTGAAATCAATTAAGGTAGTGAATCAACGAATTCTTTGCCAGCTTCGCTGGTCACTATATTTAAAGGGGACTAATGTGCAAGTCGTACCTGACGGGGAAGTTAAATCCTATTTCGGGAAGAATTCTTCTCAAAGTTTCTCTTTGATACATAAAATTTATCTTTTCTTTAAGTACAGGAATTAATTTGGGAATTGTAGGTACGATCTTATTTACTGCGTAAAACTCATGTACTGTTCTTCGAATAACATCGCAATCAAAATTATCCAGAGAAATGTTTTCGATGGTACTGTTCTTTTGCCGCTTTTTTGGTGATACAAACATTGGATTGTCTTCTCCTTTTGATTCTCTACGTATTCTTAATCGTGGCTTCTGATATATTAGTTATTTCACTCGTACGTTTCACTGATTTGGAAAGTGGAACAATAGCTTCTCCTTCTAAAGCTTCTTTATCGCTAAACTTAATGACATTATGTGCAATACGCTTCGTTTCACTATGAAGAGGTTTAATCCGAGAACTCGTACCACATGTACGATCCATTTCCAATATAAACAGACTGTTATACAGAAAGAAATAAAAGAAAACAAAGCAGGGTATTAATTATTCTACACATGACAGAGGAAACAAGAATAATAGAAAAATTTCCCCTCTCTCTTCATTGCTGTGTCTCCCAGAGCGTGAGTGGAATCGTCATGGCACTTTGCCAACCAGGTATCAATCTTCGGCGGGCGCACAGTACATAGATTATATAAGTGTCTCAATGAACTTCATCCGCCATTTTTAATAAAGTTGCGAATATGTTAAGTTAAGCGGGGCCACTTGAAATCAGGCTACCACTTGAAAATTTAAAATAATGATAACTTCCGAAATAATACTCCAAATCAAACCAAATTTGGACAGTGTGTTGTCTTATAAATATGTTGGATGAGTTTCTTAATCAAGTTTCTCCGCCATTTTATTTTCAAGTGGAGACTACTTGAAAATGTCTATAATTTTGTGTCACTATGTCGATAATTTTGAAATACTGATTTAATTTGAACTAGAGCTGGATAATGAATTTATCATACAAATATATTGGATGATTTCGCTGGACAAGTTGTTTCGCCATTTTGTTTCCAAGTATCAGCCACTTAGACTGTCACTTGAAAATTTGCCATAACAATAACTTTTGAAACACTGTTTCGAACCACAGTTTGATAGTGAACCTATGCTTCAAATATCTTGGATGTGTTTGCTGGGCAACTTGCTCCACTATATTGTTTCCAAGTGGCGGCCACTAGAAAATTTGTTATCACGGTAACTTTTGAAATACTTAACCAATTCAAACAAAGGTTGAAAAATGGATTTATCATTCAAACAACAATGATTTCGGTGGGGAAGTCTTTTTCCAAGTTGCGTCCACTTGAACGCTGCCACTTGAGGCATTGTTATCGCGATAACTTTGAAATACTGAGTTTATTCGAACCAAAGTTGGACAGTGGACTTATTTTGCAAATATTGATGCGTACTTGGGGGTTCGTAAGTTGTCCGAGAATGAAAGGCGAAAGTTGCAAAAGTTTAGTAGTTTATTTGTAGAAAATTCCAGAAGAATACAGGTCAGTTTAACTTCAGTGTCACCAGTAAACACAGCTTTAATAACAGCTGTCAACAGCAAATTCACAGTTCAAACTGTATCAAACCATTAACATAAAGCAAGGCTCATTAAAAGAGGCTCAGAACTCCTTCAAAAGCAATGCAAGCGTTTGGCGAAACTCAACTGCGTCTGACTGACTTGGCGCGTTCGATCACATTTATACCCCTTTATCGAACCCAGAAAATTTAGAAATTTCACGTAACTCGTTAACCAATCACGTTACAGTGTCCGTCTTTGGTATATCGATAGTCATGATTTTTTCGCCAAAAAAGTCGCCAAAGGGAAAAGTCTTTAAATTTGGCGCCAAATTCATTACCTGCCTTATTAAAGCTTTTTAATGCGTTTTTAAGGGGAAATTAGGGTTTTTTAACTCTAAAACAAATTAGAAATGCAGAAAATTAACATTTTATCCACTTTAATCTCTTTACTTCGCCTCTTTAAAAGAATTTACAAAAATAAATAAATAAATAAAATAAAATAAAAATTGAATTATTTTTCTTAGGTTACTTCACTGTGCAACTTTCTCTGTCCGTTTGATTCACTTAATTTTTCAACACGATGATTTTTGAGATTCTGAATTAATTCGAACTAAATTTGCACAGTAGACTTATTTCACAAATGCATTTGATATATTTGTTTGCCAACTTGATCCGCCATCTTGTTTCCAAGTGCCCGCCATTTGAAAATTTTAAATTCACATAAAAAAAGTATTTAGGAACTGATTTGCTTAAAACTCCATATGTGCATAGCCTACATCAATACTTCTACCAATTCCATTAATAATTTGTAGCCGACATTTTGAAACAAAATGACGGCTACTTGATAAGCAAAAAGAAATCAACTTTCCCTTCCGAATAAGCCGAAAGGACTTGTTTGGTAATTTCATGCCTAAAAATTTATTTTTTAGGTGGGGGGGATTGCTTTAACTCTTAAATATCTTCTGAGGGGTTACAAAATTGAAAAATTCTAAAACATAAACATTTGCGGTAAGCGGAAAATTTAGGGGGGGGGGGGGGATTTGCCACAGAAATTATGTATTACATTTCTTATATATATATATATATATATATTTATCTATTATTAATATCTCAATGTAGGGGCTGGCGTGTTCTCAGATCTTTTTTCTTTCTATGCCCCTGCGGGCTATATTGGTACCTCCTTTGATGGTGAAGTTGTGGCGGTACGTTTAGCCTTAAAGCAACTATTAGCTGTCCATTGCAAGTTTGAAAGAGCGGTCATTCTTTCTGACTCTCAGGCAGCCATCCAGTCAATAAGCGCGGTTGATCAAAAATTAACACCGGAAAAATCCCAATATAAAGAATCAATAAGAACTCACACTTTGAAGAGGAAACAAATTCTTCTCCAGTGGGTGTCCGGTCATTGTGGCCTTTGGGGCAATGAACAAGCGGACTTTCTTGCAAAAAGAGGTGCCACCTTACTACAACATCCCAATACAGCCATTTCTTACTGGAGGATTAAACTGTTTTTAAAGAATTTATCTGCATCTAATGCTTAACGAGATCTTGAGAATCGTACAGCTCTAAATAAATGGAAGAATTTAAGTCCTTCTCTAATTCCTGATAAACCAAGACGTAAGGCAGTTGCGACTTTCCGCCTGTCTACAGGACATAACTGCCTTGCCGCTCATTTGAAGCGCATAGGTATCTTAAACGACCCTACTTGCCCACTTTTTGATTCTGGAGAAGTAATGGACCGGGACCATCTGTCCCGTTGTAGGGCTCTTCGATGTTCTACAGAAGAGTCGAGATATTGGGAGGCAAGATCGCTCCTTAGGCAATGACTTCGGTTTATGTTCTATGTTATATTGTCTATAATTTGATTCGTATCTTTATACTCCTCTGTAACTTTTGCCTAGCCATTGAAAATAAAAATCTATTATTAATATAATTTATCAAACATTATATTTTTTTTGTTTTGTTTTTAAGTGTTAAATGAATCATTTTAGATTGATTTCTTTAGAAATCGATCTATGTCAATCACTTCGTTCGTCTGTCTATCTTTCTATTTATAGAAAGATATATACAGGGTGATTAGAAAAAAACTACCCCGATATATGAGACCAAAGCTACCATACCGTTCCGAGAAATTGAATAAAAATTTAGTGGAAGGTATTTTGTGGTATGCGCTCAAGAGTTATATAAAAAACAACAGTTAAACTCTAACAGTTACAGTTACAGTGACAAAATTTCGAAAATTTCAAATGGCAACACCTACTTCTTTTTATTCAAATAGAATCTCCATAGCAAAAAACCATAAATAGCGTTGGAACTGTACCTCCAGCATGAAAATCACCAACGCTAGGTATACTAAGAAAAAAAGAGAAAACAGCTGTAATGTGCCTACCAGAGCAAGACTTACAATTTCTTAATGACGGCACATTTCACACTGAGTCTTCGGCTCTCACTAAAGTCTACTGATTCTGCTTCGAAACGAGAAGAATAGACCACGGTATCCTTATTTCATGCAGGTCTACTGAATAAGGGTTTTAATTTCGTTGTTAGTTGTAAGACACCGTCATGAGTGACGTCATCACACTAAGTGAAAAATAAGGCATTGTGAAATGCGTGATGTGTATCTTGCTTTCTTGCTCTGTGAACAATAGGCCGCTTACTGGGAAACATCATTATCATAATCAAAATGGGTTTTGATTACCATTTTACAATGCCATGTTTTTCACGTACTGTGATGACATCATCATGACAGCGTCTTACTACTAAGAACGAAATTAAAGTCTTTATTCAGTTGTCTTACACGAAATTAAGGATACCTTGGTCTCTTCTTTTCGTTTCGAAGCAGAATCAGTAGACTTTAGTCTGAACCGAAGACTCAGTGTGAAATGTGACGTCATTAAAAAAATGAAAGTGGTGCACGGTAGGCACGTAACAGTCATTTTTTTTTCTTTTTTTGTTAGCCTGCTAGCGCTGCCGATTTTCGTGCTAGAGGTACCATTTTAACGCTGTTTATGGTTTTTTGCTATGGAGATTGCATTTCAATAAAAAAAAGTAGGTGTTACCATTTGAAATTTTCAAAATTTTCTCACTGCATTCTTAACTGTTAGATTTTAACTGTTGTTTTTAATATATTTCTTGAGCGCATACCTCAAAATACCTTCCACCAAATTTTTATTCAGTTTCTCGGAACGGTATGTAGCTGTGGTCTCATATATCGGGGTAGTTTTTTTCTAATCACCCTGTATATTTCTAGCTATTTCTAGCTATAATGAAAAATTTTGTCATCACGATAACTCCCGAAATAATACTCCAAATCAAACGATATTTGGACAGCGAAATTACCTTATAAATATCTTGGATAAGTTTGTTAACCAAAATTGCTCCGACTTTTAGTTTTTAAGTGGCGGCCTCTTGAAAATTTCAAATCCTCATTGTGAAAAGCGTATTTAAGGCTGGATTTGCTTAAATTTTGATGAAAATATAGACCACATAAGTCTCAATAAAGTTTATTAATAAATTTTATCCGTCATTTTTAATAAAGTGACGAATATCTTAAGTTAACGAGGCCACTTGAAATCAGGCTACGACTTTAAAATTTAAAATCACGATAACTTCCGAAATAATACTCCAAATGGAACCAAATTCGGACAGTGAACTCATTTTATAAATATCTTGAATGCAATTTTTAACCAAGTTGCTGCGCCATTTTTACTTTATTCTATATGTAATAAAGAGAAAGTATTGGATTCGTGAAAATTTTCGACCTTCGTTTTTTGATGGATTTACATGTTTTGGGATGTCCAGAACACGAATTAATAGTGTTTAGAAAATGTCTGTCTGTATCACTTTTTTGTGGACGCTGTATCTCACGAACCAATGAATGAAATTTAACCAAACTTGGTATTTAGTTGCACCCTAACATAAACTGGTGCTGATTAGATTTGGGGATCAATAGCTCAACAGGTGGCGCTGTAATCGCATTTTATGCAAACTGTTAACATGGCAGTATAGGACAAAATTTCGTATAAATGGCCATAATGAGAGTTATTGCTTTCTTCTATAATAAATACAAGAAAGTATTGGATTCGTAAAAATTTTCGACCTCGGGTTTTTGATGGATTTACACGTTTTGAGAGCTGCAGAACTCGATTTGACCATTTTTAGAAAATGTCTGCCTGCCTGTCTGTCTGTCTGTCTGTGTGTGTGTGTGTGTGTGTGTGACAAAATTTTGTGGCAACTGTATCTCAGGAACTACTGCACAGATTTTCATACAAATTGGTATGTAGTTGCACCTTGACAGAAATTAGTGCCTATCAACTTTTGGTAAAAATTGTCTTACAAATTGCGTTGCCATCCCGCTTTTTCTAAATGTTTGACATGGTGGTATAGGAATTTTTGTATAAATGTGCATAAAGAGAATTGTTTCTTAGTAATCATTATGAAATTTACAAGAATTATTTATAATAGAGATAATCAACTGGGAAAATTTTTTTGTATGTGTAGGAGCCACGCCACCACCCCTGGGAGGGACGTCCCCACCCGAGGGGAGTAAATTTTCAAGATGGATATCTTTCGAAAGTTCTCGTCAATACCTTTAAAACGAATGGTTGAACTATAAATCTGTGATAATTTAAAACAAAGTTATCGATTTTTTTTACCTTTACCAAAGATAACTTCGAAAAAAAAATCGTAATTTTTTTTTTTAAATATTATTACTTAGTGAATATGTATAGGAAAATATAGAAGAAAGACTTGTGGTGGCCACAACATACTAGTTTTAAACTTGTGATTGTAAAATTAATATGAATTATTGATAATAGTAGTAGTTAACTAGGAAAAAAAATTTGTGCATGTGGGGACATCGGTTCCCCCCCGGGGGGGGGGGCAGTACCACCCCGGGAAAGTAAATTTTCAAGATGGGTATCTTTCGAAAGGTCTCGTTAAAAAATTTTTGTGCATGTGGGGGCATCGGTCCGCCCCCTGGGGGCGAAGAACCCCCCCCCCCCGGGGATGGGATAAATTTTCACAATGGATATCTTTCATAAGAACTCGTTGATAATAGTAGTAGTTAACTAGGAAAAAAAAATTTTGTGCATGTTTGGTATAGGGGAAGTAGCCCCCCGGGGGGGGGGGGGCAAAGTTTCAAGATGGGTGTCTTTCGAAAGTTCTCCTCAATACCTTTAAAACGAATGGTTGAACCATTTATCTGTGATAATTTAAAACAAAGTTATCGATTTTTTTTACTTTTAACGAAAAAAAACCAGAAAAATAATCGTTTTTTTTTTTTTTTTTTTTTTTTAAACGAAATTTAACCAAACTTGGTATTTAGTTCGTCACTGACATAAACTGGTACTCATTACATTTCGGTATCAATCGCTCAACAGGTGGCGCTGTGATCTCATGTTTTCTAAATTTTTAACATGGCAGTATAGGACAAAATTTCGTATAAATGTACATAATGAGAGTTATTTTTAACTTGTGATTGTAAAATTAATATGAGTTTTTGATAATAGTAATAGTTAACTAGGAAAAAATTTCTGTCCATGTGGGGGTATGGCTTCCCCCCCATGGGGGGGGGATAAATCTTGAAGATGGGTGTCTTTCGAAAGATCTCGTCAGAAGAAAGTCTTGTGGTGGCCACAACATACTAGTTTTCTAGTGGAGACCATTTGAAAATTTCGAATTCACATTGTAAAAAGCATATTTAATACCGGATTTGCTAGAATTTTGATATATACATAGAATATATAAGAGCCACAATCAAGTTTATTAATGAAATTTATCTGCGATTTTTAACAATGTGCGAATGTTATAAACTAAGCGAAACAACTTGAAATTGGGCTAACACTTGAAAATTTATGAACATGATAACATTTTAAAATCTGATTGAATTCGAGCCGAAGTTGGACAGTGAATTTGTTATATAATTATCTTGGATTAGTTCACAGGGCAACTTGTTCTGACATCTTGTTTCCAAATCGCGACCACTTTCAAACGTTTCTGCAGCCACTTGAAAATGTACCGTCATGGTAACTCTTAAAATTCTAATCTGATTCAAACAAATGTTTGATAGGGAATTTATGGTTCAAATATCTTGGATATGTTCGCTTAGTAACTTGATTCGAAATTGTATTTCCAAGTGGTGACCACTTGAAAATTTGCCATTATAATAACTTTTGAAATTCTGAATCAATTCGCATCAAATTTGGTTATTGGACTTATCATTCAAATGTCTCAGATAAGTTCGTTGGGCATTTCACTCGTCTTTTTCTTACAGGTGGAGGCAACTTGAAATCCCGTTGCCGCTTGAAATATTTTTTTACGATGATTTTTGAAATACTGATTTAGTTTGATCTAAAGGTGGACAATGAACTTATTATAAAAACATATCGGATGATTTCGCTGGGAAAATTGCTTCACCATTTTGTTTCCAAGTTGCAGCCACTTGAAAATTTTTCATATCAATAACTTTTGAAATACTCCACTTATTTGAACCAATATAGAACAGTGAACTTACGCTTCAAATATCTTAAATGAGTTTGCTGGGCAACTTGCTCCATTATATTGTGCCCAAGTGGCGTCCGCTTGAAAATTTTAAATTCATATAAAAAGGTATTTATGAACCAGTTTGCTTAAAACTCCTTATGTAGGCAGCCTACATCAATATTTCTACCGGTCCATTAATAATTTGTAGCCATCATTTTGTTTCAAAATATCGGTTACTTGATAAGGAGATAGAAATCAACCTACCTTTCCGAATAAGCCGGAAGGTCTTATTGCATTCTTCAAATCAAATTCATAGCTATAAAAAATTACCGAACAGTGATAAAAATTGGGGAGGGGTTGGTGTCCCGAGAAATCAGTGGGTGACTGGGCAAAATGGGAGTCACATTCGTATTCAGGAGGTCATTTTACATAAAAATCAGCAAGAATGGCATCCTGGCTCGACTTTTTTTCCCAGCTCAGTGTAATTTATTCTCTATATCAAAATCGACTGGAAATATTCGTGCTGTGAAATTCACGAGAAGTTTTGCTGTAATGATAGCTAAACGTTTTGAAAATCTTACTTCGTGCACCTATAGCAACGACAGCATTTCAAAATTTTCATGGATAATTTTTTGTACCCGTTTCTTTCTTTTTCTTTTTTTTTTTTTTTTTTTTTTTTTTTTTTTTCCACACCAGTTTTTTACTGGAAATAATTTTCTACTTATTTAATCGTAAGTGCAGGTTCAAGAAAATCACTCTACGAAAAAGTAATATCGAAGGAAGGTGAGTACTAATTATATGTTCTGAAAAAAAATTAGAAAGTCTTGGTTGCAATGCTCTACTTTTTTGCGATAATTTTATTTTTCTGCCAACGCAATTTTTAAAAAGAATATTTTCTTGAAGGGTATACTTACTATTGTAGTATTGAAAGCTTCAAGAAACCTTTCTTTTGGAATATTGTGGTGGCAGTAAAATAAAATATTCGTGAAGAAGTAGGAACGCTGCGATCCCTGGAGAATCTGGTTTACCTTAAAATGCCAAATTAAAGTATGAATAAAAGTAAATCGTTACCTGTTTATAAAGTAAGCATTCTTTTTAAAGAAACAGCCACTTCTTTCCCTGAAATATCTGATTATCAAAGCAGTGGATGGTTAGTGAAAATTTAGGAAAACATTTTATTTTGCTATGCTTATACACAACAATTCTAAATATGTACACATTGCCTTTTTGCTAAACAAACAGCCACTTTTTTCCCTAAAATATCTTAACAGCAAAGCAGTGAACTATTAGTAAAAGTTTAGAAAACCGTTTTTTTTTTTTTTTTTTTTTTCTGTGTTTATAGACAACAATCTAAATATGTACGTACATGCTGTCTGCATAGTTGCTAAAGGAAATACCGCTTCTTTCCCTGAAATATCTGAATATCAAAGCAGTGAACTGTTAGCGAAAGTTTAGGAAAATGATCTCATTTTGTTATGTTTATAGACAAAATTTAAAATTTGTATGTGCTGTATTCTTGCTAAACCAACAGCCATTTCTTTCTCTGAAATATATAAATATCAAAGCTGTGAACTGTTAGTGAAAGTTTAGGAAAATCATTTTATTTTGCTATGGTTATACACAAAGAATGTAAATATGTACGTGTTGTATTCGTAGTCCTCCTCAACCTCCCGTTTCATTACTGCACCTACATTGAAATAGAATTTAAATCTGTTATTAAAATTAAAAGTTAACTTAAAATTATTCAGACTACTTTTACACGCGACATTCCTTGGAATTTATATTAGTCTTGATCAAACGTTTCTAGATACAAACTTATATTAATTTGAACATACAACTTTTGGATCGCCTGAAATTATTCGTTTTTAAGGCACTCTAAGACACAAAGACAAAGATCAAACGGTAAAAAAAACTTGACTTCAGTAAGAAAGCCTCAAAACGTGTAAATATGCAAAAACAAGCGATGAATATTTTAGTTAAAAACATACATTATTTATAATATGTCTATGAGTAATTCATTTCAATTTCTGAGCAGCTTTCCTGGACATGGTAAAATATTATAGTAAAGCACTTCCCCTAGCAATAAAATATAATGTCATCGCTTAAATGTTTGCAGCCTTGTATATCTTTTGAAGATTATATACAAACCACATGGTGCCTCTAAACACAATCCTATAGTAACAATACACGGCCCAACCTGAAATACACTTCCACCAATTTTCAACTATTGTCGCACAATAATCTTAGTTCTTTTGTGTAGTCCAGTAAACGAATAGTGAATGATATCCCTACCATATTCTGCATGCGACATATTTTTACGCATATAAAAAATATATATTAATTTCATTTGTTTTTGTGCAGTCTATAGACGTTAAACTCTACTTACCTGCAATTTACCGCATAGACGGAATGTATATGAATTATCTTGTGTGTCCTTGTACACGAACCATTTGCTTCATCTCAACGAAAAGCTTAGTGTGTAGCATCCCTATATGATACACATTTAGAATACCAAGTTTGGACTTTCTGCAATTATTTATTCTTGAGATGTGTTGATAACACACATGCAGACCAACCGCTAAAAACAGGATTTTTGAATTCAGGGCACCTCAAAACGTGTAAATATAACAAAAACTCACTTTCGAAAATTTGACCCAAAAACAATACTTTCCTTACAATTACCTTATGGGTAAGAGAAAGCAAAAAAGACTGGTGTGGAAAAAATGGCGATGCTAATAATCCTCCGGATTAAGTTGTCAGCTCTGCTTTCCAATGTTCAAAACACTGTGCAATTATGACGCATGTGATGCCTCACAATACTATAGAAAATGCTATTTCGTGGACAATTGAATACACAATCTTTTTCATGCCATAAATATAAGCATTTTGTGTAGAAATAATGCTATAAATCAATAAGTTAATAAACATATGTACAAATACATACCTGGTGCTTAATCCATCTCCCATGGCCTCTGCGAATATCTTGTATTCAGAGGATTTATCAATTGCTGATTTTTCATTTGCAAAGGTCTAAAACGATAATTAGAATAACAACTGGTGAGCTAACTTGAAGTAAAATAAAAATGAATCAAAAGGAATGAATCTGTAGGATGGACAATATGTAGTTTGAACTTTTACATATTAACATTCCTGCAAACATCCTCATTAACATTTCGTTCTACAGTTTGTCCCGCCCTTTTTTTCATACCTGTAAACTTTTAGAGTAATATTCTAAAAATGCAATTACGATTAAATAAAAAGAAAATTACTCCAAAAATGTACTGGTGTGGTGAAAAAAAAATAGCCGGGCTAACAATACTACGAATATTAATGAGGATGTTGACACATATGTATTAACTTTATAAAAAAAAAAAATCGCTATATGTCGTTTTTTGTCAAGCTTAGCTTATTAATAAGAAGCAAACATGGTATTTGGATAATTTTGTTCCTGTATATTACGGAAATTTTTGGTGTTGAAGTTACAGATCAGATTCTGCTGTTTTATGCCAGATATTACACTTGATAGTACATTTTTGCTTGTTGTAATACAGGATATTAACGTGATTATAACTGATAATTAAAATTTCTGGTGTTAAAGTAATATAAATAATCTGCAGCATATACGCAAAAACTTATTGAAATTGATTCTTATGTACAGTGAGAGAAAAAACAAAATGCAAAGCCATCCTTGACTAAAATATTTCTATAAATATATGGCTGGTGCCAATCGAATAGTAACTGCGTCTCGTTTGTAAAGATATAGTTAGATTTTGTTTAGAGAGTCGTCTACACATTAAAACTGGCACCAAATTCCTTTTTTATTTCAACAGCAACCCCTACTTTCGACATTTGAGTTGTTTGGTTCAAATCATTCTGGAAAATGTTATGATTTATACATTTCTTTCAATTTTTCAGAGAGTTTTAAGTTGTCAAATTCTAGGGATGCTAAGGTTAAAGGAATACGACAGACTTTAATTCACATCTTCCTAAAAACTTATTAAATTCAGGTTTTATTTGTTTATTTATTTATGTATTTATTTTTAATGCATTAGTAGGAAATTACTCAAAGAAATTCCATGCATATTTTCGATTAAAAAGTAAATATTTTATCATAAAAATATCAATGAATACGTATTCTAATGAGTTCTGAATAGCCTGAAAAAGTTCTGAACCTAAGCACCAATAGAATAAGCATCGCCAAAAATATGGATTTTCAAGTTTACAGTTAAATCCTATCACTAATTTTCGAGTTATAGTGATACCTCTATTCATACTGGCTTTAAGGAGCCGTCACCTGTTACAATTTGAATCATCTATAAGTAAATATCTCTGTATAATCTGATGGAAAAGATTTAGTTCCCCATCATACTATAGGTATGGGGAACTTAGGTAATCGTGAAAATTTTCGACCTCGATTTTTTGACAATTTTACACGTTTTCAGGTGTGAGGAATCAGAAAACATCAAAATGGGTATGTGTTTGTCTGTAAGGTGTTTGTTAGTTTCTTAGTCGGTTAGTCCGTTAGTGTGTTAGAATGTTAGACTGTGTACACGATATCTCAAGAACATATAGTCGCAGAGAAGTCAGGTTAGTGTTTAAATATTACTTTTGACACTGGCAAGAACCCTATTCATTTGCAACATTCTAATTAAAAAACTTCAGAAGTTATTCGAAATATACGATTTTCTTAACATGGGAGATTAGGGGAAAGTTTTACTTAAACGTGCATGAAAATAAATATTTTTATTGTAAAGGTGTAAGAACAACTCTTGGTGCCGAAACGAACATCAGTAACTAGAAACATGCTACTTTGAAAATTTCGCAAATTATTCGAGATTTTCGAATTTCTTAACATGGCAGAATGCAATAAAATTCCGCATAAATGTCCCTTTTGAGGGATATTTTCATCGTAAAGTTGTCATACTACTTTTAAAATATTATATAAGATACTGGTATAAATATCCTTGGATATGAATTTTCCAATTGAAAAATTTCGTAAGTCACTGGAAATTTACGACTTGCTCAATATGGAGGAATAGGGCAAGATTTCGCATAAACGTCCATTTTGAGGGATATTTTTATCGTAAAGTTGTCAGAAGACTTTTAAAATATCACTTAAGATACTGGCATAAACATTCCTGATTATGAATTTTTTAATTTAAAGATTTCGTAAGTTATTTGGAATTTACGATTTACTTAAAATGGCAGAATAGGGCAAAATTAAGCATAAACATCCATTTTGAGGATCATAAATATATCAGACAACTTCATAATAACATTTATGATTTTTATTTTGAACATGATTGCCTAGTAATATTCTAATAGGAAAATTTCGTAAGTTATTCGTAATTTAAGATTTTATTAACATAGCGTAATAGGGCGATATTCCATAAAAATATGATATTTGCATTGGAAATAGTAGCATGAAAATAAAATACGAAATTGACCCCAATAAAATAAATTATTAGATTAGAATAAGATAAATATATCGAACTAAACAGTGGGTAGCCTATTTGGCGAGGATTTCTTTCTGTCACTGTGTCAGGCGTTTGATCAAATTCATTTATCTTAACATGAGTATAATATGTTCTGTATAGAAATTTATGAGAACATACATATGATGGGGAACTGAGCAGAGTCCACCTATGCCAACGAGTTTCAGTTTACTTTCTTGTGATTCTTATAGTTTTCTACTCAAGGTTTCGATGTTTATTGTACAATTTCACTTACTTTTGTAAAATTACGAATTGCAGATGAGAGATTGTAAAAAAATTCTAAAAGAAAAGAAATTTCGCCTTCTGAATCACTGAAACAATATTAAAAAAATCTCGAGTGACTCCACTTGACTTTCCGAAAGTTAAGCAATTAATGGTTGTATAAATAATTAAAGTAAAACATTTCGTTAAATTATCACAGGATTAAATAACATTGTGCTCCACCATTTCTGTTTTACCTTACAAACAAAATTGTAACAGTCCAACAGTGTTGGAAATTGTCTCCCACACTTAAACAAGGGTAAAACAATTATATTTCAATGTTAGAATAGTTACCACATCTGTTATATTTAAGGGTAATAAGAAAAAACAATGGGTACTCTTTTGATCACTCTGTGTATTATAGGCTACCAGCAGAAATTTCTGGAATTGTATTTCTGTTTGTGCCAAGCTTTTTTAACACTTTTCAACAATATTAGAGTGATTATGAATTCAATTAAACTATTTGTCTCTCCTTCTGACATTCTGTCTCACTGTTGTGTGGTCAAAATACATTAAAGGATAAACGATGGAATGAGTAAATAAAATTGGAAAGTGATAATAATTTATGCGAAAAGCATAATTTTCATACTTGTTTTATAGAAACCTTCGATATTAATTTTCTGCTATTGAAATTCTCGAGGATCATTACTGTTGCGTACTCGGGGTTCGTGAATTTTCTCTCAATTAAAGACGAATCTTGCAGAGGCTCAAAAGTTTATTTACAGAATTTTCTAGAAGATTACATGTCTATAAACTAAGCATCAACTTTAGTTTCACCGGTAAATACAGTTTAAATAATCACTGATAGCATTAAATTTACAGTATAAGCTGTACCATAACATTAATATCTGTATCCAAACAGTAAAAGAGGACTTAGTCAGGAGCTCTTAGCAGAATGACGGGTGACGCGAATCTGACTTGGTTGTGATCAGATTCCTTATACACCCGCGTAGAAAATTGAGAATGTTCCAGTAACTTTTCAATCAATCAAATTAGAGCTTAGATATTCAAGATATTAATAATAAGGATTTTCTCGCCAAGGTAACCAAAAAATGAAAAACTCGCCAAATTTGACGCCAAGACCATTATATCCCTTGCAGAAACTTTTTAACAAATTTTTAAAGGAAAATGAGATGTTTTAACGCCAAAACAAACTAGAAATGCAAAATTAACATTTCATAAAATAACTAAGCCTTTCTAAAAGATTATACGTAGAAATGACTACACTCCTTCTCATATTTATGAGAACACTTTATATTTTGAAATAACTAATGTAAAAACAATTGTGAACAAGATTATAAGAAGTGCACTTAATATATCTAGTATTCTAAAAGCCAAAACTGCTATAATTTTTAATATGAAACAAAACTAATAAAAAATAATGCAAAATACTTCTTTCTCCACGTTTTTAGATGTTCATAATTATAGGGACAATCAAGATTTTTTCGTTTTATTTAACTTACTAGCGGATAAATTAGAGTTGACATGCGAATTTGTTAACTACTGGGCTAGATTAATCTTATATATATGTTACCGTTAAAACGCGAAATCAGTTAATCTGCAGAATACCTAGCTAATCTGCAGATTAACTAAAATAACCCGTTAAAAAGCGGAATAAAGAGTTTTCCGCATTTTAACTAGGTAATCTGCAGATTAACGGTTTCAGTATCGTTAAAGTTCAAATGTTTGTTTCGAGCCTTAGTTTTTTTTACATTCACTATGACGTCAAATAGCCATGTGATACAGATACGCGAATGACCTTCAAACATAACTAAAACTTTTTCCCCTTCCCTTCCGCACTTCCGCTATGCTACGATGATAAACCGATAAACGGCAAACGCAAAATGTAGAGAATGGAAGCCATGATTAGGTTTATTATTATTACTAACACAACATTTACAGTAACAAGTAAGTTATAATTGTTTTAATTTTGATTTTATTTCTATCTTTTTTAATTCTGTCAATATAAGTTTGATAAGGGTCTGCATTTTATTAATGAAATGTAATCTTTATTAAAAGCTGCCTCTCGTGAAACTCCATTTTGAATTATGAATATTAGATTTACATTACAGTAATTATTTCCTTCCGAACTAAAACTATTAAACCATAACTTTTTAAAACTAATTCATTTTAAAATTGATTTAAATTGCTATTACTTACTGAAAAAAAAAGATATATTAATTATTAACTTTGAAAAATATTATGGCATTTAATAAATACTTAATGTGAAATTTCTGTACATTTTTTAGCATTTCATTACATTTTTTCAAGTTTCCTGTACATATTTTATATATCATGATTATATTTTTATTTATTTTAAATTTTGTTCGCTTTTTCAGATAATTTCGTTGTAGTTTATCACATAAAAAGTGTTAATAAAGAATTTTTTTTTTTTTTTTGTAAAATTAATATATTTGCTAAACTTGTGCAGATATATGTATGCTGCAAAATATAGTTTAATAAAGCATTGAAAACTGTCATTTTAATTTTCATGCATTCTAAACTAGTTGGCATAGGTGGACTCTGCTCAGTTCCCCATCATATTTATGTTCTCAGAAATTTCTAATGCGAGACATATTACTAGTGGATCTGCAGATCAGGAGCCTCAACGTCCTATTTGCATCAGACATTATTCAATTGGTCATTTTTATTTATTCCTTATTATATAATAGTATATATTGATTCGATCGACTTATTACCAAAATCAAATACATTCCTGAGGGGGGCGGCAGCCCCCCTCAACCCACTGTTGTATCTCTCTTTGTATACCTATTTGTATATGATTACCTATTTGTATATGATTACCTATTTGTATATGATACCTATTTGTATATGATACCTATTTGTATATTAAGTGTTACGAAATTGTAAATAATTGCATTTATTTTTGTATAAATTCTTTCAAAGAGGTTTAGTAAGTTGATAAAATGCTAATTTTGTGCCTTTATAGTCGTTTTAGCGTTAAAATAGCCAAATTTTCTTTTAAAAACGCATTAAAAAGCTCCTATAAGGTAAGAAATAAATTTGGCGCCAAATTTGGCGACTATTTCCCTCCTTGGCGATTTTTTGGCGATCTTGGCGAGAAAATCCTTATTAGGGATATACCAAATATGGAAGCTCTAATCTCATTGGCTGATGTGATACGAGAATTTTCCAGAACAGTCTGTTTTCGATAGAAAAGTATAAAAGGAGCATTATTTTCGCCAAGGCGGTCAGTCTCAGATCTATATCAGTTTCGTCAAATGCTTGCTCAATGGGCTCATGAATATGTGTACCAAATTGCAAGTCAATAGCGTTATTTTGGGGGCCGCTATCGCGGTACATACAAATTCTTCCCATAGGCCGTAATGGTAAAAAAAACTTTGGCGTGTCCCTGTACACGAACTTACAAATGGAATGCACACCGAAAACTATACAGCTAATTTCGTGGGCATCGTGAACATGTGTACAAAATTTCAAGTCAATAGCGTGTTTTTTGCGGCCGCTATCGCATGACAGACAGACAGACGGAATCCAAAATCCTTTTGAGTCTCAACAGAGGGCCTCCATTCACATTTCGGCAAAAATTCGAAGTCAATAGCTTGATTTTTGCGGTGACTATCGCGGTACATACAGATTCTTCCCATAGGCCGTAATCATAAAAAATCTTTGGCGTGTCCCTGTACACGAACTACAAATGGAATACACACCTAAAACTATACAGCTGATTCCGTTGGGCTCATGAACACGTGTACCAAATTGCAAGTCAATAGCGTGATTTCTGTGGCCGCTATCGCGGTACATACAAATTCCTCCCATAGGCCGTAATGATAAGAAAAACTTTGGTGTGTCCCTGTACACAAATTACAAATGGAATACACACCCAAAACTATACAGCAGATTTCGCGGGGCACATGAACATGTGTACCAAATTGCAAGTCAATAGCGTGATTTTTGTGGCCGCTATCGTGATACATATAAATTTCTCCCATAGGCCGTAATGATAAGAAAAACTTTGGCGTGTCCCTGTATACGAACTACAAATGGAATACATACCAAAAACTATACAGCTGATTTCGTGGGGCTCATGAACATGTGTACCAAATTTCAATTAAATAGCGCTTTTTTGGCGGCCGCTATCGCGCGACAGACAGACAGACACAGCCCAAAACCGTTTTGAGTCTCAACAGAGGGCCTCCACTGACTTTTCGGCAATAATGTTAAAAGAAATGAATTTGACCAAAGCTTCATACAGTGACAGAATGAAATCCTCGCCTAATAGGCTATCCACCGTTCATTTCGATATATTTATCTTAATCTAATCTATTAATTTATTTTATCGGGGTCAATTTCGTTGTTTAGTTTTCATGCTACTATTTCCAATGCAATAATCCTCAAATTCATATTTATATGAAAAATTTACAATTTCGCTATGTTGATAAAATCGTAAATTACGAATAATTTACGAAATTTTCCTATTAGAATATTTGTATTCAATCATGTTCAAACAAATATCATAAACGTAATTTTGAAGTTGTCTAACGTATTTAGGATCCTCAAAATGGAAGTTTATGCTCAATTTTGCTTTATTCTGACATGTTAAATAAATTGTAAATTCCAAATAACTTACGAATTTTTTTAAATTGGAAAAATCATGGTCTATGATATTCATGCCAGTATCCTAAATATTATTTCGAAAGAGGTTTGACATCTTTACGATGAAAATATCCCTCAAGATTGACGTTTATGTGAAATTTTGCTCTATTCAGCCATGTTAAGAAATTCGTAAATTTCCAATAACTTACGAAATCTTTATATTGGAAAATTCATAGTCATTAATATTCATGCCAGTGTCCTAAATAATGTTTCAAAAGTAGTCTGACATCTTTACGATGAAAATATCTCTCAAAATGGACGTTTATGTGAAATTTTCCTCTATACTGCCATGTTAAGAAATTCGTAAATTTCCAGTAACTTGCGAAATTTTCAAAGTAGCATATTTATAGTTACTGATGTTCATTCCGGCATCAAAACTGATATTTTAAAACTTGTCTGACATTTTTACAGTAAAAAGTGTTCATTTAATGCACGTTAATGTGATTTTTTGTCCTATTCTCCCATGTTAAGAAAATCGTAAATTTCTAATAACTTACGAAGTTTTTAAAATCGAATGTTGCAAATGAATAGGGTTCTTGCCAGTGTCGAAAGTAATATTTTAAAACTGATCTGACCTCTCTGCGACAATTTGTTCTTGAGATATCGTGTACACAGACTAACAAACTAACGGACTGACCCACTAACAGACTAACAGACTAACAGACTAACAGACACCCTACAGACAGACACCATAGAAATTTTGTCATTTTCGGATTCCTCACACCTGAAAACGTGTAGAAAAGTCAAAAAACCGAGGTCGAAAATTTTCACGATTACCTAAGTTCCCCATACCTATAGTATGATGGGGAACTAAAAATATTAAAGCAGTTTTAATTATTTGAAGTACTTCTTAAATAATGCTTTGATTTGTCTAATTTAATATTTCTAGTAATATTTTATATAATTTAATATTTCTAGTATTTAAATAGTAATAGCAATATAAGTTGTTAATAAAACTTTTTTTTTTTTTTTTTTAATTGTTAAATATTTTTTTTTGAAAAGAAATCGTTACTGTATTACAATTCTAACATTCATTTATAAAATAGAATTTATTGAAAGCTATTAAAGCTATTATATTTCATATTAAAAATGCATAACATCTTCAAACTTATATTGACAGAATAAAAAAGATGAAATAAATAAAAAATAAAACAAATATAACTTTAAAAGATATAAAAATTAAAACACATGCAGATTAAAATAAGTAAAGAAATAAATAAAAAAGAAACGAAAACTATTTTTTTTTTTCCGAATGAAAAAACAAATACAACACAGCGTGCTATAAAATTACAACACCAGATATCTTATTTTCACTTTAACTAGTGCCTAGTAGGTAATGTGCAGATTATCTAGGTAATCCGCAGATTACCTAGATAATTTGAGAAATAAAACAATTTTCCTCACTTTAACGGATCACCCTAGTTAATGTGCAGATTACCTAGCTAATCTGCAGATTAACTGATTTCTGCACTTTAGCGGTAACATATATATAAATGTGAATGTCCGGGAATTTATTTGTCTGAGTTTCACTCCAAAACTGCTCGACGGATTTCGATGAAATTTGTAATGGAGATAGCTTATACCCTAACTTAAAAAGTTGGCTACCTTTTATTCCGAAAAAAAATTTGTTTTTGCGATTTTTATGCATAAAATAGCAATTTTGTAAGCTAATAATAGCAAAAAATTACACATTTATATTTATCCATAATTTAATTGTTGCCAAAAAAAAAAAAAAAAACGAATTTATTTATTTTTTTCAACAGGAAAATAAATACATTTATCTAAACGTGAACGATAAAAAATTATAAAAAAAAATTATGCATCTCACAAAAATTGACGTCATTTTTAATTAAAAATTTCTTTTACACATTGATAAAATGCTAATACGCAAGCGAAGTGATGACATCACTGGCCGTTCGTGGATGCAAGAAAAATATTTCCTATGTTAAACTTCCATTGGATTTTTTGCAAAAAATTATTAAAAATCGCGAAAAATTATTTCCCGATATTTATCCCCATATTTAGGTATAGGTATGTATTAATTATCATGTCCATGCGTTAGATTAAGTTATTTTTGTTGTAAAATTGACAAAATTTGAATTTTTAATTTCAAAACTCTAGGGGGAAAAAAAAAAGGCAAATTTCCATATTCGATTGAAAACACACGCATTTCATTTCAAAAGATGATATTTACACAATAAATATCCAACTAATATACTAATTAAAAGGAAAATGATAAATATTCTATCATAATTTGAAGTCAAATTTGTTTTCAAATGTCTAAATAAAGTATCTGATATAAGATACTAATATGTTGCAGCGGAATAGATTTGATATCGGTCATCCTTAGCAGAAAAAAAAAATATATCGCCAAATTATTTGGCGAACATATTTTAATTCCTTTCAAAAATCATGGTTATTTTAACAACTTATATAAGAGAGTAATGAATAATATGAAACAATATTTCGTACAATGCATATTACGAAAATATACATCTGGCATGCATATTTTCGTATTACGTTTTTGATCACCAAATACAATAAGCGCCAAGAACGACAGAGTTTTGAAATTCAAAATAAAAATTTTGTCAATTTGACAGCAAAATAACTCAATCTAACACATGCACATGATAACTAATCTATACTAATATTATAAATGCGAAAGTTTGGATGGATGTTTGTTACTCAATCACGCCACAAAGGCTAAACGGATCTGGATGAAATTTTGTACAGAGATAGATAATAGTCTGGAATAAGACATAGGCTACTATTTATACCGGAAAAAATGTAAATTTTTAATTAATCTTCTATATAATATAGATATTTCTTCTATAATAAAACTTTTTAATGTTTAATTGTTGCCAAAGAATATTTCACGCGAATAATAATAAAAAAAAATAATAAATATTAAATTTGCTTAGGCACATGACAACATAACGTCATTATCAAAATTAAATAATAAGAAAATGAAAGCTAATTCAGATCTGTATTGAAGAGCTTTATTATTTATCCTGGGTATATTTTTAATTTTAATACTGAAGTAGATAGGACATTTTACGCCAAGGACTCTGACCAAGAAATTTTTGTGACAGCAACCTTAAGCCAAGTAGTCCATAAAAAATTCCAAAAGTAGTCCATAAAGTAGTCTAAATCTGTACATATAAAAGAGTAAACTCACTGATTAACTGACTCAACACTGCCATGACGATTCTGTGGGAAAGAGGGTCACAAATTTTAGTGACCAGGTTGGTTTTCGGAGCCTGACCCCCAACTAAGACGGAACTTTGCAAAATACCCCCCCCTGTCCCCCTTGGGGGGCAGAAGGCTTAACTCGGCACCAAATTACTTAACGGTGAAGAAATTGCAGATGGAAAGACCAGACTTGAGTACAAAAAAATTATTTTCTGCGATTTTGGAATTTTGGATTTTTAAGGGGGGGAGGGAAGGGAAAAGGTTTTAGAAGAAGGGTACTCAATACACGAGGAAATCGAACTGAACGCACACTACAAAGGTATTTCATGAAATTCCACCCTACCGCCCTTTGGAGAATGGGGGGGGGGGCAAAAACATGTATTCATGCGTAACGCTGCACTAAATTATCTAAGGTTGGAAATTTTTTATGTAAGGGACGATTATATGTATCTAACTCATAGTATGAAGAGATTTTGCGAAATTCCCTCCTCCTTCCCTCCTTTAAGAACGGGGGGAGAGATTTAAAAAAAAAAAAAAAAAAAAAAAGTTTTAAAGCATAGCTCAGCTTTAAATAGTTTCAGGATCTCAATTTTTTTATGTTTCGGTTAGGTATGTGTATGCAACATGCAATATAAAGTAATTTTGGAAATTTACCCCCCCCCTCCTCTGGGGGCGGGCGGGGCAAAAACCACATTTTGAAGCTTAAATCCGTCCAAATTACCTAAGAATGGCGAATTTTGGTGTGTGGGTGTTAATTAAGTGTGCGAAATATGCACTTTCATGAGATTTTGTAAAACTTTCAACTGTAACCGCGAGGGTGGGGGAGTAAAAAGCAGGTAAGGGACTGCAGAAGGCATTGGGGCTCCAGACTCGACTGTGACGAGCGGGAATACCGCGACAGAAAGTAGCAGGAACTTAAAATTAGATTTTGACGGATTTCAATGATTTTTTTTTTTTTTTTTTTTTTTTTTTTAAGATATTTTATTATTATTAATGATATGCTGTTTTGGGGATTCATTTCAATATAATGACCAGCGAAGCGGGCAAAGCCTGCTAGTTCATATATAATTCTTCAATTTTTCTTGGACGGATATTACTGAAAATTCCTCGAAAAAAAGAACGTTCATGTAGTGAAGTATGATAAATGTGTTTTTTAAGTGGAAGGATAATTTCAATCCGCCGAATTTCTAATGAAATTCGAAGATCTAAAATTGCTGAAGGAAATGTGTTCAAACGTTGAACTGCTGGTTCGACAGGAGAGAGATCTGATGCAAAATCAAAGTTGTTTTACAGAGATCGAAGTCTCATAATTCCTCTTACTGTTCTACTCATAATGACTGCTGCTGAATTTGCTCGTAATTTTTAACGAAAGGTTGGGGTCCACATATATGCATGTTTAAAATAATTAATAATATTTTAAAATGACTAAAAAACCTGTAATAATCAATAAGCATTTAATGGGGGAAAGAACGTCTGTGTTAAAGTTGAATAAAGACAACATTAAATGGTAAAATGTTGCATTTTCGGATGAAAAACCTTTTATTCTTGATTAACTAAATGGTTTTAACAGTTACTGGCACGATCTGAAGATAGCGAAATGCAGAGCAGAGTATTTAAAGGCAGATATGAATCGGACATTTTAAAGGTGGATCTATGGTGCTCTGGAGAGCTGTTTCTACTGAAGGCAGAATGAATTTAGTAATTTTTTCTATTATTATGAACATCAAGAAAGTATCCATAAATTTTAAACGTGGAATTCTCAGATTTTTGTTAGATTTTGTGGGGTAGTAACATTTTTTTCAACAAGACTTACATTTTTGCTCTACTTCTAGAGCAATAGGAAATAGTTTGAAGAAAGAAACTTCTGTATCGCCTTTCCCGTTGCCTAAAAGTTGAAAAAATCTTAACTTATCATATTAGAAAAGTGCATGCAAGTGGAAAGCAATTTTAAAAAGTTTAAATATATTCAGAATATCATCTATGCTGTATGAAATGGTATTGAAACTGAATATTAAAAAACAAAAATGTATATATAATATATAATATATATATATATATATATATATATATATATATGTATGTATACCGAGAGATTGTCTGACTGTTTCACCGTAAAAAGAGATCCCATGTGCACATCACATCTTTATAGTAATTAATGAAGATTTTCTCAGGTGGTACTTTTGAATACTTAGAGTATTAAAGAGATATTAGGACCTTTAAAATGTGTAAAATTATTTTTATTTTTTATGTTCCTCATATTGTTTCTGAGATTGATGGTAGAATTAAGCATAACATACTTGAAAACCGTGAAAAACACCAAGGAAAATCACAGTCGCTCATATCTATTCAGACATCCAATGATCCATAAAAGGCACAAAATATCCATTAAATGTCCGGGTTATCCTGTACTAATTATAGGTATCTATTCTATTAGATGTTTAAATGTAGACGAAATTTAGACGTGCCTCTTTCAATGTCCAATAGATGTAACATGTTAGATGAAAACAAGATTTAGATATTAGGTTGATTTTTTTTTAGAAATCGACATATTCCAATCACTTCGTTTATCTATCTATATATCTATCTATAATGAAAATTTTGTCATCACGATAACACCCGAAATAATACTCCAAATCAAACCAAATCTGGACAGCGAGCTTATCTTATAAATATCTTGGATGAGTCCGTTAACCAAGTTGTTCCGACTTTTTGTTTTCAAGTAGGGACCACTTGAAAATTTCAAATCCACATTGTAAAAAAGCGTATTTAAGACCGGATTTTCTTGAATTTTGATGTAAATATAGACTACATAAGGGTCTCAATGAAGTTTATTAATATAATTTAACTGTCATTTTTCACAAAGTGGCGGAAATTTTAAGTTAAGCGGGGCCAAATGAAATCAGGCTAGCACTTGAACACTTAAAATAATACTCATACTTCCCAAATAATACTCAAAATCGAACCAAATATGGACAGTGAATTTATCTTATAAATATCTTGAATGAGGTTGTTAACCAAGGTGCTTCGCCGTTTTGTTTTCAAGTGGAGACCACTTGAAAATTTTAAATTTACACTATAGCGTATCCAAATTTCTTTGAATTTTGATGTATATAATAGACCATATAAGTGCCTCAATCAAGTTTGTTAATGAACTTTATCCGCCATATTTTACAAAGTGGCGTATATCTTAAGTTAAGCAAGGCCTTTTTGAAATCAGGCTACCGCTTGAAAATTTAAAATCACGATAACTTCCGAAATAATACTCCAAATCTAACCAAATTTGGACAGTGAACTTATAAATATTTTGGATGAGTTTGCCAATCACGTTGATCCGCCATTTTGTTTTCAAGTGGACGCCAGTTAAAATTTTCAAATTCACATTGTAAAAAGGGTATTCCGAAATTGTTTGAATTTCGATGTATACGTACACCATATAAGGGTCACAATCAAGTTTATTAATGAACTTTAACCGCCATTTTTTGGAAAGTAACGGATGTAAGCGGGCCACATGAATTCAGCCTCCCACTTGAAAATTTAAAATCACGATAACTTCTGCAATAATACTTCAAATTGAACCAAATTTGTACGGTGATATTATCATATAATTATCTTGAATATTTTCACTGGGAAACTTGTCTCGACATCTTGTTTCTAAGTTCAGTCACTTGAAATCACACTGCCACTTAAAAATATGCCATCACGATAACTTTTAAAATACTAAACTGATTCAAATGAAAGTTGCATAGTGAACTTATGGTACAAAATCACGGTACAAACTTATGGTTCAAATATTTAGGATAAGTTCACTTGGGGACTTGATCAGCAATTTTATTTCCAAGTGGCGGCCACTTGAAAATTTGTCATTATGTTAACTTTATTAATACTGAATCATTTCGCATCAAGTTTGGGTAGTGGATTTATCATCCAAATATCTTAAATAATTTTGCTGGGCGTCTCACTCCTTTCTTTTTTTACAAGTGGTGCCACCTGAAAATTTCTTATGACGATAATTTTTGAAATACTTATTTATTTTAAACTAGAACTGGACAATGAACTTATCATACAAATATATTGGATGATTTCGCTGGGCAAGTTGTTTTGCCATTTTGTTTCCAAGTCGCAGCCACTTAGACTGCCACTTCAAAATTTGCCATAATAATAACTTTTGAAACACGGCACTGATTTGAACCACAGTTTGACAGTGTATCTTTGCTTCAAATATCAATGTGTTTGCTGGGCAAATTGTTTCACTGTATTGTTTCCAAGTGGCGGCCACTTGAAATTTGTTATCAGGGTAACTTTTGAAATACTTAATCAATTCAAATCAAAGTTGAAACATGTCCTTCCGGCTTATTCGGAAGGGTAGGTTGATTTTTTTTTTTCTTATCAAGTAGCCGTCATTTTGTTTAAAAATGGCGGCTACATTTTATTAATGGACTTGGTAGAAATACTGATATAGGCTATGCACATATAGAGTGTTAAACAAATCGGTTCATGAGTGGCCGGTGCTTAGAAACAAAATGGTGGGTTCAGTTGACAAATATATCAAATGCATTTGTGAGATAAGTCTACAACAGTACACATATACTCGTAGTTCGAATAAATTCAAAATCTTAAAAGTCATCGTGTTGAAAAATTAAGTGACTGCCACCTGAATCAAAATGGCAGTCAGAGAGTTGCTCATCTAAAATATCGTTGCTAATTTAAAATTTTTTTTTTATTTATTTATCGATATACCAAAGATAGACGCAATAACGTGATTGGTTCACGGGTTACTTGAAATTTATAGATTTTTATTGTTTGAATGATAAATCCATTTTCCAACTTTGATTTGAAATGATTAAGTATTTCAAAAGTTACCGTGATAACAAATTTTCAAGTGGCTGGAACTTGGAAACAATACAGTGGAACAAGTTGCCCAGCAAACACATCCAAGATATTGGAAGCATAGGTTCACTGTCCAACTGTGGTTCAAATCAGTGCCATGTTTCAAAAATTATTATTATGGCAAATTTTCAATTCGCAGTCTAAGTGGCTGCGACTTGGAAATAAAATGGCGAAACAACTTGCCCAGCGAAATCATCCAATATATTTGTAAGATAAATTCATTATCCAGTTCTAGTTTAAATTAAATCAGTATTTTAAAAATTATCGCCATAAGAACTTTTCATGTGGCACCACTTGGTAAAAAAAGCGGATTGAGATGCCCAGCGAACTTATCTGAGATTTATGAATGATAAATCCACTATCCAAATTAGATGCGAATTGATTCAGTATTACTAAAGTTACCATAATGATAAATTTTCAAGTGGCCGCCACTTGAATTTAACACAATGTCCAAATTTGGTTCGATTTGGAGTATTACTTCAGAAGTTATCGTGATTTTAAATTTTCAAGTTGGAGCCTGATTGAGCCTCAAATGGCACGCTTAATCTAAGTTATCCGGTACTTTCTAAAAAATGGCGGTTAAAGTTCATAAATCAACTTGGATAAGACCCTTATATGGTCTCAAAATTCAAACAAATTCGGAATACGCTTTTTACAATGTAAATTTGAAATTTTCAAGTGGTCTCCACTTGAAATAAAAATGACGAAGAAACTTGGTTAAAAAACTCATCTAAGTTATTTATAAGATAAGTTAAGGTACTGTCCGAATTTGGTTCGATTTGGAGTTTTATTTTAGAAGTTACTTTGACTTTAAATTTTCAAGTGATAGCCTGATTTCAAGTGGCACCGCTTAACTTAAGATATCTGCCACTTTATTAAAAATGGCGGATATAGTTTATTAATAAACTTCATTGCAATCCTTATGTGGTCTGTATTTACATCAAAATTCAAACAAATTCGGAATACGCTTTTTACAATTTAAATTTTCAAGTGGTCTCCATTTGAAATCAAAATGGCGAAGCAACTTGGTTAACAAACTCATCTAAGATTTATAAAATAAGTTAAGACAATGTCAAAATTTGGTTCGATTTGGAGTATTATTTCAGAAGTTACTTTGATTTTAAATTTTCAAGTGATAGCCTGATTTCAAGTGGCACCGCTTAACTTAGATATCTGCCACTTTATTAAAAATGGCGGATATAGTTCATTAATAAACTTCATTGCAATCCTTATGTGGTCTGTATTTACATCAAAATTCAAACAAATTCGGAATACGCTTTTCACAATTTAAATTTTCAAGTGGTTTCCACTTAAAATCAAAATAAAGAAGCAATTTGGTTAACAAACTCATCTAAGATATCTATCCATAATAATAAAAGGAAAGGTTTGCCTGTCTGTCTGTCTGTCTGTCCGTCTGTTCTTCTATACGTTAAGCCCCTACTGAACGCAGAAGTACAAGAATTGACATACGGATGCTCTGGAGCCTTTCCGAGGTCCTCCTGAAAACAGAATTTAAAAATCTTAATTAGTTTCTGAGATATTAATTAAAACGTCGACCCATGTCGATTGAAAAATGAGCAAAAATCCACAGCTTATTGCTTAAAAAGAGGCATTCTATCAGCAGACGATTTTAACCGTTGTCTGGAATGGAAACAAAATATCTGGAAGTAATTAATGTCACATGATCTTGAACTGGGGTTAAAAATTGCAAATTTCAAAGTGCTTCAAATTTTCTTTTCGCACACAACACTTAATATACAACCTATTCGGCACAAAACCAACTTGCAGTTAAAATTTCATCAATTTTCATTAATAAACAAAGCAGTTACATTTTAATTGAAAATTAAATTTTATTCTAACACGTAATCAATCTTTCAATAGACGAGAGGAGTATCCATAGCAACAAAATACATTTTAAGGATCTAAAAAATACTTTTTCTTTTTCTTTTTACTTCCATTACCCGACTACCGTGGTATATATAGGTTTTGGGGACCTAAAAAATATTTACTTTTCTTTTTACTTCCATTAACTGACTACCATAGATAATGGAATTAGAGACTTCACGTGATTTACATGTTTTAGAATGTCCTGGTTAGGTTTTCTTTAGTATTTCAGCTACTAATTAAAATAATTTCATAAGTAACACATTATTTGAAAGCTTTGCTGATTTGGATTTGAACAGTAGATTACAGAAATTTCTACCGCCAGATATTTTAAAATTTCAATATTTCAAATTCTATTTAAATTATTTTAATACATCATTCGAAAGATATTTTAAAGTACTTTTACATTATCGAAAGTAGGATTCGAGATTTCACCTGATTTACACGTTTTGAGGTCTCCTGAATCGGTTTTCTTTCGTATCTCAGTTACTAATAAAAATAATTTCATAAGTAATACATCATTTGAAAGCTTTGTTGATTTAGAATCGAACAGTAGATTACAGAAATTTCTAATGACAGGTGGCACTGTAAAATTTTAAAATTTCTATATTTCAAATTCTAATTATTATTAAATTATTTTTAAAGCATCATTCGAAAGACATTTTAAAGTACTTTTATATTATCGAAGGTGAAATTCGAGATTTCACCCGATTTACACGTTTTGAGATCTCATGATTAGGTTTTCTTTTGTATCTCAGCTACTAATTAAAATAATTTCATAAGTAATACATCATTTGAAAGCTTTGTTTATTTGGAATTGAACGGTAGATTACAGAAATTTCTACCGCCAGATGGCGCTGTAATATTTTAAAATTTCAATATTTCAAATTCTAATTATGATTAAATTTAATTTAATACATCATTCGAAAGATATTTTAAAGTACTTTTAAATTATCGAAAGTGGAATTCGAGATTTCACCCGATTTACACGTTTTGTGGTGTCCTGATTAGGTTTTCTTTTGTATCTCAGCTACTAATTAAAATATTTTCATAAGTAATACATCATTTGAAAGCTTTGTTGATCTGGAATGGAACAATAAATTACAGAAATTTCTACCGACAGATGGCGCTGTAATATTTTGAAATTTCAATATTTCAAATTCTAATTATGATTAATTTATTTCTAATACATCATTCGAAAGATATTTTAAAGTACTTTTATATTATCGAAAGTGGAATTCGAGATTTCTCCTGATTTACAATTTTAAGGTGTCCTGATTAGGTGTTCTTTTGCATCTCAGCTAATTGAGTTAGACCGTTCAAAATTGGTATATGTAGGTTAATTAGGAGGGGCTGGAAGGGTGGGGAAGGAATAGGTGCGAGCAGCGCGCACGAGACTGCGCTGCCGAAGGCAGTGGGGACCCGGTCCGACTTTTACCTGGTGAAAAATGTTTTTTTTTTATTTTTCTTTTCTTAAGAGTAAAAGTCTGATTTCAGAGGGAATGTTTGCGCGCACCGCACGTATATCTTAACACGTGCGCGCGCAGCGCGCATGGGACCCGGTGCGAGTTTTTACCAGATGATAAAAGATTTTTTTTTTAATTTTATTTTCTTAATAATAAAAGTTTGAGTTGAGAAAGAATATGCGTGCACAGCACACGTATATCCTCACACGTGCGCGCAAAGCGCGCATGGGTTTGCGCTGCCGAAGGCAGTGGGGTCCCGGTGCGATTTTTTATCCGATGCTAAATGATATTTTTCTTTAATTCCTTTTCTTAAGAATGAAAGTTAATGAGTAATAACAGAGTAATAACATGGAATTTTGAGAAATCATAAGGATGGTGATGGAATACGCGCGCGCAGCGCACGGGTCTACGCTGCGAAGGCAGTGTGGACCCGGTTCGACATTTTTCCCGATCAGAATTTGTTTTTTCTTATTTTATCACATGATAAAAATTAATGCAATTTTGAGAATTCATTAATTATTGTGATTCCTTTAAAAATGGTGACCAGCGAAACGGGCGTAGCCTGCTAGTTTATAATATAAGTTAAGACAATGTCCAAACTTGGTTCGATTTGGAGTATTATTTCGGAAGTTATAGTGATTTAAAATTTTCAAGTGGTAGCCTGATTTCAAGTGGCCCCGCTTAACTTAAAATATCTGCCACTTTATTAAAAATGGCGGATAAACTTCATTAATAAACTTCATTGAGACTTTTATGTGGCCTGTATTTACATGAAAATTCAAGCAAATCTTGCTTTAAATCTACTTTTTACATTGTGGGTTAGAAAATTTCAAGTGACTGCCACTTGAAAACAAAAGGTCGGCGCAACTTGGTTAAAGAACTCATCCAAGATATTTATAAGATCAGTTCACTGTCTAAATTTGGTTCGATTTAGAGTATTATTTCGGGAGTTATCGTGATGACAATATTTTTATTATAGATTGATAGATATAGATAGATAAACGAAGTGATTACAATAGGTCGATTTCTAAAGAAATCTAGCTAAAATGGATTTAACATTCAAACAACAAAAATCTAGAAATTTTACGTAACTCGTGAACCAATCACGTTATTGCGTCTATTTTTGCTATATCGATAATAAGTATTTTCTCGCCAAAAGTTGCCAAACATTTCGCCATGGAGGAAATATCACCAAATTTGGCGCCAAATCCATTACCTGCCTTATTGGATCTTTTTAATGCGTTTTTAGGGGAAAATTAGGCTATTTTAATTCTAAAACAAACTAGAAATGCGGAAAACTAGCATTTTATCAACTTATTAACCTTCTTTCAATGAATTCTTACAAAAAAGAAAAAAGAAATTCAAATTTGCAACGATATTTTTGGTGAGCAACTTTCTCTGCCATTTTGATCGAAGAGGCAGCCACTTAATTTTTCAACACGATGTCTTTTGAGATTTTGAATTAATTCGAACTATATGTGTACAGTAGACGTATCTCACAAATGCATTTGATATGTTTGTCAACTTAACCCACCATTTTGTTTTCAAGTGACGGCCACTTGAAAATTTTAAATTCACATAAAATTGTATTCATGAACCGATTTGCTTAAAACTACATATGTACATAGCCTACATCAATATTTCTACCACGTGTATTAAAAATTTGTAGCCGCCATTTTAAACAAAATGACGGCTACTTGATAAGGAAAAAGAAATCAACCTAACCTTCCGAATAAGCCGGAAGAACTTGTTTTTAATATCTATTAAATATAACAATTCCAATTATTGGATATTTGGAGGTTTATTGGATATATAACACAATTCTAATAGACATAAAAAAATGACATTTGCTGTGCTAATATATATCTGTAGGATGTTTATAGATATTCAATACGCCATTTTTAAATTTTTATAGATGTCTTATGGATGTAAGTGGCTGTATGGGAGTACTCTATAAAATCTTTTCTGGAACAAAAACAGCGATATGTCTAGTGCCATGTAGTGAGATTAAATTGTTAAATTAATATTAATATATACGTTTTATTCCTATACATGCCTTTGACATTTCTTCCACGAATTCGTTTATACATGCTAAATGGTTGCGATAAACATAACTAATGGTGCTTTAAAGTACCGTCGATAGGTAAAGAGTTAATCTGTAATATTCTATTTTTATAGAAATGCATTGTGCAAAAAGTAGTATCAGTGCCACATGGATTTAAAAAAAATTAACTTAATCCTATACATCAAGCAATATTTTTAATTTAAAATCTGACTATGCTTACCTTTACAGCGTTTTCACCGAAAATGATTAACACTGGTCTAATAAGGAATGTCATAAAAATGCCTTCTTCCATATGTTTTTTCCCCAAATCTATTAGCCTCTGTAAAACAACTGACAAATATTGATTAATTAAATATTAGTAATATGCATTTAAAAATGATATCATTAAACATTCATATTATTAAAAACAATACTATATCTAGAGTGTTCCATTGGGTTCGCAGCAAATTTTTACAGCTTCTGATATGTTTTATCGAGATAAATATCATGGCAGATATTATGTGAGGTTTTTCACGCATCACATTTCAACAAACATTTAACTCTCTATGGTTTCGCGTTGAAACCAAGCATCTAACATTTTTTTTTTTTTTTATGAAACTAATTTTCAACATTTTTCCCTTTTTCTCTTCTCTTACCCATGTACAATGTGTGAGGTTGAGACGTCAGAACGTCTCCACAGTTGTTTGAATTAAGCTGGATCCAGCAACGTAGAAAGTGGGGACGGTTAAAATCGCTTCGTCGCCAGTGACTCGGCGAAATTGAGGTCGAGTTAGTTTTGTGTCGGCAGGGGGCTGCAATAAAAGACTTACATTTTGAATGTTAGATAAATTAGAAGTGATTTTAAAAGGACGGATTGAAATGAAGAGAGAGGAGGGTGTAGGAAGAAGTATAAAATGGCGATGGTTTTAGTAGATGGGTGTGGATGTTGGAGAATATTATAGTGGATGTTGGAGAATATTATAGTGGATGTCGGAGCATATTATAGAGTGAATATTGGAGTTTTATAGTGAATTGTGGAAAGTCTTATTTTGGCGAATATTGAGTAGTTGAGATTTCGAGGAGTGAGGAATAAGTCGTGATGAGTGTTAGTACGAGTATTTATGCTAGCTCTCGTGAAAAAGAATTTCGATCTGTAGGGAATCCTCTGATCGAAAGTGAGGTCGCAGCAGTGGAGTTACGAGTGCAACCGTCGCTACAGCTTCAATTGTTTGCTGGGGTGAGATATTTAAGATAATCTAATTTAATTGTTGATATATATATTTTGATTGAATAATACACTGACTGAGCTAGTTTAATTGCCAGGCCACCCTCCCTATTAATCTGCTCAAATAAACTTTAGTTATTGTTAATTCAAGTCTTGTGTTCTCTTACTTATCCATTTAGTGATCTAATTAAGTTAAGATGGAGTTTGCGTCAACACAAACTTTACAGTGGCGCCCAAACCAGTTCGACATCCCCCCCGCTCGGGTTTATTATACCGGCTCAAATAATGTACTTGAATTTTTTGAGGATCTTGAACAATATTTTGATGTTTGTAAAATTGACGAAGCTGATAAACTTAATTTATTAAAATACTCCTTAAAAGGAGATGCTAAAATCTGGTATGATACTGTTGCCTCTAGAGCTCTAGGCCAAAATCCTACGTATGAGGATTTAAAACACAAAATTAAGAGTTCATTCTCTTCTATTGCTGATAAAACCCGTCTGCGTCAGGAACTTTATAGCAGCAAAATGTCATTTTATGATAAGTCTACAACATTTGTATTACGTAAATTAGATATTATAAAGCAGCTAGATTTAGTGATCTCTTTTGCCGCTGCAATGGAAAATATAACCCCGCTATTGACTATTCCCATTCAAGATTATCTTGATCTGAAACCTGTCACTTCTTACGACAGCCTGTTCCAAATTTTATCTAAGTACCAAGAACGTCACCCTCCAAGGGTGGAAAATACCTTTAATCGTCATCGGGTTAATGGAAATATGCAAAATTCTAGGCGTGAAAATTTCACCCCCCCCCCCGTCAAAATTTCAACCGATATTAACATGACCGTCAATCGCCGCAACCAAGGCGTAATAACTTTCAAAATGCTCGGAACGATCATTCTAATCAAAATCAGTCTCAAAACTTTTTTCGAGCTGATAGAAATAACAGAAATTTTCGTAACTCTCGTAATAACCAGAGGCGTCAGTTAAACGAGTAAGTGGCTCTTGTGAGGAGGGTCAACAGCCACTGAATAACCCAACCACCTCCATATGTTTAGACACGATTTGTATCAGTCCGGTGGACCTTCCTAATTTAAATGCAATAATTCATGACATTTTCATACCTACTTATTGGGACACTGGTGCTGAACGTTCCTTTCTAGCATATGAAACTTATAAAAAGTATTTTGCCTTTAAACCTTTAAAGTGGACAAATTTAAATATTACAACGGCTCAAGGCCAGTCCTCTGTTAATAGAGGCGAAGTCAGCCTGAATGTTAGAATTCACAATTTAAGTGTTAATTGGCCTTTTTACGTCATAGACATTCTTCACCAACCCTGCATTATAGGGTAGGATTTTATGAAAGCAAATAAAGTTGAAATAAATTTTGCCAATAAATCTTTACATATTGATGATTCTAAGTCAAATTCTAAACCTGTCGAGCCAACAGAGTTAATTGTTAATCTAGAGGAAAGTGCTCTCACTCATATTGAAAAAATTGATTTTGTTAATTTTCTTAATCAGTTTAAACATTTATTTTCTGATACACCTGACTTAACCCATGTTGTTTGCCATGAAATCGACACTGAAACTAATAAAACAGTCTTTAGTAAGCCTTATCGTTATGATTAAGCCAAACAAGATATTATAAGTTGGCATATCGACAAAATGTTGAAAAACGATATTATTATGCCTGTAACTTCTCCTTATGTATCTCCTGTTGCTTTATGTCGTAAGAAAAATGGTAAACCTATTACCGATCCTGAGGCATGGAGATTTGTAATAGATTATCGTAAGCTCAATTCTATTGCACAATATCCTCAGTATCCCTTGCCTATAATTGATGATTTGTTAGCACATGTTACAACGACCAATTTTACGTCTACTCTCGATCTGACATCGGATGATTTCCAAATTGCCATGAAACCCGTTGATATATCAAAAACAGCGTTTATAACTAAAAACGGCACATTTGGTTTTAAACGAATGCCTTTCGGATGTTCAGAGGCAGTTGCAACATTCCAAAAAGCTATGGAAACTATACTTAAACCTATTTTGAATAAATTTGTGCATGTGTATCTCGATGATATAATAATCACGTCCTCATCTTACAATGAGCATTTAAATCATTTAAAAACTGTTTTTACTCTACTGCAAAATGCAGGATTAACTTTAAATTTTTCTAGGTGCCATTTTGCACGACAGGAAATTAAGTATCTAGGCGTCAAAATAACGCCTGCCGGTATTTCTGTAGAGGATGAAAAAGTTCAGCCAGTTTTGAACATGCCCCCTCCTACAACTTCCAAACAAGTTTCTAGATTTCTAGGCATGTGTGCCTGGTATGGAAAATTTATACCTAATTTTGCTCACATATGCGAGCCCCTCTTTAAACTCAAAAGGAAAAGAATTAAATTTAACTGGTCAAATGAAGCACAAGAAGCGTTTGATAAGTTAAAAACTATACTTAGCGCTCCTCCTGTACTAGCTTATCCTAATTATAATATAAAATTTCAAGTAGCTACGGATGCTTCTTCCTACGGAATTGCTGCCGTTTTAAGCCAAGAAGGCCGCCCAATAGCATATGCGTCCCGAACGCTTAACGCCGCAGAAAGAAATTATCCAGTAACTGAACGTGAATGTTTAACAGTGCTTTGGGGACTGCAAAAATTTCGTTTATATTTTACGCAACTTCCAGTAACAGTTGTTATGGATCATGCGGCATTAACTCGGTTAACAACTGGAAAGAATCTCTCCCCTCGCATGATTCGATGGACTCTTAAGTTATCTAACTTTAATATGAACATTGAACACCGACCTGGTTCTGCCAATATCGTAGCTGACGTTCTTTCACGTACTATCATATTGTAAATTTATACTTATTGTTAAGCTTTTGTTGTTATTATAATTTTAATGCAATCTCTATTTAATTTAACTTTTAAGTTTAAAAAAATGATAACTTTTAAGTTTAAAACACCTTTGATTTCAACTTTAAACATAAAGCACTGATTGATTACTAACTTTTAAACAATAATAATATAAACATAAATATAATCAATTCCTTAATAATCAAATATTAAAATTTACAAAAATTAGCTTTCACATAGTTACTTAAAGACTGAACCACTGATCGTATAGTTTTACAAACAACAAAAAAAAAAGTTAAGTTCGCGTTGTGTTCTTAAAACTTAACCTATTACTTATTAAATTTCTTGTCGCAATAACATAAATTCAGGAAAATGGGTAAAACAATACCCGTAGACAGGAGTCTATAAAGAAAAATTGTTTCTCTTTTCAAATTTATTTACACTGGCATACTTCATAAGAAAAACAGATACTAAGCGTGGATTGTACATACACCAATTTTTATTACACTGAATTAAGATTACAAACAAAACTAATCCCAGGCTATAAACATTAATTTATATCTTGGAAAAAACAACTGTCACTTCCGTAAAAACAAAATAAACATACATACAAAATCCAGTTATTAATTTTCTTATTACTTTTCCTTTCTAAGAAAATGAACGGATACAATTATAATTAAATGTAACAAGCCACAAAAGGAAAGGTTAGAGGCATGAATATGAATCCTAACTTACATAACAAAGGGTTCTTTCAGCTGCCCCAGTCCAGTCGAGAGTCGAAGAGGAAGTTTTCCAGATACACGTTAAGGACAAAGGCTTCCGAGCTACGCAGCATCGTAATTCTTCTTTATACGTAACCTAGTTCAGGTTCCTTTGGAATAAAGCACCATTTCAGTCACCCCTTAGTCAAGATTATCCGGATGGATTACCTCCGCAGCCACACCTTATCTCGGATACTCGCACATTTCCTTCTTTGTTAAAACCCGGGCAGTTTTGTCCGTTTTTAGAAGCCAAACTTTTGTCACTCGGCTACGCATCTTTTTATCAAACTTCCTTTCTCTCTTCTTCTTTTTCAGCCTCCCAGCTATGTCGACGTTAACTTACGTCTCCACACTGCTATATCCACCCGACGTCTAGTCTCTCCATCAGCAAAACAACCAGAGAACGAAAATCAGATTCTACTAACTACTTCCCAAACGAGCAAGCTCAGATCTCCCGCAAAAATTCCATTCTCCTCTTTTTTTTTCCAAACCAGGAGGGAAAACAGACGCCACGCCTTCCTCCCCCCTTGCAACGTCAGCCAACGTTCTACGTCCAGTCGCCACCTGTCTATCCCATGAGGTACAATTCACAAACCGCGCCCCTCTACACTCATATGGTAATTCCAGTATTGACGTCACAGAACAGGGTGAACTCGTAACCCACCCCAACAACAGCTGATCAGTCCACTGTTTTTCCGCGAATTTCCTTCTCGCTTTACTCAGATAACAGACAAAAAAGAGAAAGGGGAAAAGAAAGCTTTTGAATGCTAGCTTTCCACTGACTGGATTAAATAGGCATTCCACAGATATCGCTATTTTACAGCTGTTTTTCATGGAAAGTTCCAACTCTTTTCTTTGTGAATTAAATCTGCTTACTCTCCCTTCATGGATTAAGCATTTTCAAATATGCATTACAATGATAAAATAGAATGTTTTTAGAAAAAGAAATGCTTTACTTTATGAAAATACACAAAGAATCTCCTATATCCTATTCACTGGTTGTCCCGTTCCCACATTTTGAATTTTGAAGGGAAATACTTCTACCTATTTTCCAGAATAATTCTATTTACACAAATCCCAAATGGAATTCTTATCTCGATTACCAATCCTGTACACAAAGGATGCATTCACACTAGGATTACAGAACTATTCTTATTATTTTACCTAGCACTCCTTACCTCTACATTTTTATCTGTTAAACTATTTGTTTAATTGGAGAAGAAAAATTCTTGAAAAAAGAAAAAGTTAATCCCAGCTCAAAAGATTAATTATGTCTGTTAAACTATTTATTTAATTGTGAGAGATAATTTCTTGAAAAACTAAAAAGTTCATCACAGCACAAAAGACTAAATATACGCTGTGATAGTACTACTCCAACTCAAGAAAATACGATTGAATCTAATTGTGTAAATCAATCCCTTGCTTTAAATGAAAAGAATGTTCAGTTAAATTCTGCTGTTCAGGCTTCATATTTTCCTCATTCGCATTTAAATGCTGAACTGGTTCAATTCGAAATATTATCAAATATAGCTGAAACTCGTGTAAAAGAAATTGCAAGCGAAGAATTAAACCAATGTGCTTCTACAAAGCTAGTAACTACTTTAAACGATAAATTCGTATCTGATAAGGAAAAAGTAGCTTTAGCGCTTATGCCAGCATCTGTGTTGAATTCGAGAAATCAATTAATCCAAGAACAAAAAAATGATCCCGAATTTGGATTAATATATAAGTATTTATAAGATCCTGAGTCAGTTTCAATAATTGAATCAGCCATTGCCTTAAACTGGTCCCAATCTTTTTCTTTAATCGATGGCTTGCTTTTTTATTCAAAATCATTATCATCTTATGGCGAATTACGAGTTGTAATTCCCCAATCTCTTCGTCAAGCCATCCTATTTGGGTTTCACGACTCTCCAATTTCGGGGCACCTTGGCATTAGGAAAACTTATAAAAAGCTCAAGGATGAATGTTATTTTCCTAAAATGAGGAAGTTTGTTAATGAATATGTTTCGAGTTGTCGCTTGTACCAGCAATATAATTATAAAAATATAAAGCCGGCCGGTAAATTAATTCCAATTAAAGTTGATTTTCCAAATCAAATTCTTGGACTCGACTTAATCAGTCCTTAACCCCTCTCTAAACCTAATAGATTTCGTTATGTGTTAGTTATGGTGGATTATTTTAGTAAATGGGTTGAATTTGTGCCTTTACGTAAAGCTTCGGCACAAGCAGTGGCCACTGCCTTTATTAATAATTATATTTCTCGTTACGGCGCCCCCCTTCAAATTGTAATGGACCATGGTCCTCAATTTATAAGTAATGTTTTTAAAGCACTTTGCGATACACTCGAAATTAAACACGTATTTACGGCTCCATATCGGCCGCTAGCTAATCAGGCCGAACGTGTTAACAGAATTTTAATTAATATGATTGCGACGTTCATTGGTCAAAATCATGAAAATTGGGATCAGTTTCTCTACCATTTTGGCTATGCGATTTGTACAGCGGTTAGTGATGCAACAGGAAAAACTCCCGCTGAATTATTTTTGGGCAGAAAGATTCTGACCCCCTTTCAAAAACTGGTATTAGTACTGCAAAATGCATCTCAATTTATTACGCGAAATATTGAAGAATTGCTTCCAGAAGTTCAGAGAAATTTGAGAAAAGCTCAAGAGCAGCAAGCTGTATATTATAACTCAAAACGTAGAATTTTAGAAGTAAAAGTGGGAGATAAAATACTCCTAGAATCACATTTTCTTAGTTCAAAGAAAGATGCTAAAGTAGCTAAATTTGGGCCAAAATTTAATGGGCCTTTCTCTGTTTTAAAGAAGAGAATAATAATCTGACAATTGATTTTAACGGCACCCCAACTACCATAAACGTTGATCAGATACGCATTTTTAAAGAGCGCACTCAATCATATGCTGAAACTCTTGATAGTGACAGCGTGCCGGGTTCAAACCCACCTGACGAACTGTCCGTCTTTACGCCTAACCTCACTTCCCAGCCTAGTGCTCCTGATTCTTGTACAGCTGATAAACTACCTACTCCTACAACTCCCGAACAATCTGTTCAGGGCACTTCCGCTGATCAATCCAGTGTTAGCAGACCCGTCGCACAAAAACGAGCACGTACGGGGTCATCAAACTTTTCTAATGTGAAATTTCCTAGGCAAACTGGTCGCAAACGCGGCTATTCTTTTACTAATAGCTCTTTTATACCGCAGATTAAAAAGAAAAAAGCCTGGAACAAAGATTTAAAATGCCCTCAAGCGACGTCCTCAAAGTTTTCTGGAACACATCCACCACAGAAGATATTGGCGGTTCCAGATTCTGTGCACACCGACTCTTTCCGGCCTAAGAGAAAGGCAAGGATTCCAAAAAGACCTCCACCCTCTTCATCAGCTAACGGACGGCACATGGAGAAATTCCTAGCAGCCCCTGACTCGGTCGGCACAGACGAGTTCTCTTTACACCACCGATTCAATACTCGGCGTCAAGCCAGACTCCGACAACTTTGAAGCCTTTTTGGGACTTTATATTTTAAGAACTATTACGAAAGCAATGGACTTTCTCCAACTAAAAATGCAAAATTTAATTTACCCATGGACTTCAAATTAAAATTCATGTCTGAGCTTCGATGTCAGAATTTTTGTTCTCTCTTAATATCTATTTATGTATGTATTAAGTTCTTTTACTTTGGAGCCAACACCTGCAGAGCTGGTAATATAAATTGTTTTTCTTAACCCTTTGTAAATATTCCCCCCTTTTTCTTTTGTATTTCTATAAATGATGTATATATAAACTGGATATTTGTATTTGTAAAACTTTTGTATTATGTTCTAAAAGTTTATCTGTATGTACTCTTAGAGGGGGGAAAAATGTTTTTTTTTTTTTAGCTATAAGCATAAAAAGCGTGTTTAACTATATAACATTAAAAAGACTAACTGCTAAATTTTTCCGCTTATGCTTTAGCTCAGGAGGGAGAAAACTTTCTTTTTCTAAACTATGTACTATGTTAATAGAGACGAACATGTCTCCATTTCTTCTAGAAGAGGATTTTAACTTCTCCCTTTGACTTTGTTACTGTAAAAAGCTTTTATATTGCAGAGTCTAATCTGATGTCCACAGTGTTACTGTACTGTAAGCCAAAGATGGAAAGACTCGTTTTTTTTATGACCTAAGTAGTAGCTGACGTTTCTTGCACCCAGACTGTCTTTCTGAGATCCCAGGTCTTCAATCTGCATTCCTTGCTGCTGTTTTCCTAGCCACATTCGTTTGATGTATGAGGCTAAATGATGCTGATCTTTGTTTAGTCATCTCCTGTGCTCGTTTTGATCTTCCATTCTGATCCAAGTCGCTGCAAGAATTATTTTTTTTTTAATAAAGACTTTTTTGTGAAGCCCCACCTTTTCTTTTTTTTCTCTACTGAACTTTTAAATTTTCTGTTAAACTCTTATGTCTCACTGTAAAGCGACTTACTGTGTAAAGCCAAGCAAGCTCAAGTTGAAAATTAAGATATTTCCTTCCTGGCATAACAGGAAGACGTTTGTTAATCCTACTGTAATCCTGGTTTTAGCTCAGTCAGGGTCCCGGAGTTTCTCGGGGTAAAAGAACGCCTTTTATTTAAATGTTTAAAATTAATTTCATTTATTTTTAAAGAAAAGCATACTAATTCTTAAATTATAATTACCTTACACAAGCTTTTCATAATTTTGGCTGATTAATTTCAGTCACAACCATGACCATCCTCAGAGCCAAGACAAACGTCGACGTCCCTCTGTTTATAATCCCGCGGAATGCCGTGGTTGTTACTTCCTTTCACTTCAGAGTTTTGCAAGATGTGTTGCCATGCAGCAGGGATGATGGAATGTTCTCTATCGTTTACAGTGTTGGGGTTAGTAATAATTTCGAGGGCCTCCCGTTTTAGAGCGTAATTATGGTTATTGTAAGGTGCTATTTTTTTATGTTAATGGAGTTAATGTTTATGGGGTTATTATTGTGGGTAGCGGAGAAAGCGGTAGAGGTTTTTCCTAATTTAAGGTCTGCACGGTGTTCTTTTTCTCTTTCGGCGATTTTGCGTTTGGTCATTGCAATGTAGCAGGCTTTATTACCATTGATATGTTCAAAATTGATTTTATAAATTCCGGAGGTAGAGTTTTGTGGAATGGGGTCTTTTTCGTTCCGGATGTGTTGAAAAATGTTTTTGTCTGGTTTTATTGGAATGTTTAGGTTATTATTTTTAGCTTCATTTTTTATTTTAAGGCTGGCGCCGTTACAAAATGGGATTGCGGTGGTGAAATTAGGTTTAGTTTTCTGGGCATTATTGATTTTGTTTAAAGATTTTAGGCGTTTTTTGTATAATTAATTTATAAGATTTTTAGAATAGTTTACTTTAGTGGCGATTTTTTTTATATTGTTAAGTTCTTTATTTAGTAATTGTTTGTTAGAGCAGATTAAAATAGCGCGGTTGATATAAGATTGAATAGCAGATAATATGTAAGTGAGGGGGGTTTTACAATTTTTGTTTATAATTTCTGTGTTAGCAGTGGGTTTTCTGTAAACGGTAGTGTCAATAGTGTTATTAGGGTTTTTTATGATTTTTATGTCAAGAAAGTTTAGAGTATTGTCGGTTTCTTTTTCGATGGTGAATTTAATATTATTATCTAGATTATTAAGGTTGGTTAGAAGGTTGTCTGGGTTTTCGGTTTCGGGTATAATGGCAAAGATGTCGTCTACGTATCGAGTCCAAAGTTTACAATTTTTGATAATATGGTTGGCTGAGTTTTCAATAAGGCGGAGTTTTAATTCTGCAATGATACCGGAAATGGGGGATCCCATAGGGACGCTTTGTGTTTGATGGTAAGTATTATTGTTAAAGTTAAAGTACGATTCATTAAGGAGGAGGTTGTTTGCTCTGATTAAAGTTTCGCTGGTTTTATTATCTCCAAACATGGTGGTTAATTTAGTGTTAATTATTGTTGTGATTTCTGGGATATTGATGGATGGGTAGAGATCTTTTGCGCCAAAACTAACTAATTTATCGGTATAATTTATATTAGTATTTCGAAGTTTATCCAGAAACATTTCATTTCAGTTTATTGAGTGGTTAGAGGGAGGGAGAAGTGCAATGTAAATGTTTTTCATTTATTTTTCGAGTTGGTACGTTGGGCCATCGGACATTTACTATTGGGCGGAGAGAGGGAGGGTTTTTGTGATCTTTATATTTTGCAAAGAGTCGAGGTATAGTAGAGCATGGTTATTAAAGGTTGGTTTATTATTGTTGGGACATTGGCCAGTTTTTATAAGATCTTTTGTTTTATTTATGAGTTTTTTAAGAGGTGAGGGTTGGATTTTTATAGCTTTTAGTTTTTCTATTGTTTCATGCATCATTTCGTTATATTGTGTACGTTTCATAATGGTGATAAGATTTGTTTTGTCTGACATAAGGAAAGTTAAATCACGATTGTTTTTTAAGTTTTTAAGACATTTGATATCTTCAGAGTCATTGTAAGTTTTATTTAATTTAGAGATGGATTTTATAGCTGTGTTTCGGATTGTTTGTTGTTTGAATGCGGGAATGTGGTCAATGGCGGTTTCTATGTGAGCTATGATGTCTTTTAAGTTTAGTTTGTCATTTAGGATATATTTAGCGCCTAATTTTAAAAGGGAATCCTGGTGTGAGTTTAGTTCAAATGTAGAAAGATTATTATATGGATGGGAGGTAGGGGTAGGGGTTTTTTAAACAAAAATCCATTCTCATCGTCAAATTAAAAATGAAAAACAATAACCTCACACGCGATTTAAAATTGAAAACTAACCCCGACGACTTCAACCACTTAACCAACAAAATTAACCATTTCGCAGATATTGAACAAAATACTATACAAAAACGGCACCAGAAAAAACTACATAACCTAATCCTAAAAGAAAACCCTAAACTTATAAAAATGATGCATGAAACAATAGAAAAACTAAAAGCTATAAAAATCCAACCCTCACCTCTTAATAAACTCATAAATAAAACAAAAGATCTTATAAAAACTGGCCAATGGCCCAACAATAATAAACCAACCTTTAATAACCATGCTTCTACTATACCTCGACTCTTTGCAAAATATAAAGATCACAAAAACCCTCCCTCTCTCCGCCCAATAGTAAATAAGTCCGATCGCCCAACGTACCAACTCGAAAAATACATGAAAAACATTTACATTGCACTTCTCCTTCCCTCTAACCACTCAATAAACTCAAATGAAATGTTTCTGGATAAACTTCGTAATACTAATATAAATTATACCGATAAATTAGTTTGTTTTGACGTAAAAGATCTCTACCCATCCATCAATATCCCAGAAATCACAACAATAATTAACACTAAATTAACCACCATGTTTGGAGATAATAAAACTAGCGAAACTTTAATCAGAGCAAACAACCTCCTCCTTAATGAATCGTACTTTAACTTTAACAATAATACTTACCATCAAACTCAAGGCGTCCCTATGGGATCCCCCATTTCCGGTATCATTGCAGAATTAAAACTCCGCCTTATTGAAAACTCAGCCAACCATATTATCAAAAATTGTAAACTTTGGACTCGATACGTAGACGACATCTTTGCCATTATACCCGACACCGAAAACCCAGACAACCTTCTAACCAACCTTAATAATCTAGATATCTAATCTTATATCATATTAAATTCACCATCGAAAAAGAAACCGACAATACTCTAAACTTTCTTGACATAAAAATCATAAAAAACCCTAATAACACTATTGACACTACCGTTTACAGAAAACCCACTACTAACACAGAAATTATAAACAAAAATTGTAAAACCCCCCTCACTTACAAATTATCTGCTATTCAATCTTATATCAACCGCGCTATTTTAATCTGCTCTAACAAACAATTACTAAATAAAGAACTTAACAATATCAAAAAAATCGCCACTAAAGCAAACTATTCTAAAAATCTTATAAATAAATTATACAAAAAACGCCTAAAATCTTTAAACAAAATCAATAATGCCCAGAAAACTAAACCTAATTTCACCACCGCAATCCCATTTTGTAACGGCGCCAGCCTTAAAATAAAAAATGAAGCTAAAAATAATAACCTAAACATTCCAATAAAACCAGACAAAAACATTTTTCAACACATCCGGAACGAAAAAGACCCCATTCCACAAAACTCTACCTCCGGAATTTATAAAATCAATTTTGAACATATCAATGGTAATAAAGCCTGCTACATTGGGATGACCAAACGCAAAATCGCCGAAAGAGAAAAAGAACACCGTGCAGACCTTAAATTAGGAAAAACCTCTACCGCTTCTCCGCTACCCACAATAATAACCCCATAAACATTAACTCCATTAACATAAAAAAATAGCACCTTACAATAACCATAATTACGCTCTAAAACGGGAGGCCCTCGAAATTATTACTAACCCCAACACTGTAAACGATAGAGAACATTCCATCATCCCTGCTGCATGACAACACATCTTGCAAAACTCTGAAGTGAAACGAAGTAGCAACCACGGCATTCCGCGGGATTATAAACAGAGGGACGTCGACGTTTGTCTTGGCCACAGGCTAAGGAAATACTTAGACCCGGTCAGACGGCTTTCTTGAATGGGGAAAAGTGAAGTAACTGTAAGGCACTTAGAGCGACCGGCGGCCATATTGGTACAAGCAAGAAACCAGTAACATTGCAATCTGTATATGTAAAAACGAATGCATGTCTGTCTGTTTATCCTTCATCCATTACAACACCATTCATCCGATCGCCATGAAACTTTGTGAAATTGTCGAATACACTCCAGCGAAGATTTCTGGCATAATTTTTTTTTAATATCGCCCCCCCCCTCAGGGAGAAGGGGGGGCAAGAACGGGATTAAAGCATATTTTTTAGTTTCTTCTATATGTAATGTAGTATTGGATTCGCGAAAATTTTCGACCTCCGTTTTTTGATGGATTTACATGTTTTGGGATGTCCATAACACGAATTAATAGTTTTTAGAAAATGTCTGTCTGTCTGTCAGTCTGTCTGTCTGTTTGTATCATTTTTTTGTGGACGCTGTATCTCACGAACCAAAAATAATATGAGTTGCAAAATTAATATGAGTTATTGATAATAGTAATAGTTAACTAGGAAAAAAAATTTGTGCATGTAGGGGCATCGGTTCCCCCCTGGGGGGGAAGTACCCCCCCAGCGAAGTAAATTTTCAAGATGGGTATCTTTCGAAAGGTCTCGTTGATAATAGTAATAGTTAACTGGGAAAAAAAAATTGTGCATGTGGGGGAATCGGTTCCCCCCAACTGGGGGGGGAAGTACCCCTCGGGGGGGCAAAGTTTCAAGACGGGTATCTTTCGAAAGGTCTCGTCAATACCTTTAAAATGAATGGTTGAACCATAAATCTGTGATAATTTAAAACAAAGTTATCGATTTTTTTTACTTTTAACAAAAAAAACTTAGAAAAAAAAAAATTTTTTTTTTTTTTTTTTTTTTTTTTTTTTTTTTTTTTTTTTTTTTTTTAATGAAATTTAACCAAACTTGGTATTTAGTTGGTCTCCGACATAAACTTGTGCTGATTACATTTGGGGATCAATCGCTCAACAGGTGACGCTGTGATCTCATTTTTTCTAAATTTTTAACATGGCAGTATAGGACAAAATGCCGTATAAATGTACATAATGAGAGTTATTTTTAACTTGTGATTGTAAAATTAATATGAGTTATTGATAATAGTAGTAGTTAACTAGGAAAAAAATTCTGTGCATGTGGGGACATCGCTACCCCCCTGGGGGGGAAGTACCCTCCCACACCAGGGGGAGGGGTAAATTTTGAAGATGGGTATCTTTCGAAAGATCTCGTCAATACCTTTAAAATGAATGTTGAACTATAAATCTGTGATTATTTAAAACTAAGTTATCGATTTTTTTTACTTTTAACCAAAAAAACTTAGAAAAAAAATAGTTTTTTTTTTTTTTTTTTTTTTTTTTTAACGAAATTTAACTAAACTTGGTATTTAATTGGTCTCCGACATAAACTGGTGCTGATTACATTTGGGGATCAATCGCTCAACAGGTGACGCTGTGATCTCATTTTTTCTAAATTTTTAACATGGCAGTATAGGACAAAATGCCGTATAAATGTACATAATGAGAGTTATTTTTAACTTGTGATTGTAAAATTAATATGAGTTATTGATAATAGTAGTAGTTAACTAGGAAAAAAATTCTGTGCATGTGGGGACATCGCTACCCCCCTGGGGGGGAAGTACCCTCCCACACCAGGGGGAGGGGTAAATTTTGAAGATGGGTATCTTTCGAAAGATCTCGTCAATACCTTTAAAATGAATGTTGAACTATAAATCTGTGATTATTTAAAACTAAGTTATCGATTTTTTTTACTTTTAACCAAAAAAACTTAGAAAAAAAATAGTTTTTTTTTTTTTTTTTTTTTTTTTTTTTAACGAAATTTAACTAAACTTGGTATTTAATTGGTCTCCGACATAAACTGGTGCTGATTACATTTGGGGATCAATCGCTCAACAGGTGACGCTGTGATCTCATTTTTTCTAAATTTTTAACATGGCAGTATAGGACAAAATGACGTATAAATGTACATAATGAGAGTTATTTTTAACTTGTGATTGTAAAATTAATATGAGTTATTGATAATAGTAATAGTTAACTAGGAAAAAATTTCTGTGCATGTGGAGACATCGCTAACCCCCTGGGGGGGAAGTACCCCCCACACCAGGGGGAGGGGTAAATTTTGAAGATGAGTATCTTTCGAAAGATCTCGTCAATACCTTTAAAATGAATGTTGAACTATAAATCTGTGATTATTTAAAACTAATTTATCGATTTTTTTACTTTTAACCAAAAAAAAAAAAAAAAACGTATTTTTTTATTTTTTTTTTTATTGTTACTATTTGAATATGTATTGCTTTTAACAACTAGAATGTTGTGGCCACCACAAGACTTTCTTCTATATTTTCCTATACATATTCAATCAGTAACAATATTTAAAAAAAAAAAAAAGTACGATTTTTTCTCTCATTTTTTTTTTTTTTTTTTTTTTTTTTTTTTTTTTGTTACTATTTGAATATGTATTGCTTTTAACAAAAAAAAAAAAAAAAAAAAAAAAAAAAAAACTGAGAGAAAAAATCGTACTTTTTTTTTTTTTTAAATATTGTTACTGATTGAATATGTATAGGAAAATATAGAAGAAAGTCTTGTGGTGGCCACAACATTCTAGTTCACATTTGTTTTATTTTTCAATGAAAAAAAATAAATATACAATATTCTATTCAGCGACGTAATGGTTAATCTGCAACGCTTGTCTGGCAAATGTCTACCACACCTCATAACGCTAAAATAAATATGGAAATTTTTTGTTGATCAAGTATATTTACTGAAACTTACCTGTGAAACGTAATTCCCGGAACCTTCTTAGATGGTCTATTGGTGCAACCATAGGCGTCACAAGCCATTTTTCACGATTTATAGCCTTCTTTACAATTAATATAGAATAATACCAATACGATTGTATGAAAAACGCATTAATGTTTTGCTTATACCAATGAGGCGGCTCGGTTACAGTTGAGACTTCACTTTTAGAACCGCCTTGCCCGGTCTAAGTATTTCCTTAGTCTGTGGTCTTGGCTCTGAGGATGGTCACGGTTGTGACTGAAATTAATCAACCAAAATTATGAAAAGCTTGTGTAAGGTAATTATAATTTAAGAGTTTAAAATTAATTTTTTTTTTTTTTTTTTTTTTGCGTCCCCGAGTTTTTTGCTTAGGGATTTAACAATTTTTTTTTAAGTTTCTCTCACCCGATTAAAATTTAAGTGAAGGCTGCACTCACACTTCCAAAGTATAAGATAGTTAGATATGGAATCAAACTGTTTTAAAATCACTCGATGAAACCCGTTGGGGATTTCCCCGACTAATTTTTTTTTTCTTGGAGGGGGACTGTGAGGTTGAGACGTCAGAACGTCTCCACAGTTGGTTGAATTAGGCTGGATCCAGCAAAGTAGAAAGTGGGGACGGTTAAAATCGCTTCGTCGCCAGTGACTCGGCGAAAGTTGAGGTCGAGTTAGTTTTGTGTCGGCAGGGGGCTGCAATGAAAGACTTAGATTTTGAATGTTAGATAAATTAGAAGAGATTTTAAAAGGACGGATTGAAATGAAGAGAGAGGAGGGTGTAGGAAGAACTATAAAATGGCGATGGTTTTAGTAGATGGGTGTGGATGTTGGAGGATATTATAGTGGATGTTGGAGGATATTATAGTGGATGTCGGAGCATATTATAGAGTGGATATTGGAGTATTCTAGTGAATTGTGGAAAGTCTTATTTTGGCGAGTATTGAGTAGTTGAGATTTCGAGGAGTGAGGAATAAGTCGTGATGAGTGTTAGTAAGAGTATTTGCTAGCGCTAGTGAAAGTGAATTTCGATCTGTAGGGAATCCTCTGATCGAAAGTGAAGTCGCAGCAGTGGAGTTACGGGTGCAACCGTCGCTACACCTTCAATTGCTTGCTGGGGTCAGATATTTAAGATAATCTAATTTAATTGTTGATATGTATATTTTGATTGAGTAATACACTGACTGAGCTAGTTTAATTGCCAGGCCACCCTCCCCATTAATCTGCTCAAATAAACTTTAGTTATTGTTGATTCAAGTCTTGTGTTCTCTTACTTATCCATTTAGTGATCTAATTAAGTTAAGATGGAGTTTGCGTCAACACAAACTTTACAAATATTACCAAATTTAGGGATTTTTTTTTTTATTCACGTTGCTACCACTAAATTTTAATTGTAACGGCTTTCAAATCATTTCGAAGATAAATTGTCTATTATGCATATCAAATATTACTCCTCAAAATTATTGGTGATAATTGAAAGAAAAAAAATTTTCCTAAATTTGGCAACACTGCCCATATGTGAGAGAAACTATTGTTTGTGAATAAAATTTTCGAAATTGAGTTTCTATGATATTTACATGTTTTAAGACCCACTAAACATGAAAAAATAGTTTTAGAAGTTTATTTGTGCGTCTGTTATTAGCATATCTCAAAAACTATTCGTATCAGGAAGTCCAAATTTGGTATTTTAAATCCGTAGAATATAGAACTATCACAAAAAACTTTTTGTTGAAATCAAGCAAACAGTTCTTGTATAGATACATCGAAGAGAATACAAATACAATGCTACGGGAGGCAGCTCTACAAATAGGTCAATTATTTTATACCGGCTGATAATTATACCAATGTTTGTTCTCGTCTCCCTTATCAGACATCCGACCGTCAGCTGCTCCAGTAGAGGTGGGGGCAGAAGTTAGAGGGGGTCAAAGTCGTAAAAAATAAATAAATTTTAAAGTTATCTTATACCGCTCCAAACCTGGTTTAGGGGATTATTTATACAGTATACAAGAGGAAAATAACCGTCAGCCACCTGGGAAGTGGTGGATTATACGTCAGTCGCTAGGCCGAATCTGCAAAATATCTTTAAAAATAAAGTTTGTAGGTGCGGAACTTAGAAATAAGGCAGATTTAGTGTAACATTATTTATTTTACATTTAAAAGTTACATACTTAACACACAAACAAACGAAAGGAACTATATACAAGGGAAAATTAAGTGGATTTGATTAAATAGTAAGAAAAAAAGAGTTTAACATCCTACATGATGTGATTTTGTGGTCATAAGCCATTGCGGCAAACGTCGACCACGCATTGCATTCACAGTCACTTCCCTCTCTGGAATCAGAATGTTATGTTTGGGCCTCTCGACAACCGGGTCACTAGGGGACGCTAGGTTTGTAGCATAGGCGCGCTACAATCTCCCCCTCTGGCTCTGACGGCGACTCGGCGAGGAGCCAGGAAGTTGTTTTCTTGGTCGACCTCTTTTCCTTATGGGTACCATAGGAGAATTTTTATCTGTGACATTTTGAAATGGAGTGATAGCTGACACATGGTAGACTCCTAATGGTTCATTAGGCTTGTCAGAAGTGGCTATTTCGAAGCTATTTGGTGATTTTTGTGATCTGATAATGTAAGGGCCATCTTTTCGTGGCATGAACTTTGCAGTTTTAGCTTGGTTGGCATTGCTTAATGGGTGAAGTTTTACCCAGACCAAATCACCAGATTTGTATTTTGGACTTTTTCTGCGTGATTTGTCAACATAATCTTTTCTACGATCTTGATTTTTTTCAATGTTTTCCTTAATTTGTGACATATATCTTTCAAAACGTTTTAAATAAGGTGTATAATTTCCGGTACAAAATTATCATTGTGAATTAGAGAACGAAAATCAGTAGTGACGTCATCTACCTTTCTGAGTTCTCTAGCAAAACTTACGTATGCTGGTGTATGACCTGTAGTTTCACATTTTGCAGTATTCATTGCAAATCGAATAGCTGGTAACTGTTCCGTCCAGGAAGAAAGGTTGTTACCGACCATCATTGCTAAACGGGGTTTTAAGTCTCTGTTTTTTCTTTCAACAGGATTCGCTTGTGGGTGGTACACAGGAATAAGACTTTGACTGATGTTTAAAACATAGCATAATTCTTGCATGACTGCACTAACAAACTGATTGCCATTGTCACTTATTAGACGACGAGGTAAGCCATATCGTAAGAATACTTCGTCTAGAAGGGTTAAGGCACATTCTTTTGCAGGTGCTTGTTTTAATGGAAATAACTCTACCCATTTTGTAGTACAGTCTTCAACTATGAAGATCCACTTCATACCTTTTCTTGTTTTTGGTAAAGGTCCAAAGAGATCTATTGCAATAGATCCAAAACGTTGAACAGGAACAGGTGTTCGCAGCAAACCAGCAGGTTTCTTATTGGAGGCTTTATATCTGATGCACTCTGCACAACTCTTCACATAATCAGTGATGTATTTTCTCATACCAGTCCAATAATATCTTGAGGATACTCTGAAAAATGTTCCATTAGCTCCATAATGTGCAGCTGTGGGGGCATCATGATGCAACTTGAGTATCATTTCTCTCTCATGGGAAGGAACGACTAATTGGGCTTCCTCCGTTTCAGAGTGTAGAGAATAGCGGTAATACGCCTTGGTTCATGACGTAACCTCTTTCAGTCCAATTTGTGAAATCAATTCCTTGATTGATATCTTCAAAACAATCTATAATTTTCCTCAGTTCTGGATCTTTTAGCTGTTCTGACCTGAGGTCACTCGCAGTTCTTGTTGGGACATCAAGAACGATAGTCTGTAAGTCGCAAGAAGTTTCTTCTTCACAGGTTGGGAGAGAAAGCATGTCGGCAATGACATTTGCTTTTCCAGGGACGTATTACACTTTTAGGTTGAAAGACTGTATTTCTAACGCCCATCGAGCAAGTCGGCCTGTTGGAGACTTGAGAGTGAGCAGCCATCTCACCCTAGCAGCACACTTATCCATAGTTCATCCTGAGGATGTCCCTTGGATGTACTTTCATCCATAGGCTATCCTGAGAATGTCTTGTGGATGAGATGTGCTGTTAGGGAAGGTTGGAGATCGGATGTCACAGTTATTTCAGAGTTTTCTATGTAGCCTCGGAATTTCTTCAGGGCCCAAACAACTGCAAGGGCTTCTCTTTCCGTTGTAGGGTAGTTGCGTTATGCTTGGGTAAGCAAACGACTAGCATATTCGATAGGATGTTCCTCTGAACCGTTGCCTTGTAGTAGGACAGCTCCAATAGCATACTGACTTGCATCTGTACAAATGGTATATGGTTTTGTATCATCAGCCTGTTTTAACACTGGGTGAGTGATGAGGCAGTTCTTTAATAATTCAAATGCTTTTTGCTGGTTATATCCCCAATTCCATGGGACTTTCTTTTTTGCGAGGTCACTTACAAGGGAAGTGTGAATTAGTAAAGTCGCTATTGAAACGAAACCAACCTTAAATTAAAGAGCATGGTCAAAAACATTGGGTACCGTACAAATGTGTTGCAACAACTCCCATGGGGGTGATATATACCCTCTTTTAGTTTTAGTTATTTCTATAAAAGACAACAAAACGCACAGCGTAGTGTGAACGGATGGTGCTGTGCTAGCATACTTTACTTCGGATACGGAGGCCATGGGATCGAGTCCCCGCAAGGGCGTTTTGAAATTTTTTCGATTTTTTTTTTCCTATACGATTTTTAATTAAATTAAATTATTAATTTAAGAGAAAATATTTATTACATTAAGAAGTTTTTTTTTTTTTTTGAGTCTTTCAATTAATAAAGTATTGAGAATGAATTTAAGAAATGCATTTTTTAATTTTTTTATTTAAAAAGGAAAACCATGTTTAAAGCTACGAATATAGTTTCTAATTTATAACAATTATGATTAAAAGTAGAAAAATCATAAAACCATAAGTATTTTCACAATTAGAACAAGAAATATAAAAAGATTGATCATAATTATCTGAATTTCAATTTTGTTCACCGTCAATTATTGTTCATCACGAAAATTTTGTCAAATATTTGGCTTTTCGTCGAGATTACTTGATTTGTAAAATTCATATTTAACCAGATTTTTAATTTTTTTAGATGTAAATTAATAATAATAAATTAGCAAAAACCATTTTGAGAAAATTTGTCATCGTCTTCAATATTATTGTCAGTTCTTCCGACACCACTAAATTTGACAGTTGTTTAATGAAATATTTGAAATTAAAATTAAATGCGACGTCGAATAGTTAAGTAACAGCTGTTCATCATTCAGGATTTCTCATGCAAAAAATTGCCTGAATAAATAATACAATTGAGAGCAGACGATTAACTCTTGCTATTAATGTAGTATTAATAAAAAATAGTAATTAATAATTTATATAAAACAATCATTAACAAAATTTTATCTGAATGTAACCATTAACAAAATCTTACCTAAATATAATATAAAAGTATTTCTCATTAAATTATTAATTTACTAGCAGGCTTTGCCCGCTTCGCTGGACATTAAACTTAAATGAGTTGTTAAAATCCCATATCTTTATTAATAACCTAAGTTCTCGCTGTGATTGGTAGAGGTTTTCTCGCTCGCAACGTGAGGAGTCTGGGTCAGCAACTTACCCACTTCTTACTTACCCTTCCTCAGCGGGTGAGTTCGAAGTTTTGCAAAATCCCTCTAATGTACATAATGCGTACACTTAATCAATATCCACACACCAAAATTCGGCATTCTAAGATAAATCAAATCGAATTCAAACGGAAAACATGTTTTTACACATGTTTATTGCACTCCGACTCCGAGAAGAACGGGGGGGGGGGGGGAGATTTCGAATTTCGTGAAATCCAGTTACAATAAGTGCCGGATGCATACAAACAATTTACGCAACAACTTTCGTGACCACAGAAGTCTTTAATAGAAAATATTATAAATAAATAAATACAAAAAACACAGCTTTAATATGGGACCCCTTTGGTGACTTTAAATATTTTAAGCCATTTTTGCGATGAACTGAATTGGCTATCTCAATCCGCGTTTGTAATGATCGATAGATGGCGCTTTTCAGCTTTTGTTCTTAGTAAATATAATAGCCACGTGTATTTATTATTGTTCTTTTCGTTATTCTACTTAATATTCGTACTATAATTTCACCGCCATTACATCATGGAAAATCGATTGCTTTTGGAAAAAAATATTTCAGTTTATTCAAAGTTCGATCTGAAGTAGATTTTTAACTGAAGTTGAACAAATATTAGTTTCAAATCATCTGATTAATTCTTTACTTCCATTAGCCGAAGCAACTGAAATTTTAAATTTGTCATTTGGAAATAAATGGAAGCTTAATTCTGGATTTCTTGATCCTTTGGAGTTACACTGTAGCGCACAACAGTATGTGTTATCTTTTTTACCGGATTTATTCATTTTTATTCAATAAATATAAGTGAAACTAAACATCGGCGAGCAATGGCGGCTTGATGGAAGCCGAATTAAAGCATGTTAATTGTAATTTCACCTTAGCCCACTAGAGGGCGAGCATTTCATTACAATCGCGGATAGTGCAATTAAAGATCTTGGCGAGAAACGTCTGAGCTATGTCGGTGCCGAATTTTAAATTTTGCCAAAGGGATCCGATACTAAATCTTGTTCCATTTACAAAATAAATAAAAAAGTTGTGCCTTGGGGAGGGGACTCATGTCAAAGTTGTGCCTTGAGGGGACTCATGTCAAAGTTGTGCCTTGGGGGGACTCATGTCAAAGTTGGGCCTTGGGGGGGGACTCGTGTCAAAGTTGGGCTTTGGGGGGGGACTCATGTCAAAGTTGGGCCTTGGGAGGAATCATGTCATAGTTGTGCCTTGAGGGGGACTCATGTCAAAGTTGTGCCTTGGGGGGACTCATGTCAAAGTTTTGCCTTTTGGGGGACACATGTGCCTTGCGGGGACTCATGTCAAAGTTGTGCCTTGGGGGGGGACTCATGTCAGTTGTGCCTTGGGGGGACTCATGTCAAATTTGTGCCTTGGGAGGGACTCATGTCAAAGTTGTGCATTGGGGGGACTCATGTCAAAGTTGGGCCTTGGGGGGGGGACTCATGTCAAAGTTGTGCCTTGGGGGGGACTCATGTCAAAGTTGTGCCTTGAGAGGGACTCATGTCAAAGTTGTGCCTTGGGGGGACTCATGTCAAAGTTGTGCCTTGGGGGGGGACTCATGTCAAAGTTGTGCCTTGGGGGGGGGACTCATGTCAAAGTTGTGCCTTGGGGGGAGACTCATGTTAAAGTTGTGCCTTTTGCGGGGGACACATGTGCATTGGGGGGGACTCATGTCAAAGTTGTGCCTTGGGGGGGACTCACGTCAATTTCATTTTCAAAAGATTTTGATGAAATTCTGGCAAAAGCAGAATTTAGTTTAGGTCGGAGGACTATTAGTTTTTTTTTCTTCCCAATTATAACATCGCTTTCAAATTATTCAATTATATTTTCGATAAATTTTAGATTTCGATAAATGTCCAACTATCGAAAACGACAACGCAAAAATCGCTGTCTGAGACTAATAGGCCCTCAGTCCTAATAAATAAAATAAAAAAAAATAAAAACTGTTTTCTGATATTTACAAAATAAAAATAAAAAATCTTAATAAAATCCAAATTATAATCATTTACAATTAAGGGGAGAATAATAAAAAAAAAAAAAACCTCATAAGGTACATAATAACAACAAAAAATTTTGTTTTACTGCGGGAAAGAAAAGTACTGCTTAATTAAATAAAAATATTAAACTAATGTCAAATATCTCTATGAAAATATTTATCCACATACAAATTCCTGATTAAAAAAAAAAAAAAAAAAAAATCACCAACTTCTGTAGGCATTTTTCTCTCTAATTTTTGTTATTATTCACGTGAAATTAAAAATATTTCATTTTATTTCTGGAAAATAAAAATATATATAAATATAAAACCTTCTACCGAATCTGGCTTGAAAACGGAAAAAGGGTAAAATAAATTAGAAATAGCTCACCTATAATTATAAATTTGATACCAAATGAAAGGGGCGATTTTTCTGAATCTAGAGGTGCAAACAGTTTTTCGATGCGACAATTAGATTTTTAAAAAATAACTAAAGTATGAAATTTAAGTGGCAACGGAAAAACGGAAAAAGGGAAAAATAAATTAGAAATATCAGACCTATCGTTACAAATTCAGTACCAAATGAAAGGGTTGATTTTTCCGAATCCTGGGGTGTAAACAGTTTTTCGATACGACAATTAGATTTTTTAAAATTAATTAAAGTATGAAACTTAGATGGCAACACTTCATTTCAATCTTTTCATAATTTGTAGTGCGAATCACGCGAATAAAAAAGTCTTTAACTTAAAAATTTATTTTTACATTTTCATTCAAAGCGTTTTAGTGAAAAAATATTTATGGCGCATGCGCATGCGTTTTTTACCCACAATTCAAACACTAATTATAATTTTGAAAATTTCTATAGATATAATTTTTAGTTGGGTGAAGACCAAAGTTTCTGCCAAGCGCCGTTTAATTCCGCCCAGCCGTTCTCGAGTGATGCCCGGACAAACGTGTTTTAGTCTTTTACCCCCCAGGGGGGAACGGGGGGGAATTTCTGAAAAGTTGATAGATAAAATTTTAAGTTAGGTGAAGACCTAAATTCCTGCCGAACGCCGTTGAATTCCGTCCAGCCGTTCTCAAGTGATGCCCGGACAAAAAAAGCGACATACGGACACGATGACACACACACACACGCGCGCGCGCGCGCACACACACACACACACACACACACACACACAGGCAAAATTTTCTGAAGTCATTTTCAGCTTTCATGGGGTGTGAAACGTGAAGATATCGCAAAATTTTTCGATTCCGACAAATTTACAGACAAAAGTCTGATTTTATTAATATAGATTTAAATTTAATAAATAAATAAATAAATTGGTAAAAAAAAAAAAAAATTAAATTGTCCGCGCTGAAAAAAAAAAAAAAAAAAAAGAAAAGAAAAAGAAAAAGAAAAAAAGAAGAAGAAGAAGAAGTAAAGAAAAAAAAGAAAAAAAGAAGAAAAAAATTGTTTTAATATAATTAATATTTTCTCTTAAAATAATGATTTAATTTAATTAGAAATGTCAAAAATAAATATATTTCAGTTGAAATAAAATAATAAAATCAAACGCTAAAAAACTCGACTGCGGTAATCAGGAAGCTTCAAAACGTGTAAATATTCAAATAACAAGCGATGAATATTTAACTTAAAACATACATTATTTACCATATCTCTATGAAGAATTTATTTCAATTCCCGAACAGATTTCTCGGAAATGGTATAATATTATTAGTAAAGCACATCAACTAACAACAAATAACAAGTGTATTGTGGCCACCACACGATTTTCTTCTATATTTTCCTGTACATATTCACTCAGTAAAAATAATTTATTAAAATTATTATTAAAAAAAATTATCTTCCATGATATCGCAGACAATTTCCATATTAGAGAAGTAGTATAACACTAAATATCCAAAAATAGTTGAATTTACCCTCAATATTACATAATATATATATATAAAAAACTAGTTGGCATAGGTGGACTCTGCTCAGTTTCCCATCATATTTATGTTCTCATAAATTTCTAGTACGAGACATATTATAATCATGTTAAAAGAAATGAGTTTGACCAAAGCTTGATACAGTGACAGAATGAAATCCCCGCCTAATAGGCTATCCACCGTTCACTTCGCTATATTTATCTTATTCTAATCCATTAGTTTATTTTATCAGCGTGAATTCCATTGTTTAGTTTTCATACTACTATTTCCAATGCAATAATCCTCAAAATTCATATTTCTATCAAAAATTAACAATTTCGCTATGTTGATAAAATCGTAAATTACAAATAATTTACGAAATTTTCCTATTAGAATATTTCTATTCTATCATGTTCAAACGAATATCATAAATGTAATTTTGAAGTTGTCTAATGTATTTATGATCCTCAAAATGGAAGTTTATGCTCAATTTTGCCTTATTCTGACATGTTAAGTAAATCGTAAATTCCAAATAACTTACGATTTTTTTTAATTGGAAAAATCATAGTCTATGATATTCATGCCAGTATCCTAAATAATATTTCGAAAGTGGTTTGACATCTTTACGATAAAAATATCTCTCGAAATTGACGTTTATGTGAAATTTTGACCTATGCTGCCATGTTAAGAAATTCGTAAATTTTCAGTAACTTGCGAAATTTTCAAAGTAGCATATTTACAGTTACTGATGTTTATTCCGAATTCGAAACTGATATTTTAAAACTGGTCTGACATTTTTACAGTAAAAAGTTTCCATTTAATGCAAGTTTAAGTTAATTTTTGTCCTATTCTCCCATGTTAAGAAAATCGTAAATTTCTAATAACTTACGAAGTTTTTAAAATCGAATGTTGCAAATCAATAGAGTTCTTGCCAGTGTCGAATGTAATATTTTAAAAACTGATCTGACCTCTCTGCGACAATCTGTTCTTGAGATATCGTGTACACAGACTAGAAAACTAATGGACTAACGGACCAACGGACTAACAGAGACCCTACAGACAGACACCATACAAATTTTGTCATTTACGGATTCCTCACACCTGAAAACGTGTAAAAAAGTCAAAAAACGGAGGTCGAAAATTTTCACGATTACCTAAGTTCTCCATACTTATAGTATGATGGGGAACTAAAAAACATTTAAAAATATAAATATCGATAACTTTATTTTAAACTATCGCAGATGGATGGTTCAACCATTCGTTTTAAAGGAATTGCCGAGCTCTTTTGAAAGATACCCATCATGAAAATTTACTCCCCATGAGGGGTGACTTCCCTCCCCACCCCCCAGGGGGGAGGCAAGGCTCCTACATACACAATTTTTTTTTACCCAGTTGACTATCTCAATACGCAAGCGAAGTGATGACGTCACTGGCGGTTCGTGCATGCAAGAAAAATATTTCCTATCTTAAACGCCCATTGGATTTTTTGTAAAAAATTATTAAAAATCAAGGAAAATTATTTCCCGATTTTAATCCCCATATTTAGGTATAGATATGTATTAGTTATCATGTGCATGCGTTAGATTAAGTTGTTTTTGTTGTAAAATTGATAAAATTTGAATTTTTAAATTTCAAAACTGTAGAAAAAAAAATGGCGAACTTCAATATTCGATTCAAATCATAAACATTTCATTTCAAGGGATGAATTTTACGCAATAAATAACCAACTAATATACTAATTAAAAGGAAAAAGATAAATATTATATCATAATTTGAAGTCAAATGTCTAAATAAAGTATCTGATATAAGATACTAATATGTTGCAGCGGAATATATTTGATATGTGTCATCCTTGGCAGAAAAAAAAAATCGCCAAATTATCTGGCGAACATAATTTAATTCATATCAAAAATCATGCTTATTTTAACAACTTAATGAATAATATGAAACAACATTTCATACAATTCATATTAATAAAATATACTTCATGCATGTATATTTTCGTATTACGTTTTTGATCGCCAAATACAAAAACGCCAAGAACAACAGAGTTTTGAAATTTAAAATTAAAATTTTGTCAATTTGACAGCAAAATAACTCAATCTAACGCATGCATATGATAACTAATGCATACGTATACCCAAATATGAGGATTAAAATCGGGAAATAATTTTCCTTGATTTTTAATATTTTTTTACAAAAAATCCAGTGGGCGATTAACATAAGAAATCATTTTCTTGCATCCACGGACGGTCAGTGACGTCACACATCTCTTGCGTCTTACAAAATATATATATACTAGTATATAACCCCGTCAAAAATGACGGAATGTGAACGATAAATCTTGAAAACAATGTTTAGATCATGATGGTTACCACGTGATCATTTAAATGTATTTTCAATTTTTGTTTATAAATCAAATGTGTTTCGATATTTTATAATTTTCGTTCTGAAATTAAAAAAATTCTACCCGATCAATAAATATGAAGGACAATAAAAAAAACTGCTAGTTGACAAAAAATATAGGCCCGACAACACACCAGCAACAACACATCCCAGTGTTCCATTAAGTGCTCTATACGCAAGCGAAGTGTGACGCCACTGACCGTCCGTGGATGCAAGAAAATGATTTCCTATGTTATTCGCCCATTGGATTTTTTGTAAAAAATTATTAAAAATCGAGGAAAATTATTTCCCGATTCTAATCCCCCTATTTGGGTATATATATGTATTAGTTATCATGTGCATGTGTTAGATTGAGTTATTTTGCTGTCAAATTGACAAAATTTTAATTTTAAATTTCAAAACTCTGTTGTCCTTGGCGTTTTTGTATTTGGCGATCAAAAACGTACTACGAAAATATTCATGCCAGATGTATATTTTCGTAATATGTAGTGTGCGAAATATTGTTTCATATTATTCATTACTCTCTTAATATAAGTTTTTAAAATAACCCTGATTTTTGAAAGGAATTTAATTATTTTCGCCAGATAATTTAGCGATATATATATATATATATATATATATATATATATATATATATGTATTTTTCTGCCAAGGATGACCGATATCAAATCTATTCCGCTGCAACATATTAGTATCTTATATCAGATACTTTATTTAGACATTTGAAAACAAATTTCACAGAATATTTATCATTTTCCTTTTAATTAGTATATTAGTTGGATATTTATTGTGTAAATATCATCCTTTGAAATGAAATGTTTATGTTTTCAATGGAATATGGAAGTTTTTTTTTTAATCTAGAGTTTTGAAATTTAAAATTCAAATTTTATCAATTTTAGAACAAAAACAACTTAATCTAACGCATGCACATGATAACTAATACATATCTAAACCTAAATATGGGGATTAAAATCGGGAAATAATTTCCCTCGATTTTTAATAATTTTTTACGAAAAATCCATTGGGCGTTCAACATAGGAAATATTTTTCTTGTATCCACGATCGGCAAGTGGATACATCACTTCGCTTGCGTATTTAAAGTCCTCATAATAAGAAAAAACGATTTACTTCATTTTACCAAAATACTCTTTTTTAAGACTATCGTAGATCCTGTTTTCAAATTTTCTTACTAACTATGCAATAACTACAGACACTCCATGCTAACCCAAATTCACCTCTACTCTATACCTCCAACCATTATCTCACCCAAAATATTGCCAAAATATCCAGGATCCAGCTAGAGACTTTCTCATTCTCACCGAACATTTTACTTTGACTCGACATTATCACCTTAGACTACTCTACTTTCAATACTCATTTCAACTGGTGACTTTTACTTGCCCAACCAAACATTCTGTCCCAACCATAGAATAATAATAAAGGAAGAAGGAGCATGCCAATACTCTAATGCTTACAAACCCCTTCTAGTGAAATGCCAGCGAAAGCTACTTTTGCTCCTCTCGACCTTGAAGTAGGGCACCCATCCTCAGCGCATTTATCGCTGTTTGTTGTGGGTGCTGCCTTGCAAAAATCTCGCCAACAAGTCGCCAACCAATGAGATGGAAGCACTGTTACAACCCTATACCCGGCATTCCTGGATTTTACAAACCGAAACCAAAACACGTACGCTCCTTCTTCCTTTATTATTATTCTATGGTCCCAACTATCATTTTACACTAATTTCAAAACTGAAATCAACTGGCGGCATTTACGTACTAAACTCGACGCCAATCATACCTTACAATGTAAACAAACAATGAAGTTTGATAAAAATATTTAAAGGGTTTAATGCGTTTTTACAAATATTTTAAGATCTTTAAGGCTTTAATATGCTTTAGAAATATTTTAAGCGTTTTTTTTTAATGAAACTGTCAAAGAGTCGTTCATTCGGAATTAAAAAGTTGTCCATTTGGAATTTGTATTTTCTGAATGGCAACAGTTTTGGTTTGTTTTTATTTGGTATTGCATTGTTTATAATCATGAAGTTACATAATTATATTTATAGATTCATGTTTATAATAGCCAGTGATCCGTTATATTCAATGAAGACATTTAAACATTACAATTGAATAGTTTTTCAAGGTTTTATAGGAAATAAATAATATGTGCGATACAAAACATGTATGAAAATGATATGTATGTTTCCTAAGTTGAATTAAACAAACGGAAAAAAAAATGGCTGCCAAAAGTTTCTGTTTTGAAGCGGTACTAACCGGATTCGTTCATGACAGATGAGGGTCATTATATATATTAATTCGTTTCATTTAGTTTAGAGCAGTCTATAGATGTTAAACTCTACTTACCTGAAATTTCCCCCATAGATGTAATGTATTTGAATAATTTTGAGTTTCCCTGTGCACGAACAATTTGCTTCATCTCAACGAAAAGCTTAGTGTAGCATCCCTATATAACACACATTTAGAATACCGAATTTGGAAATTCTGCTACTATTTGTTCTTGAGATATGCGGATAATAGACACACAGATAGACAGACACACACATAGACCATTCGCTAAAAACATGATTTTAATATTCATGGGACCTCAGAACATGTAAAGAAAACAAAAACTCACTTTTGAAAATTTGACCCTAAAACAGTACTTTCTCAACCGTAAGGGTAAGAAAGAGAAATTAAAGACCTTAAAAATTGTTGTCTGAATATATACTTTATCGAACAGCCTAATATAGTTCAATTTGTAATTATGAAATGCAAATGGAATTGTAGGTTTTTATATATATTCGTTAGTGGTGCCAAGTCCGCTTAAGTAGTAATAAATGGAAAAATATACTTCTTGTTTGAATCCATATTTTTACTTCCATTACCCTACTACCGTAGGTAATGGAAGTATTGTATTCGGTCTGAAAATTCGATATCGGATTTTCACCTGATTTACACGTTTTAAGGTCCCCTGACTCCAAAAAAGTGGTTTTTGGAAATTGGTCAGTGTGTATGTATGTGTGTGTGTGTGTGTGTATGTATGTGGAGAATCTTCTAGCTATTATATCTCAGAAACTAATAAAGATAGAGCTACGAAACTTTAGAATTGAGATACGTCTGGTGTACAGATGAAATTTCCAAATTTTGGTGAAAATTGAAAAACCGGAAGTGGGACATCGGAAACCGGAAGTGGGACCGTAAGTCCGTATCTCAAAAGTGGCTCTAACGATTTTCTTCAAACTTGCTATATAAACACTCTATTAGATGTCCTTTCGAATGATATAGTTGGTTAGTTCAGGAAAATTGATAGGCGTCCTGTATAAATAGCTCAATTTCAGGCCTCGCAATGGCGTTCCTTTAAAAACGGTTGTACGGATTTTTTTTCAAACTCGCCATTTTAACTCACGTTTAAATATGCTTTTGTATGTTATTATTGTTTGCGATCAATAATTGACTTTTTGTAAATGTTGGCATCTCAGAAACGACTCTAACGATTTTCTTGAAAATTTTTATTTGGTTGATTATTATTTTTCTAATTATTATTTTAAATAACTTATTTGGCGGATAGAGCAATTTTGTTACTTATTTAAATCAAAAATGTATATAAAATGTTTATAATGTGTGTAGTACTGGGTAATGGAAGTGAAGGATTTCAATGCATGTTTCCTCATATCAGCTGTTAACTAGCTCACCACCTGTCATGACGTCAGATGTGACGTAACTGTATTACGTAATCAACAGCGCATCTTCGTCTCTCTGAGAGAGAAGTTTATATGAGTCTGTACGAGAAAGCTTTACTAAGCGAGCGGCAAGAAATGCCCGCATTATGTTATTTTACTTTTCTATATTATTAAATGTTGTGATTGTTCAAAAGACTCTGCTTTTCACTCTGCGGACCCATTTATACCAACAATGGTTATGGGCCCAGAGACACGCATCTTACTGCGGACTTTTTAAAAATTTAAATTAACATTCGCTAAAACGAAAGTGCGACTTACAGTTAAGCCTAAGGGCTGAAATCAAAAGTATTTTTGATTCTATTTTTATAAAGAAGCTACTATAGCTGATTAAATATGTCGCAAGTATTAAATATAGAAAAGTTATCCAAAAATAATTTTGACACCTGGAAGCTGCAGATAGAAGCTGTTTTAATCAAGAATGATCACTGGAGTTATGCTAACGGAACGAAAATTAAGCCCGATGAAGGCGCCGAAGGCGAAGAAAAATGGCTCGAAAATGACCTTAAAGCTAGGGCCGATTTAATCCTAGCAATTACCCCAAGTGAGTTGTGTCATATTAAACATTGTACCACCTCAAATGAAGTATGGAATAAATTAAAAGAAGTTTACGAATCGAGAGGACCGGCAAAGAAAGCCACCCTGTTGAAGCAGCTACTCTTTAAGAAAATGACTGACAGTGAAAATATGTCCGATCACCTCAATATTTTCTTTGATATAGTGGACAAGCTAAAAGAAATGGACATTCAAGTAGCCGAAGACCTATTATAAATTTTGCTCTTATACAGTATTCCTGACAGCTATGAAAATTTGAGGTGCGCCATAGAAGCAAGAGATGAATTGCCGCAGCCTGAAGCTCTGAAAATTAAAATGATGGAAGAATACGAGTCAAGAAAAACTAAAAAGCATCAAGAATCATCAAATGCGTATTTTACAACTCACAAGAAAAATCTTCCTGAAAAGAACAAAAAAGAAATCTTAAAGCCTGTGCAGAACAAGAACACGTATGGCGAAAGAAATTATGCAATCTTCAAATGCAATTACTGTTCAAAAGTAGGGCATAAAGCCTCAGAATGCAGAAAGAAGATCTCAGACAGAAAATTCACTTCATCGAATAAATATAAAGATAGATCTTTCATGGTTGAAGATAGTACAGAGTTCACGATGGCAGCCAGTAACTCTTTCCAAGAACATTCCGAGTGGTGTCTCGATAGCGGTACGACATCACATATGGCTCATGACAAGAATTTGTTTATAGATTTCGAACCTAGAATTGGATCATTTATAAAATTAGCTGTAGATGAAATAGCGGAGATCACAGGTGTTGGAACAGTCAAATTAAAAGTTCCCAGTAATCACGGTGTAACCAATTTAAAGTTAACAAATGTTTTGTGCGTTCCAAAATTGAAATGCAATTTAATGTCTATATCAAAAGCTACTGCAAACAACTGCCGAGTTGTATTTACCGAAAAATGTGCAAAAATTACGGAGCAGGACGGCTCTCTGATTATAAGTGCTACGAGAAAAGGTGATTTATATTTTTTTTCAGCCGCATGTGGATATCGCTGCATCAACTCAGGTAAGCAACTTTCATAAATGGCATTTAAAATTAGGACATTTAAATGAAAAAGATTTAAAATTATTAAAATCTGAAAATATGTTAAGAGATTTAAATTTTAATGAAAAAGATTCCTTAAAAGATTGTAAAGTATGTATTAGGTCTAAACAAACTGTGAAACCATTTTGTAAAGAAAACAAATTTCATAGTGATGAATTATTAGAAGTAGTTTATTCTGATTTATGTGGCCCTATAAATGTTAAATCCCATGGCGGATCACGTTACTTTATTACTTTTTTGGATGATAAATCTCGTTACATTGAAGTAATTTTTTTAAAAACAAAAGATGAAGCTAAGTACCCGTTCCGGAGATATAAAGCAGCAGTCGAAAATCGATTAAGAAAAAAAATTAAAATACTGCATACTGATAATGGATTGGAATATTGTGGCGAAGAATTCAATAAATATATTGAAGAATGCGGTATTAAACGCGAATATTCCTCACCAATGACCCCTCAGCAAAATTCTAGAATTGAAAGACAAAATCGTACATTATGCGAAATGGCGAGGTGTTTATTAATGCAATCAAACCTTCCAAATACATTCTGGGCTGAAGCAGTAAATTGCGCTGCATATATTAGAAACAGGTGTCCCACTAAAGGAATTAAAGAAAACAAAACACCTTTCGAATTGTTTTTCGGTTATAAACCAACTGTTAACTATTTTAAAATTTTCGGACAGAAATGTTTTGTTCTAAATAAAGAATCAAAAGGGAAGTTTGAAGCTAGGTCACACGAACATATATTCGTTGGCTATTCAAATGAATCACGCGCTTACAGATTATGGAATAAGGATACCAGAAAAATTGTCATAAGTCGTGATGTTCGATTTATAGACGAATTTGAAATAAATGATTCAGCCACTACTGATCAATTAGAATTAATTTTTCCGTCTGAGAATAAATGCAATGATTGTAATATTAAAAATGAAACTCCTATCCTTACTCAAACCGCAGACAGGGGGGAAAACAGCGGATCGATTTCCTATCCCCCTGAATGCAACGGAGAAAGTTTCTCTTTTTGGAAAGGGGGGGAAGGCTCGCTTTCTGAAGGGGGGACGTGAAAGATGTGAGTGGAGGGGAGGAGAGTGTTGACGATATATGTAAACAAGAGAAAGGGATTAATAAAAACAATCCTATTTTTAAACGCGGTCCAGGCCGACCTAAAAAAATTAAAAGTTGGAACTTTCAAAAGTCTCATAAGGAGTGTATTACAGATACAAAATATAAAGATGAAACTTCTCAATTAGCTGATAACTCATTTAATGAAATTAATCCCAGCGTAATCGACGCGCTAAATGGAGATTATGCTAAAAATTGGGAAAACGCGATGAAATTAGAATATGATTCTTTAGTTAAGCAAAACGCTTGGGAAATTGTAGATAGACCAAAAGATAAAAAGGTAATTGGGTGTAAATGGGTTTTAAAAACAAAATTCAAACCAGATGGTCAAATTGAAAAATTTAAGGCCAGATTAGTTGCCAAAGGGTGTTCACAGAAACAAGGTATAGATTTTGAGGAAAATTTTTCACCAGTAGCCAGATTAAGTTCTATAAGAACTGCAATCGCGTATGCTATCCAGAATGGTTTCACAGCATACCAGTTAGATTTCATTATGGCATATGTTAACGGCAATTTGAATGAAGAAATTTTTATGGAACTTCCTGAATTTTTTGAAAATGATATACACGAAAATAAAGTGTGTTTATTAAAAAAATCTTTGTATGGCCTTAGGCAGTCAGGAAGACAGTGGTTTAAGAAATTAGATGAGAAATTGAGAAAAATGAAATTTAACCCTTTGAATTCCGACAAATGTGTCTATTACTCAAAATATCCTTTTGATGCTATTATAATCGTCTATGTCGACGATTTAATTTGTCTCACTAAAAGTGAAGAGCACTATTTTGATATAAGAAATAAATTAGCAGAATCTTTCAAAATGAAAGACATGGGCCTTCTGCATTATTGCTTAGGCATTGAATTTAATCAAGATAGGGACAGCATCACTATAACACAAAAGAAATACATTGAAGATTTATTAAATAAATTTAATATGGAAGATTCTAGAGTGGTAAATACACCTTTAGATAACAGTGTAAAATTAACTAAACAAATGTGTCCAAATACAGAAGAAGAGAAATCATATATGTCAAAAATTCCTTATAGACAATTAATTGGTTCTCTTATGTATCTGTCGGTTGCTACCAGACCAGATATCACCCATGCTGTAAATTATTTAAGTCAGTTTAATAACAATCCAGGAAAACCTCACTGGATAGCTGCTAAAAGAATACTAAGGTATCTCAATGGCACTAGAAATTTAGGAATTGTGTATTACAGAGACGATAAACCATTGACAGCATTTGTTGATGCCGATTGGGCATCGGATATAAATGATAGAAATCATATACAGGATACGTCTTTAAGTATGCCGGTGGACCTATTTCTTGGGAATCTAGAAAACAGCGAACCGTTGCTCTATCCACAACAGAATCTGAATATATGTCTCTGTCCGAATCCGCAAAAGAGACAATTCATGTTAGATATTTCTTAAAAGAACTGGATCCTGAAATTGTATCAAGTCCAACTGCAATCATGTGCGACAATCAGTCCGCACTGAGATTAGTAAAAAATCCTGTTCATCACAATCGATCTAAGCACATTGACATCCGTCATCATTTTGTGCGAGAAGTTTACAATAATAAACTAATTGACATTAAATATATTTCATCAGATGAACAACCTGCAGATATTTTAACAAAAAGTTTAAATGCATATAAACATGAAAAATGTTGTGGTATGATAGGACTTAATACTCAGGACTGAAGAACTTAAAAATATATATATATATTTAAACTGTGTTTTCATTAAGAAATTAACTGCTTATATTTTACGTATTTTATTTTATTATATTAACCATAATTATTTGCTTATAATTCTATTTCTTTACTAACACTTTTCTTATTTTAAGTAACTCTTGCATAAAAATAATTTTCTGTAATTTTTAATATGCTATTATAATGCATAAATATGTTTTATTTTCGAAACATTTATTGAAAAAGGGGGAAATGAAGGATTTCAATGCATGTTTCCTCATATCAGCTGTTAACTAGCTCACCACCTGTCATGACGTCAGATGTGACGTAACTGTATTACGTAATCAACAGCGCATCTTCGTCTCTCTGAGAGAGAAGTTTATATGAGTCTGTACGAGAAAGCTTTACTAAGCGAGCGGCAAGAAATGCCCGCATTATGTTATTTTACTTTTCTATATTATTAAATGTTGTGATTGTTCAAAAGACTCTGCTTTTCACTCTGCGGACCCATTTATACCAACAGGAAGTCGTGTGGCTGTTACACACCAGATTTTTTTAGAAATACTAAGTTTAATAGTTCTACAGAATTCTATCAAGAATATTTTTACTTCCATTGCCCTACTACCGTAGGTAATGGAAGTATTGTATTCAGTCTAAAAATTAGATATCGTTTTTTCGCCTGATTTACACGTTTTAAGGTCCCCTGAGTCCAAAAAAGTGGTTTTTAGCAATTGGTCAGTGTGTATGTATGTGTGTTTGTGTGTGTATGTATGTGGAGAATCTTCTGGCTATTATAGCTCAGAAACTAATAAAGATAGAGCTACGAAACTTTAGAATTGAAATACGTCTAGTGTACAGATGAAATTTCCAAATTTTGATGAAAATTGAAAAACCGGAAGTGGGACCGTAAGTCCGTATCTCAAAAACGGCTCTAGCGATTTTCTTCAAACTTGCTATATAAACACTCTATTAGATGTCCTTTCGAATGATATAGGTGGTTAGTTCAGGAAAATTGATAGGCGTCCTGTATAAATAGCTAAATTTCAGGCCTCGCAAAGGCGTTCCTTTATAAACGGTCGTACGGATTTTTTTCAAACTCGCCATTTTAACTCACTTTTAAATATGCTTTTGTATGTAATTATTGTTTTCCAGTCAATAATTGAGTTTAACTGGAAGTGGGACATCGGAAACCGGAAGTGGGACCTTAAGTCAGTATCTCAAAAACGGCTCTAAGGATTTTCTTCAAATTTGCTATATAAACACTCTATTAAAGCTATATTACACGGATAAACACTTTTCAAGCGATACCAGGCGACATAATATAAAAGTACGGGAGAAAAAATCGCCTGGAAACCAAGCAACTTGAAGCAACTTTTTCCTGCCCGACCAAGATTGTCGTCAGGTGTTGCCGCTATGAACCAATGAAATGCTGCGAATGCTGACGTAATTGACGTCATTCCTCTTCTTCACGCCTCTTCATTCAAAAGGGGAACTTGGCGGTTTTCTTGAGATGCAATTTATTCCTCAAATGAATGTGGTAATTTTACTTTATCCTATATTATATAAATATTTATGTTTCGAATTCAAAATCTAATATAAAATGTGAGTGTATAGTTCACCTAATTTTTTATGTACGAAGCACGTTTCTTTCCCGATAACTTTTTTTTTTATTATATATTTTAAATGCGATATTTGATGAATTTTTCAAATAGCTATTGTCAGATTGTTTGTTCATAATTAAATATTAAATTTATCCATGTTGTATCTTTTCTTTTGTTACAATTGTAATAAAAGCACTTAACTTGATTGAGATATAGTGATTTTTAACAAAGTAGTTCTTTTCTACCAACCTCACATTTTAATAATTATACCATTGCTCTCAAATTTATTCTGTCAAAACGTAATTTTGTCGCAAATTTAATTTTAAACATATTTTGAAAAAAAAAAAAAAATTAGTCTTCTTTGTGAAATGAAAATAATTTACATACCATTAATATAATTTTAAAAAGTCTATCACCTGCTTAGCCATATCTTTATCTTTCTTTTTAAAAAATACATTTACTCTTATTTGTTACAGAGTTCAATAATATTTTAATGAATTTATTATAGGTAAATTTATTTTATTTATCAGTTTGTGTGTGCGTGTATATATATATATATATATCATGAAAACCTTTTCAAGCATTGCATTGTCCAAGATGAACAGAAACAAACCTAAATAATAAAGTAACCCAAACCCCGGAACCAAAGTAATTATATTGCTAAGGTATTTAATAACATATAATAGCAAAATCCTTTGAGAATGTGTGTGTATATATTAACCCTACAGGCAAATCACAAGTCTTGCCGCCTGCCTTCTTCCTTCCTTTCTTAAGTTTCTTAAATTATTTTTTCATAAATTTCGATATAGTTTATGTTTTTAAGTTAAAATTTGTCGTGTTAGTTTATTGATTCGTTTGTTTTGCAGGCTGTTAATTAATAAATCTGCTTTCTTTAAATATGTGTATTTCATCCCCTGATGACAATTTTTTTCATTTTTCTGAACTTCTCCTACATAAAGAAATTTTTAATCTAATTGGTCATTGGTGTTTCACTGATCTTGTATCCGTTGCTTGGCTTCTACTATGCTTAATAGATCATCATTATATATATATGTGCGTGTGTGTGTGTGTATACATATAGTGTTAATGCCTAATTTAGGCAAATCCATATATGAAATTCATATATATATATATATATATATATATATATATACACACACACACATAATATACATACACGCGCGCGCACAAATATATTTTGCTGATTCCAATAGGATATAATATTTTAAATTAGTATGATTTCGCCTTACCTTTATTACTTATTTTTTCAATTGTTAAAAACTTAATTCAATTAACTCAACAAACCAAGGGTAAATATAATAAAATATAACTACGTTTTCTATAGGCTCGGGTACGATGCCAGGTCGCGCTCGTCGGCCTAGCCGTTCTGAGTTTTTTAAGTTTTTTTTTTTTTTTTTTTTTGAAACTCGCGTGCGTATGGTAAAATATTTTAATTAAATAGTTCCTAATGTGTTTTAATCAAATTATGAATAAGAAAAATTAATACAGCGTTCGCTAGGTTTTTTCCTGTTTAATAAATGTACAAAATCGGTTGAATGATGCAGCTTTGTATATCAAATTAAAAAATCCAGATAGGTAGAACGACAAATATCAGTCTATTTACCATCACCCTAATCTATCTATCTATCTATATCTATATGTATATACATATACATACACATATAATTTTTCCATGAGCATAATGAAAAGAATGAGAACGAAAACTATATATATATTTATATATATAACCCAGTAAAAAGCAAAAGACAATTAGAAAAGAAACGGAAAATAGAATATAAAAAAGAAAAGAGAGAAAAAATGAAAGCATAGCAATGATCAACACGTCGTAATAAATTTATTATTTATTTATTTACAAAAACAGAGATCGTTATTTTGGTATCGTTAATAAGTTGTATGAAGTAAAAAAAATGTAATATTTAAAAAATAGGAAAGGCAGAATATTTAGCAGTTCGTCAAAATGAATAAATAAATAAATAAAAAGTTACATAATACTAACTAAATGATGCAATAAAATCAATTGCCAGAGATAATTTAATCCATTTCATACCTCTCAAATTAAATGATAAAATTAAATAAAATGAATGAATCAAAGAATTAATATCATCTTAATTTTCAAGAATTAAAACTCTGCGTCTAAAAGAAAAAAATAAAGAAAAGAAAAATAGTATAACACTGAAAAATTTAATTATGATTAAAAATTATGTTAATTTCACTTTAACAACCGACAAAAATAATATTGAAGGAATATTATTTATGTATATATTATCAAATCTTAAATTAGAGTTAATAGTTTTAGCTGCAAAATATACAATAGGTCTGATCAGCTATAAGAAAAAAGCTTCTGTGAACTTCGGAAGCAATACAAATCACGCCGACAGTGCGATAAATGCGAGTACAAAAATATCATTGTGTAGAGTGAATACTTTCTTAGCAACCCTAACCGAGTGTTGCTTGAAATTGCTAGCGACAAAAATCGCCTCGTCTAATACCGCTTTTAGATGTCCTTTCGAATGATATAGTTGGTTAGTTCAGGAAAATTGATAGGCGTCCTGTATAAATAGCTCAATTTCAGGTCTTCCAAGGGCGTTCCTTTAAAAACAGCTGTACGGATTTCTTACCTCGCTATATGTAAGCTTCATTTTATGTCTTTACATGTCTATATTCTCTTACCGGTAAAAATTTTAGGTTTTAACTTCTTTAGGTCAATTTTATATCTTCGGATCACATTATCTCTAAATAATCTGGTGTGAAACAACCACATGACTTCCATTACCCGCTATTACATGTATTATATGCATTTTTGAGAGATAATGTGATCAGAAAACATAAAAGTGACCAAAAAAGAAAATCGTTAGAGCCGTTTTTGAGATACCAACTTTCACAAAAAATGAATTATTGACCGGAACACAATAATTACATACAAAAGCATATTTAAAAGTGAGTTGAAATGGCGAGTTTGAAAAAAATCCGTACAACCGTTTTTAAAGGAACGCCTTTGCGAGGCCTGAAATTGAGCTATTTATACAGGACACCTATCAATTTTCATGAACTAACCAACTATATCATTCGAAAGGATATCTGATAGAGTGTTTATATAGCAAATTTGAAGAAAATCGTTAGAGCCGTTTTTGAGATACGGACTTACGGTCCCACTTCTGGTTTCCGATGTCCCATTTCCGGTTAAACTCAATTATTGACAGGAAAACAATAATTACATACAAAAGCATATTTAAAATTGAGTTAAAATGGCGAGTTTGAAAATAATCCGTACAACCGTTTTTAAAAGAACGCCCTTGGGAGGCCTGAAATTGAGCTATTTATACAGGACGCCTATCAATTTTCTTGAACTAACCAACTATATCATTCGAAAGGACATCTAATAGAGTGTTTATATAGCAAGTTTGAAGAAAATCGTTAGAGCCGTTTTTGAGATACGGACTTACGGTCCAACTTCCGGTTTCCGATGTCCCACTTCCGGTTTTTCAATTTTCACCAAAATTTGGAAATTTCATCTGTACGCCAGATGTATTTGAATTCTAAAGTTTCGTAGCTCTATCTTTATTAGTTTCTGAGCTATAATAGCCAGAAGATTCTCCACATACATACATACACACATACATACACACTGACCAATTGCCAAAAACCACTTTTTTGGACTCAGGGGACCTTAAAACGTGTAAATCAGGTGAAAACCCGATATCGAATTTTCAGACCGAATACAATACTTCCATTACCTACGGTAGTAGGGTAATGGAAGTAAAAAAATGCATATAATACGTGTAATAGTGGGTAATAGAAGTTGTGTGGTTGTTTCACACCAGATTTTTTTACTTTATCTTACCCTTACAGAAGAGAAAGTATTGTTTTATGGTCAATTTTTCAAAAGTGAGTTTTTGTTTTCTTTACATGTTCTGAGGTCTCATGAATACGAAAATCATGTTTTTAGCGAATGGTCTGTGTGTGTGTCTGTCTATCTGTCTGTGTGTCTGTTATCAGCATATCTCAAGAACAAATAGTAGAAGAAATTCCAAACTCGGTATTCTAAATGTGTATCATATAGGGATGCTACAGTAAGCTTTTCGTTTAGATAAAGCAAATGGTTCGTGTACAGGGACACTCAAAAGTATTCAAATACATTACGTCTATGGGGGATATTGCAGGTAAGTAGAGTTTAACATCTATAAACTGCACCAAACCAAATGAAACGAATATATATTTTTTGTAATAGAGATAGTCAAATGGGAAAATTTTTTTGTGTATGTAGGAGCCTCGACTCGCCCCTGGAGGGGGGGGGTCCCACTTAAAGGGAGTAAATTTTCCTGATGGGTATCTTTCGAAAAAGCTTGCCAATATCTTTAAAACGAATCGTTGAACCATCGATCTGCGATAAATTAAAATAAAGTTATACATTTTTTTTTTCTTTAATATAATATTGAGAATAAATACAACTTTTTTTAAAATATATTTAGCGTTATACTATTTTTCTAATATGGAAATCATCTGCATCATCACAAAAGATAATTTTTTTAAATAATAATTTTAATAAATTATTTTTAAAAAACAGAATTACTTTTAATGAACCGAATTAAATTTTATATAAATATAGGTGCATTAATGAAACAGGGGGTTGAGTGGGACGGTACCCCCCTCACACAGACCTAATTATCATATAAAACTCTTCCGAAGCCTAATTTGAATTATTTAACACAGGTGTACATAACAGCACTCGTTATCTTACCTCTTAATCAGCAACCTGTATTTATAGTATTAAATTTCAGGGTGAGAGAAAGTCGTGTGTGTGATACACCAGATTATTTACTTTCTCTTATCCATAGGGTCGAAAAAGTATTGTTTTAGTGTCAAATTATTGAACGTGAGTTTTATGGTCTGAGGTCCCCTGAATAAGAAAATCAGGTTTTCAGCGAATGATCTGCGTGTTTGTCTGTCTGTGTGTCTGTTATCAGCATATCTCAAGAACAAATAGCAGAAATTCCAAACTCGGTATTCTAAATGTGTATCATATAGGGATGCTACGGTAAGTTTTCGTTGAAATGAAGCAAATGGTTCGTGTATAGGGGCACTCATGGAAGTAAAAAAATGCATATAATACGTGTAATAGTGGGTAATAGAAGTTGTGTGGTTGTTTCACACCAGATTTTTTTACTTTATCTTACCCTTACGGAAGAGAAAGTATTGTTTTATGGTCAATTTTTCAAAAGTGAGTTTTTGTTTTCTTTACATGTTCTGAGGTCTCATGAATACGAAAATCATGTTTTTAGCGAATGGTCTGTGTGTGTGTCTGTCTATCTGTCTGTGTGTCTGTTATCAGCATATCTCAAGAACAAATAGTAGAAGAAATTCCAAACTCGGTATTCTAAATGTGTATCATATAGGGATGCTACGGTAAGTTTTCGTTGAAATGAAGCAAATGGTTCGTGTATAGGGACACTCATGGAAGTAAAAAAATGCATATAATACGTGTAATAGTGGGTAATAGAAGTTGTGTGGTTGTTTCACACCAGATTTTTTTACTTTATCTTACCCTTACGGAAGAGAAAGTATTGTTTTATGGTCAATTTTTCAAAAGTGAGTTTTTGTTTTCTTTACATGTTCTGAGGTCTCATGAATACGAAAATCATGTTTTTAGCGAATGGTCTGTGTGTGTGTCTGTCTATCTGTCTGTGTGTCTGTTATCAGCATATCTCAAGAACAAATAGTAGAAGAAATTCCAAACTCGGTATTCTAAATGTGTATCATATAGGGATGCTACGGTAAGTTTTCGTTGAAATGAAGCAAATGGTTCGTGTATAGGGACACTCATGGAAGTAAAAAAATGCATATAATACGTGTAATAGTGGGTAATAGAAGTTGTGTGGTTGTTTCACACCAGATGTTTTTACTTTATCTTACCCTTACGGAAGAGAAAGTATTGTTTTATGGTCAATTTTTCAAAAGTGAGTTTTTGTTTTCTTTACATGTTCTGAGGTCTCATGAATACGAAAATCATGTTTTTAGCGAATGGTCGGTGTGTGTGCCTGTCTATCTGTCTGTGTGTCTGTTATCAGCATATCTCAAGAACAAATAGTAGAAGAAATTCCAAACTCGGTATTCTAAATGTGTATCATATAGGGATGCTACGGTAAGTTTTCGTTGAAATGAAGCAAATGGTTCGTGTATAGGGACACTCATGGAAGTAAAAAAATGCATATAATACGTGTAATAGTGGGTAATAGAAGTTGTGTGGTTGTTTCACACCAGATTTTTTTACTTTATCTTACCCTTACGGAAGAGAAAGTATTCTTTTATGGTCAATTTTTCAAAAGTGAGTTTTTGTTTTCTTTACATGTTCTGAGGTCTCATGAATACGAAAATCATGTTTTTAGCGAATGGTCTGTGTGTGTGTCTGTCTATCTGTCTGTGTGTCTGTTATCAGCATATCTCAAGAACAAATAGTAGAAGAAATTCCAAACTCGGTATTCTAAATGTGTATCATATAGGGATGCTACGGTAAGTTTTCGTTGAAATGAAGCAAATGGTTCGTGTATAGGGACACTCAAAAGTATTCAAATACATTACGTCTAGGGGGGAAATAGCAGGTAAGTAGAGTTTAACACCTATAGACTCAGACTGCACTAAACCAAATGAAACAAATATATATTTTTTGTAATACAGATAGTCAACTGGGAAAAAATGTTGTGTATGTAGGAGCCTCGCCTGCCCCCCCCTGGGGAGGGAAGGCCCCCCTCGAGGGGAGTAAATATCATGATGGGTATCTTTCAAAAGAGCTAGCCAATACCTTTATAACGAATGGTTGAACCATCGATCTGCGACAATTTAAAATAAAGTTATCGATTTTTTTCATAAAAATAAATCACGATAACTCCCGAAATAATACTCCAAATCGAACCAAATTTGGACAGCCATCTTATCTTATAAATATCTTGGATGAGTTCGTTAACCAAGTTATTCCCATTTTTTGTTTTCAAGTGGGGGCCACTTGAAATTTTCGAATCCACATTGTAAAAAAGCGTATTTAAGGCCGGATTTTCTTAAATTTTGATGTAAATATAGACCACATAAGGGTCTTAATGAACTTTATTAATGAACTTTATCTGCCATTTTCAAGAAAGTAGCGGAAATTTCAAGTTAAGCGGGGCCACTTGAAATCAGGCTACCACTTGAAAACTTAAAATCACAATAACGTCAGAAATAATACTCAAAATCGAACCAAATTTGGTCAGTCAACTATATCTTGAATGAGGTTGTTAACCAAGTTTCTCCGCCATTTTGTTTTGAAGTGGAGACCACTTGAAAAGTTCAAATATAAATTGTAGCGTATTCCAAATTTCTTTGAATTTTGATGTATACATAGACCATATAAGTGTCTCAATCCAATTTATTAATTAACTTTATCTGCCATATTTAACAAAGTAGCGTATATCTTAAGTTAAGCAAGGCCACTTGAAATCAGTCTACCACTATATATTTTAAAATCACGATAAATTCTGAAATAATACTCCAAATCGAACCAAATTTCGACAGTGATATTATCATATAATTATCTTGAACGTGTTCACTGGGCAACTTGTCCCGGCATCTTGTTTCTAAGTTGCAGCCTCTTGAAATCACACTACCACTTTAAAATATGCCATCACTATAACTTTTAAAATACTAAACTAATTCAAATAAAAGTTGGATAGTGAACTTATTGTTCAAATATCTAGGATAAGTTCACTTGGTGACTTGATCCGCAATTTTATTTCTAAGTGGCGGCCACTTGCAAATTTATCATTACGGTAACTTTAGTAATACAATTCGCATTAAATTTGGATAGTTGATTCATCATTCAAATATCTCAGATAAGTTCGCTGGGCAACTCACTGCGCTTTTTTTTTCAAGTGGTGCCACCTGAAACTTTCTTAAGACGATAATTTTTAAATACTGATTTAATTTAAACTAGAACTGGACAATGAACTTATCACACAAATATATTGGATGATTTCGCTGGGCAAGTTTTTTCGCCATTTTCTTTCCAAATCGCAGCCACTTAGACTGCCACTTGAAAATTTGCCATAATAATAACTTTTGAAACACGGCACTCATATGAACCACAGTTTGACAGTGAACGTATGCTTCAAATATCTTGGATGTGTGTGCTGAGCAACTTGTTTCACTGTGTTGTTTCCAAGTGGCAGCCACATGAAAATTTGTTATCACGGTAACTTTTGAAATGCTTAATCAATTCAAATCAAAGTTGAAAAATGGATTTATCATTCAAACAACAAAAATCTAGAAATTTCATGTAACTCGTGAACCAATCACGTTATTGCGTCTACCTTTGGTATATCGATAATAAGTATTTTCTCGCCAAAAGTCGCCAAAAAAAGTCGCCATAGGGGAAAAGTCGCCAAATTTGGCGCCAAACGCATTACCTGCCTTATTGGATATTTTTAATGGGTTTTTAAGGGGATAGGCTATTTTAATACTAAAACTAACTAGAAATGCAGAAAACTAACATTTTATCAACTTACTAAGCCTCTTTGACACAATTTCTGAAAAAAAAAAAAAAAATCAAATTTACAACGATATCTTAGATGAGCAACTTTCTCTCTGCCATTTTGATCCATCTTTCAACAAGATCACTTTTGAGATTTTGAATTTATTTGAACTATATGTGTACTGTAGACTTATCTCACAAATGTGTTTGATATTTTTGTCAACTTAACCCACCATTTTGTTTCCAAACACCGGCCACTTGAAAATTTTAAATCCACATGAAAAGGTATTTATGAACCGATGTGCGTAAAACTCCATATGTGCATAGCCTCCATCAATATTTCTACCCAGTCCATTAATAATTGTAGCCGCCATTTTGAAACAAAATGACGGCTACTTGATAAGAAAAAATAAATCAACCTACCCTTACGAATAAGCCGGAAGGACACTTTTAAAATTTGGTCCCATAGACCATAATGATAAAGAATTTTTCTTTGTGTCCCTGTAAAATCTATAAGTGCCAGATTATCCTAAATCTATACAGATTGAGTAACTTGTGTTTCAGATTGAACTGTTTTGAATTTTTTTGAAAATGGCTTCAGTGCGTTTGGTAGATATTAACCATATGACGGCCTTTGAAAAGAGCAAAATTGTAATGTTGATTTCGCTGCATAGTTTTTTTTCAATGCACTAAATTAATATTTATTTCAACTTAAGATTGAAAATGTAACTGTGTAAGGATTATAATCATTATAAATATTATTTACGACCTTCAAACTTGAAAAACAAGCTAAAATTCTATAAGTATACAATTTTGAATTATAAGTTTTATTGTGGGAAAAAGAACAGCTCAGTGACCGGATATATCCGTCAACGGCGGTCAGATTGTTAAATCCAAATTTCCTCACAACGGCATAGATTGGGCCATATGTTGCTTATGTCAAAAACATAGTGATGAAGAATTGATTTGCCTTGCTATATATACTTCTGAATCACTCGTTCTAGCTGGCTACAGGAAGTTTTCAGAAAATATAATGTAATTTCCGACTAACTGTACAGTGTGCTCCTTGGTTTAGATTTCAAATATTTAAATCAATGCTAAGAAATAAAAGGAATATTTAGAAAAAATAAAGCACAAAAGGTGTGTCATTAACTTTAATAAAACAAAACATGACATGGCAAATAAACGCAAACATTTGTCATCTTTGCCCAGTATGTCATCTCAGGATAATTCACAGTACAGTCCACAGTCTGTATTAGAACCAAACGAAAAAAAGCAATGTTTGTTATCCGTACAACATTATCTATTAAAATGAAAGGCGAAATATGTTTCATATGTAATGGAAAGAACACTACTTGGTGGTTTTTGTATAAAGTTACTTCTTTATAAGACGATAAACTTATGAAATGCGCCGAAATTACAAATAATGTTGAACATAAAGCATTCCTCGAGCATAGAGATTTAGTTTCTAAAGAAGCAAAGTATCATTCAAAGTGCTATATATATTTAACAAATTGCCTACGACCATCAAGTGAAGTAAAAAAAAGAAGAGGTCAGGTCTATCTCTTAAAGTATATGGATTTTACTTCTGTTGCAGGATTCGTAAGAGAAAAAATCTAGGCTTTTGAATGTGGAAACACTGAATTTTTTTCAAAATATCTCATCATAAAACTCAATTTACTAATAGTTTAGCAAATCTTGTGCTTCTGGGTCTGGAAAGTAAAAACCTTCCAAATACACATACTACTCGTTTACGTGAGAGAACACTAGATCGCTTCTTACAACTCAAAGCTCAACTTTGAAGCAGGGATTACTTTCTCTATCGAGATGGTGCTAATATATTTCAAAACGTTCAGTCTGAAAATCTTGATGTTAGAGATATTGCATAAGGAAGATTCATCAAACAAATTAGAAGAGTGATAACCCAGAAGAAAATTACTTTTGCTAGTCACTTGTATGATGATCAACAAACGGCAAGCGTACCTCCAGAACTTCTGGCTCTAGTGCGTTATCTACTTCATGGTTGCACTTCAGTACCGAATGCAACTAGAGCAACTCAGCATGTTTTGACTATCATCCAATTAATAGTTTTCAACCGTCGTGAACGTATTCTAAGAGGCAACGTTATTCGTCATAACCATAAGAAAAGCCATGAACCACATATTCCATTATATCCTGGCCTTTGTCTTTTTTAAAGAGCCCAAAATAATACAATAACTGAAGTCATACATGAAAAAGACCTCTCAATATCACCAAACAGAATTCGGGAGATAACAGTAAGTGTTGCTTACTTAGAGGTTCTCAGAACTCAGGAAGAAGATGTCGTATGCCCATCAAACTTGCTTCACGGTCTTTTTGTCATTGGTGCGTACGACATTATTGATTCTAATTGCTGTAGTACAACTTTAGAATCATCATTCCATGGAACAGCGATTTCTATTTTTCAGATCCCTGGGAAAGTTGAAGTTGCTGAGCCTCGTGAAATTGTTAAAAGGGATCTCTTGTATTGATCAAAGTGACAGAATAGTGCCAGAGCTTCCAGATAGTTATAGTATTATCAAGCCTCTGATACCGTCGTCAAAGGTACCAATTGTTCCAAAAGCAAACCAGACCACTTCTTTCGAAGTGTCAATTTCAGAATTTGGATCTGAGTAGAAAATGGAACAGGATTAGTTAGATCATATTATCACTGATAGAAAAGATGGAAATTTAGATATTTCATGGACAGCTTTTCATGGTTCAAAGAAAAAGTTTTCATCGATTGAATTAACTCATTGTTCTCTTTTACCCCTTTCAATGAAAGTTTTTTTCTAGCAAGCAACTTCATTTGTATGCAATGGAACAAATAAAAAAAATTACTACATTTTTAAATCTAGGTTAAACTCCTGTCATATGTGTGGATCAACCTCTATTAGCTTTGACAAAATCTGTCCAGTGGAACTGGCCTGATTTTTACGTTTATTCCAAGTTTGTAGCCATAACTGGAGCTTTTTTGAAGTACAGATCTTTTTTGAAAGTGCTTGGCCCGATTCTGAAAGATAGTGGTTGGACTACTTTGTTTCAAATTCTGAAATCAAGACAGAAAAGAGCAAAAGCATCTCTTAAAGTTAAACATGTCACAAAAGCAAGAACCATTCATCAGAAGACTGCTGTGGTTTTAAACATACTACTTAAAGAAGTGTTTGTGCAACAAAATCCAAAGATTTCGTTTGAAAAATGGATTGATAAAAAACGTTCATACTGTCCAACTTTTCGATTCTAGCTTCTAGTGTAAAACCTAAAGATACGTCTGTCTTTATTCGGTCAGTCAGAGATGGTAACTACAAATTGTATAAACAAACGCTGAAAAAAATAGCACCTTTTTAATAGATGATTTAAAAAGAAGCTTTCATTAGTAGTGTGAATGCTCCACCATAGAATATACATTTATAGATATATTGGAATTAAAAAGTATCTTAAAGATGTTAAAAAAAAAAAAAAAAAAGAAAATCGAAATCAGACCATTAGGAGTTCAGATAACAAAAACAATTAGTGCCTCTATATGGCAGTTGACAGCGGCCATCTTTGAAGGCCGCTATCGGGGTGTTTAAAAAAAAAAAAAATTAATTTAAAATGAGAATAACATTATAATGAAAAAAATCTGGAGTTACTCTACTCGACTTTCCGAACATTGAGTAATTAACAGTTTTGTAGATAACGTAAAGAAAGAGGAGTTGTTAAGCAAACAAAAGAGAGAAAACCATAACAGAGTGTTTGAATATTTTTCTCCGTGTATTACGCGATGTTTTATTTAACGCTACTGAATTTTGAGCCCATAGATCATAATGATAAAGAATTTTTCGTTGTGTCCCTGCAAATACCTATAAATGCTAGATTAACCAAAGTGCTTATAGTTAGTGCAACAGTGATTTATAATATTCATATAAATTTTCAGCTCAATTGAATAAGGCGTTTAGACGTTATCGCACTTTTAAAAATATGGCTCCATAGACCATAATGATAAAGTATTTTTCTTTGTGTCCCTGTAAAAAAACTGTGAGTGCTAAATTCACCAAAATCTATACAGTTGGTGCAACTGTGATCTATAACATGTGTACAAATTTTTTGCTCAGATTAATAAAGTGTTTAGACCAGGGCGCGAAATTTCCGCTCGCCGTTGGCGAGTGGAAATTTTACTGTGGCGATTAAAATTTCGGTCTAAATATAGAAAGAATTCTTACAGTATACGGTGCTACCAAATAAATAAATAAATAAATAATATAAATTTTAAAACGTAAAATGATGCAAATGTTAGGTAGTGTAACCAGACATTCTCTTTTTAAGAGGAGAGTCCTCTTTTTCAACGCTCTACCCTCCTAAACGAAAAAAGACATTACAGGACTAAAAAGTTCTCTTTTTTATGTTTTCCGTCCTCTGTCCTCTTTTTTTAAATGAAAAGGATTTAGTCCTTAATTTTAAAAATTTCACAAAACTGGGAAGTTCAATCGGACGTTGGAAATTTAATTTTCAACTACAAAAGGGTTTTATTCATTCTACTTAAAATTTTAAGCTAAATTTATTGGTTTGTAAATATTTCATTTTTTTTAAATTCAAGCTCATAATCATTCAACAAATAAAAGCCTTAAAGATATACAATCCCAGCAATGTTGAATCCCGGAAGGGGCTATTGGGCTACACCCTTCTCCCCACCCAAGCTTAATCAAAATTATATTTTTTATTTAAAATCCATATAACTGTTGTTCAATATCTTTCTTTTAAAAGAAAAAGTAATAGAAACGTGAAAATGCACTTGTGATCTTACTAGTTCTGGTAAGCCTGGTGTTGCTATGATCAAGTCAAATACAGATAAGTGATAGCGGTTTTTGGATAGTTATTTCATTGTAATTTTTATTGAATTATTGAAAGTTTTGTATTTTGTTTTTGTGATTCTTATTATCAGATGAGTAAAAATTGTAAAATGAAACTGTTTTGGTTCACATAAGCTGGAACATTAACATTAGCTAACATTTGACCATTTGGCACCGCTGAATTTCAATTTTAATTGTTATGAATTTAGTAAATTGTATGATTTGGCGAGATTTTGGTGACAAAACTTGCGACTTAGCAATGAAATTTGTGATTTGGCGGCAAAAGTTGATAGTTGACGACGAAATTTTTGACTTGGCGACAAAATTTGGCGAGCTTGGCGATGGAGAAAGACAGCTTTGGCGTCATTATATTTTCTTTTCCCGCGAAAACCTCATATCTCTTCACAGACCAATATCTTGTTTCGACAAGATAAAAAGTCAAAGGAAGCTTTAGCGTATTACTCTCAATCGTAAGTTTTAAATTATTGCCTAAACTGACATTCTAAACTATTCACCACAAACGATATTTGTATTAAGATTGACGTATTATTTTCTATATATATAAAAGAGCAGAGTCTGTGTGTGTGTCTGTCTGTCTGTCTGTCCGCTAGAGAATCCTAGGCCGTTTCACCGAGCGGGACCAAATTTGGCACGGTTAATGTTTACGACCCGAGAAAGACAACGCCGCAAGCGATTTTACAAAATTTGCAAAAACAAATAGAATTACAGTTAGGCCGTTCAAAATTGGTACAGATAGGTTTAAGAGGCCTGCAAGTCGAATGGGGATATTTTCGATTGTGTAAAGTTATTAGGAGGGGCGAGAAGGGGGGAGGGGAGGGGGGGCAAAAAAATAAAAATAGTGTCAGATCGTTCAAAATTGGTACATAGAGGTTTTGGATACTTACAAATCGATTGCGGATGATTTTGAATTTGAAAAATTATTAGGAGGGGCGGTAAGGGGGGGCGGGGCTATGGGCAAAAACAAATAGAAATACAGTTAGGCCATTCAAAATTTGTACAGATAGGTTTTAGAGGCCTGCAAATCGAATGGGGATATTTTTGAAAGTGTAAAGTTATTAGAAGGGCCGGGGAGGGGGGGACAGAGGGTAAAAAAAAATAGAGTTGGATCATTCAAAATTGGTACATTGAGGTTTTCGATACCTACAAATCGATTGCGGATATTTTTGAATTTTTAAAATTATTGGGAGGGGCGGGAAGGGGGAGGGAGCGGAAGAGTAAAAAAATAAAAATAGAGTTAGATCGTTCAAAACTGGTGCATAGAGGTTTTTGATACTTACAAATCGATTGCGGATATATTCGAATTTGTAAAATTATTAGGGCGCTCATATATATGCATTCGCGCGTGCGCATCGCGCACGGGTCTACACTGCCGTAGGCAGTGGGGACCCGGTGCGACATTTTTCCCGATCAGAGTTTTTTTTCTTTTTTTTTTCACATGATAAAAATTAACGCAATTTTGAGAATTCATTAATTATAATGATTCATTTAAAAATAGTGACCAGCGAAGCGGGCGTAGCCTGCTAGTAATTTTATATTTTTAAATGATTAATTAAAGCGTTTAACAAGGTTTTTAATTAACACACTTTTATTAACTTGATATGATGCAACTATTAATGTATGTAACGGAATTTTGCAATTCAATTTTCGGCAACTTCTTGTCGGCCAAAGGACCAGAAATTTTGCACACGACTTCATAATCAATGACAATACTAGATACAAGTGTTTCCAGGCACTTTTCCCATCGGGGACAGGTTCCAAGGGCAAACAAAAAATCTATACTTATACAAAACTATCGTATGTGACAAAGGATTTGGATGTATTCCTATAATGTCGAGTGGACAATTAATTTTTTTTTTTAAATAAAGATTTAAAAGTATGTAATAGTTTTCTAAAGCCTTTATTAGTTCATTTTTCAATAAAAGAGTGTTTTATATATTTTTTTAAATGGTATAATTTTATTTATCAGAATAAGGGAATTCGAGTAATGAAATACTTTAATTTAAATTTAAATTTTCATGAAAATAAACTTCAACGGAAAACTCATTAAAGTCGTCCCTGGTTCATTTGTTAAAGGGATTCCTGAATGTTCCAAATTCTACCATGCCAGTTTAATTCATTTATCATCGATTTACAAGATTTTTTTTTTTTTTCTTTTAACGATGACATTTATCTTTTACATTATAGCATGTATGTCATAAAGCTAAGTCTAAATTTTCTTAGCCCTAAGATATGTTGATTTTAGTTACTTATTTTTTTATTAACTTTTATTTTATTTGTTTAAAATCACGGATAAAATTTTATTTCGTTTTTCTAAGTATATTGTTGTAATTGTGACGTCATATTTTCTGTTAAATTAAACTTTTTTTTACTTTCCGAACACTATAGTGAGGAAAGTATTGTAATCATGTCAAAAATCCGAATTCGAGATTTTGATGTTTCTATACGTTTTGAGGTCCCCTGAGTCCGTTTTCACTATTTTTACGATGATGTATGTATGTATGTGTGTGTGTATGTGTGTATGTGTGTATGTGTGTATGTGTGTATGTTTGTGAACACGCTAGCGTCTAAAGGCTTTGTTCGATTAACCTGAAAGTTGGTACGTATATTGTAAGTCACCATAGTACGAACCCTATAGATTTTGGTGAATCTAGCACTTATACTTTTTTTACAGGGACACAAAGAAAAATTCTTTATCATTATGGCCTATGGGACCAAAATCTTAAAAGTGCGATAGCATCTAAACGCCTTATTCAATTGAGCAAAAATTTTATACCCATATTATAGGTCACAGATACTCAATCAGTATAGATTTTGGAGAATCTAGCACTTATAGTTTTTTTACAGGGACACAAAGAAAAATTCTTTATCATTAAGGCCAATGGGGCCAAATTTTTAAAAGTGTGATAGCGTCTAAACGCCTTATTAATCTGAGCAAAAAAATTTTACACATGTTATAGGTCGCATTTGCACCAACTGTATAGATTTTGGTGAATCTAGCACTACAGTTTTTTTACAGGGACACAAAGAAAAATTCTTTATCATTATGGCCTATGAGACCAAATTTTTAAAAGTGCGATAGCATCTAAACGCCTTATTCAATTGAGCTGAAAATTTGTATGAATATTATAAATCACTGTTGCACTAACTATAAGCATTTTGGTGAATCTAGCATCTATAGATTTTTACAGGGACAAAACGAAAAATTCTTTATCATTATGATCTAAGGGCTCAAAGTTCAGTAGCGTTAAATAAAACCTCGTGTGATATATGGAGAAAAAAACACTCTATTATGGTTTTCTCTCTTTTGTTTGTTTAGCAATTCCTCTTTCTTTATTTTATCTACAAAACTGTTAGTTACTCAATGTTCGGAAAGTCGAGTGGAGTCACTCCAGATTTTTTTTTTAATCAGATTACTATATTGTTTGAAAACATGAATAAAATTTTATTATATTTTCAGTGATCATTTTTATTATCATTTGCACGTGACATAAGCATCAGATTATAAATTTTTGCAATGAAAGCTATAGAAAATGTCGGCTTCATCACAAGAAAAATCACTTTTTAACTTGTAACTTTTAAGCAATTGAAGTTATCGAAAAAGTTTAAGTAAAAAAGTTATTCTTTAGGGTAAGGCGGTAATTCACCTGATTTGAAGTATTTTCCTATTTTCAATATTAAAGAAATTATGGGCAAATGAAAATTTCCACCCCCCACCATTTCCACCCCCTTAGAGCTGGATGCCCCATCTACGAACTCGACCAAGATTTTTACTGTCCTCTCTGTCCCTGAGTTAAAAACAGTTGATAACATGAAAAATATGCAAATTTTAAAATATTTTGATATGTAGGCTCAAAATATGTATAAAATTTGCAAAAAAAAAAAAAAAAAAAAAAAAAAAAAAAAAAAAGCTCTTTTTCAAAGCATCATAAGTCAAATTTAAATAAAGATATTTTTATTCTGAAAATTTTATTTTTATCATTGTAAGGTCCTTAAGGGAGTTAACTATTCTCAAAACTATAACCATGTTATTTAATATTTTACAGAAGATAACATTTTACATGCTGAAAAAATCATGAATATACATGAAAGTTCATAACTTCTATCGACAAAAAAAGAAAAAAGCTAGATTCATAGTAGTAGTTCAATCCCTAAAACAATTCCTCCAGAGTATTTTCTCAAAGTTTGAGTTTCATAAGGTTTCAATGATAAGTTCTAGAGTTATGATGTTTTACGATAAAACAAAATGTTAAAAATCTCATTTTGAGAAAAAGCAGAGAACATAATTAAAAATCAGATTTTACCTATTAAATAAAAAATAATTTTAATAAGTTCCTAATTTATTTACTTTTTTTAATTCATTTTATATGCAGTAACAATTTTTGATGCATATATTGAGTAAAATATTTATGTAAACAAACATTTACGGTCACTTCCGGTATCAAAAAGTTGCGAGTAACTAATATTAAAATGCCTGTAACTGAAGTTCTAAGCAAGATAGAAACAACATTCAAGATTTAGAAAGGTACAATGTCAGGATTTAATATAAAACCAGAAATAGAAAATCGGAGTTTTGACTGAAAATTGCATTTCAAAGGTAGGTAGGTACCTCCATACAGTATAACAGAAATACCAATTTTAAGAGCATAATATTTCATATACACTGATGGGAAAAAAAAATCCCAACACCAGGAAGGAGCTGTGCTAGATAAACGAAATTTGGTAGGCGTGTTTATACATCTGAAAGATGACTTCGATTCAAATTTCGAGCTACGCGCATAAGTGTGGCGCTAGTAGCGACACTATGAACATGCAATTGAGGTTTGTTTTAAATAAGCGCTGTAAGGTTCGTGATCGTTAGTTACAGTTGAGATTTGACGTAGTGGGTTAATGTTAGTCAAGGATGCCTCTAAGAAGACGAAGAAGCCATTATCAACAGCTCACTGAGTTTGAACGAGGTCGTATAGTAGGGCTACGAGAAGGTGGGTTTTCTTTCCGCGATATTGCAGAAAGACTTGGCAGGAATGTATCCACTGTGCATGAGTGTTGGCAGCAGTGGTCAAGGGAAGGTACTGCCTCAAGAAGACCAGGTTCCGGGCGGCCACGTGGCGCTACTGAGAGGGAAGACCACCGTGTTCGGCGTATGGCTGTGACTAATCGTACTGCGTCTGCAGCTGAAATTCGAGCTGCAGTTGGCACCACAGTGACACAACGAACTGTTACAAATCGGTTACTTCAAGGACAGCTCCGAGCCAGATGCCCTGTAGCGTGCATTCCACTGACTCCAAACAACTGCCGTTTGCGACGTGAGTGGTGTCAAGCCGGAGCTCATTGGAGGACGGAGTGGAGATCTGTTGTGTTTTTTGATGAAAGCCGGTTCTTCCTTGGTCGCAGTGATAGCCGTGTGTTGGTTAGAAGGAGGCCAGATGAACTCCTGCTAGCGACCTGTCTGCCGCCTAGACACACAGGGCATACTCCTGGAGTTATGGTTTGGGGAGCAATTTCGTATGACAGCAGGAGCACTCTCGTGGTTATCCCACGCACCCTGACTGCAAATTTATACGTCAGTCTAGTGATCCAACATGTTGTGCTGCCATTCATGAACAGCATTCAAGGGGGTGTTTTCCAACAGAATAACGCTCGCCCTCATACCGCTGTTGTAACCCAACATGCTCTACAATGTGTCGACATGTTGCCTTGGCCTGCTAGATCCCCAGATCTTTCTCCAATCGAGCACGTATGGGACATCATTGGACGACAACTCCAGCGTCATACACAACCAGTATTAACCGTCCCTGCATTGACCGCCCAAGTGCAACAGGCATGGAACTCCATCCCATAAACTGATATCCGACACCTATCCGACACAATGCATGCACGTTTGCATGCTTGCATTCAAAATTCTGGCGGTTACACCGGTTACTAATGTATCAACATTTCACATTTGAAATGGCTCTTCTCGCCAATGGCTCTATCTGTGATCTTGAAACTTTAATCAATTAAATATGTTACCTAGACAAATGTATTGCTGAAATTTCATTACTGTACAATAATTTTTTCTTGGTGTTGGGATTTTTTTTTTCCATCAGTGTATATCATACACTAATAAAAGCAAAAATATTACGTTTGAATGAAAATATTAAATTGTAAATCTAAATATTCAAGAGAAGAAAAGTAAGAACATACATCTCATTGGAATTTTAACACAATGTATGTATACATTAAAGAAAATTCGTTTCTTTTGGCATGAAAAATATTCACAATTTCAAAATATTATTTAAATAAATGATTTTTTTAATCGCTTTACCTTAAGAAACTTACATTAAAATTATTTTCTTTGACACATTTACAATTATTAACAGAAGATTACTATTTATTTTTTAATATGTGTATGCTGGATAAAATTTACTTGTCAACAGAAGGTAACTAAAACACTTTTCAAAACGCTTCTTTTTTCTAGATGTCCAGGTGAAAATATACTTATCAACAGAAGATTATCTAAAACACTCTTTTTCTCTATATGTTTTCATAAATGCCGGCCGGCTTAAGATGATATTGTCTCAAAACGAAATAACAAAAGCTTTTTCTATTAATTCGCAAATCACAAAACAAAACGCACGATCACATGAATATTAGCGATAACACCATTTCCGTTTCGTGCGAAAAACACTTTTTTGGATGAAAAATCGCAACATACTTATTCAACACAAAAGCGCGCGGGATTATAAGTGGAAACATTATACCCTAAGCGACAAAAAAAAAAAAAAAAAAAAAAAATTCTGGTGTGTCATTCACACTACTTTCCCTTACCCTGAAATTTAATACTGTAAATACAGGTTGGAGATTAAGAGGTAAGATAACGATGTTATGTAAACCAATGTTAAACAATTCAAATTAGGCTTCGGAAAAGTTTTATATGATAATTAATTTTGTGTGAGGGCGGCTGCTGCCCCCCCAACCCCCCCCCCCCCCGTTTCATTAATGCACCTACATTTATATAGAATTTAATTCGGTTATTAAAAAATTATTTATTAAAATTATTATTTAAAAAAATTATCTTTTATGATAATGACGATTTCCATATTACAGAAGTATAACACTAAATATCCAAAAAAAAGTCAATTTTATTCTCAATAATGAAAAAAAAAAAAAAAAAAAAAAAAAAACATTTTTTTTTCTAAGTTTTTTTTTCGTTAAAAGTAAAAAGAAATCGATAACTTTCTTTTAAATCATCGAAGATCGATCGTTCAACCATTCGTTTTAAAGGTATTGGCGAGCTCTTTTGAAAGATACCCATCATGAAAATTTACTCCCCTCGAGGGGGGACTTCCCCCCAGTGGGGGAGACGAAGCTCCTACATACACAATTTTTTTTCCCTGTTGACTATCTCTATTACAAAAAATATATATTCGTTTAATTTGGCTTAGTGCGTCTATAGATGTTAAAATCTACTTACCTGCAATTTCCCCCATAGACGTAATGTATTTTAATACTTTTGAGTGTCCCTGTACACGAACCATTTGCTTGAGCTTAACGAAAAGTTTAGTGTAGCATCATTATGTGATACACATTTAGAATACCAAGTTTGAAGTTTCTGCCATAATTTGTTTTTGAGCTATGCTGATAACAGATAGACACACACACAGACATACACACAGACATACACACAGACACACACACAGACCATTTGCTAAAAACATGATTTTCGTATTCAGGCGATCTCAGAACATGTAAATATAACAAAAACTCGCGTTCGAAAATTTGACCCAAAAACAATACTTTCTCTACCTTATAGGTAAGAGAAAGTAAAAAAAGCCGCACAGCAGAAAAATTGACTTATACATTTTGGGTTTGTAATAGTTTTAAAACTAATGATTGCAACAAATAGAATTGTTATATTTGTATAAAACGGATGTCATGACATGATACCTATGTACATTTTTGATATAATAATTCCTTTTATTACACTCTAATTAGTATTTAATAAAAATCTACATAAAATTTTCTTTTTAAACGTAATATAATAAACATATATGTACAGTCGAGGAAAAAAGAAACGCAACACCCGCTGTAATTTCGTTATTAATTGACGCAGAAACATCTACTAGACATAATTCAACAGGAAATTAAATGCACTTTCTGAAAATGTCATCAAATTTTGAATTAGGGGTCACCTACATATAGAAACTAGTATGTTGTGGCCACCACAAGACTTTCTTCTATATTTTCCTGTACATATTCAATCAGTAACAATATAAAAAAAAGAAAAAAAAAAAAAATACAATTTTTTTTCTAACTGTTTTTTTTTTTTTTTTGTTAAAAGTAATACATATTCAATCAATAACAAAAAAAAAAAAAAAAAAAAATTACGAATTTTTTTCTAATTGTTTTTTTTTTTTTTTTTTTTTGTTAAAAGTTAAAAAAAAATCGATAACTTTGTTTTAAATTATCACAGATTTATAGTTCAACCATTCGTTTTAAAGGTATTGACGAGATCTTTCGAATGATACCCATCTTCAAAATTTATGGGGGGGAAGCGATGCCCCCCCATGCACAAATTTTTTTTCCTAGTTACATACTACTATTATCAATAATTCATACATTTTACAGTCACAAGTTTGAAACAACTCTTATTATGCACATTTATACGAATTTTTGTCCTATACTGTTAAAATTTTAGATAAAATGCTATCACAGCGCCACCTGTTGAGCTATTGATCCCCAAATATAATCAGCACCAGTTTATGTCGGGGACCAACTAAATAAAAAGTTTGGTAAAATTTCGTTTAAAAAAAACTTGTATGTAGTGGCCACCACAAGACTTTCTTCTATATTTTCCTATACATATTCAATCAGTAACAATATTTAAAAAAAAAAAAGTACGATTTTTTTTCTAAGTTCTTTTTATTTGTTCTTTTTTGTTGTTAAAAGTAATACATATTCAATCAGTAACAATATTTAAAAAAAAAAGTACGATTTTTTTTTTTTTTAAAGTAAAAAAAAATCGATAACTTTGTTTTAAATTATCACGGATTTATAGTTCAACCATTCGTTTTAAAGGTATTGACGAGATCTTTCGAAAGATACCCATCTTGAAAATTTACCCCCCTGGGGGGGTACTTCCCCCCCAGGGGGAGAAGCGATGCCCCCACATGCACAGAAATTTTTTCCTAGTTAACTATTACTATTATCAATAACTCATATTAATTTTACAATCACAAGTTAAAAATAACTCTCATTGTGTACATTTATACGAAATTTTGTTCTATACTGCCATGTTAAAAATTTAGAAAAAATACGATCACAGCGCCACCTTTTGAGCTATTGATCCCCAAATGTAATCAGCAAAAGTTTATGTCGGGGACCAACAAAATACCAAATTTCGTTAAATTTCGTTAAAAAAAAAAAAAAAAAAAAAAAAAAAAAAATGCGATTTTTTTTCCCCCCAAGTTTTTTTTCGTTAAAAGTAAAAAAAATCGATAACTTTGTTTTAAATTGTCACATATTTATAGTTCAACCATTCGTTTTAAAGGTATTGACGAGACCTTTCGAAAGATACCCATCTTGAAACTTTGTCCCCTCGGGGGGTACTTCACCCCCCCGGTGGGGGGAACCGATGCCCCCACATGCACAAAAATTTTTTCCTAGTTAACTACTACTATTATCAACCTGATCTTTCGAAAGATACCCATTGTAGAATTTACCCCCCCTGGGGGGTATTTCCCCCTGGGGGGGGAAGCGATGCCCCCCCATGCAGAAAATTTCTTTCCTAGTTACATACTACTATTATCAATAATTCATATTAATTTTACAATCACAAGTTTAAAACAACTCTTATTATGCACATTTATACGAATTTTTGTCCTATGATGCCATGTTAAAAATTTAGATAAAATGCTATCACAGCGCCACCTGTTGAGCTATTGATTCCCAAACATAATCAGCACCAGTTTATTTCTTGGATTAACTAAATACCAAGTTTGGTAAAATTTCGTTAAAAAAAAAAAAAAAAAAATATATATATATATATATATATATATATGATTTTTTTTCTAAGTTTTTTTTTTTTTTTGTTAAAAGTAAAAAAAATCGATAACTTTGTTTTAAATTATCACAGATTTATGGTTCAACCATTCGTTTTAAAGGTATTGACGAGACCTTTCGAAAGATACCCATCTTAAAACTTTGCCCCCTGGGTGGGTACTTCCACCCCCCCGGTGGGGGGGAACCGATGCCCCACATGCACAAAATTTCTTTCCTAGTTAACTACTGCTATTGTAAATAATTCATATTAATTTTACAATCACAAGTTTAAAATAACTCTCATTATGCCCATTTATACCGAATTTTGTCCTATGCTGCCATGTTAAAAATTTGCATAAAATGCGATCACAGCACCACCTTTTGAGCTATTGATCCCCAAATCTAATCATCACCAATTCATGTCAGGGTGCAACTAAATACAAGTTTGGTTAAATTTCACTCATTGGTTCGTGAGATACTGTGTCCACAAAAAAATGATACAGACAGACAGGCACACAGACAGACACACAGATAGACAGACAGACAGACAGAGATTTTCTAAAAACTATCAATTCGTGTTCAGGACACCCCAAAACGTGTAGATCCGTCAAAAAACGGAGGTCGAAAATTTTCGCGAATCCAATACTTTCTCTATATTACATAGAAAGTAAAAAAAATACGATTTTTTTTCTAAGTATTTTTTTGTTAAAAGTAAAAAAAATCGATAACTTTGTTTTAAATTATCGCAGATTTATGGTTCAACCATTCGTTTTAAAGGTATTGACGAGACCTTTCGAAAGATACCCATCTTGAAACTTTGCCCCCCCCCCCCCGGTGGTGGGGAACCGATGCTCCCACATGCACAAAATTTTTTTCCCAGTTAACTATTACTATTATCAACGAGACCTTTCGAAAGATACCAATCAATGTACAGGGACACCCGAAAGTATTTCAAAACATTATGTGTTCTATGAGAGGTATTTCTATAAATAATATTTTAATACGTTTACTGTAGACATATTATAATGAAATTGAAATATGTTATTTAAGCTCACTATTAAATGTTTTCTATATAAAATGGAGGTAATACCACCATCAGGTTATACACAGGGACACTCAAAAGTATTCCAAAGCATTGCGTTTTATGAGAGATATTTCTATAAATCAAATTTTAATAACTATACTTTCCACGAAGTTTTAGGAAACTGAAATATGTTATTTATATGGCCGAAACAATGCTCTGTATAGAATATAGCATGATTAGCAATATATTTGCAGGGTGGCACAAAACTATCCAGTTATATTAAGAACTATTAATAAAATTCGCTAGAATTGTACTTTCGTTTACGTTAAGTGTTTTTACACTTTCTAACGTTTTCTAAGTGTGAATATGATTTCAGTTTTGTGTATCTGCCTGTCTGTCTGTCTATCTGTCCGTGCTCTAACTCCCGTAAATATTTATGGAATTTCTTCAAACTAATATATGTTATTCAAGTTCACTCTTGGACGTTTCCTATTGAAAATGGAGCTCATACATCTACTGGCTTGTGTACAGGGACACCCGAAAGTATTTCAATGCATTGTGTTCTATGAGAGGTATTTCTATAAACCATATTTTCACACCTTTACTGTAGATATATCTTAATGAAATTAAAATATGTTATTCAAGTTCACTATTTTATGTTTCCTGTGTAAAATGGAGGAGAATATCACCATCGGTTTATGTACAGGAACACTCAAATGCATTTCAAAGCATTGCGTTCTATAAGAGTTATTTCTATAAATCAAATTTTAATAACTTTACTTTCCACGAAGTTTTAGGAAATTGAAATATATTATTTATATGCACAAAAGAATGCTTTGCATAGAATATAGCAGGATTAGGATTAGATTTACAGGGTGGCACAAAACTATCTAGTTATATTAAGAGGTATTATTAACAAATTGCTAGAATTGTTACTTTCGTTTACGTTAAGAGTTTTTAACGATTTCTAACATTTTTTAGTGTGAATATGATTTCAATTTTTTGCATCTGCATGTCCGCCTGTCTGTCTATCCGAGGTCTAACTCCAGTAAATATTTATGGAATTTCTTGAAACTGATATATGTTATTCAAGTTCACTATCGGACGGTCCCTATTGAAAATGGAGTTTAAACCTCTACTGATTTGTGTACAGGGACGCCCGAAACTGTTTCAAAGGATTGTGTTCTATGAAATTTATTTCTCTAAAACATTTTTTCATACCTTTACTGTACACATATCTTAATGAAATTGAAATATGTTATTCAAATTCCCTATTGGATGTGTTCTGTATAAAATAGAGGAAATACCACCACCGATTAATATACAGGGACACTCAAATATATTCCAAAGCATTGCGTTCTATGAGAGATATTTCTATAAATAAAATTTTAATAATTTTACTTTCCACGAAGTTTTAGGAAATTAAAATACGTTATTTAAATGCACAAATAATTTCTTTGCTTAGAATGTAGCAGGATTAGCATTAGATTTACAGGGTGACACAAAAATATCCATTTATTTTAAGAGCTATTAATGAAAAATTGCTAGAATTGTACTTTCGTTTACATTAAGCGTTTTTCACACTTTCTAACATTTTTAAGTGTGTATATGATTTCAGTTTGTGTATCTATCCATCTGTCTGTCTATCAGAGTGCCCGGGCTCTAACTCCTGTAAATATTTATGGAATTTCTCGAAACTGATGCATTTTTATTGAAGTTCATTATCGAATAATCCATAATGAAAATGGAGTAAATATATCTTCAGGTTTGTGTACAGGCACACCGAAAAGTATTCGAAGGCATTGTGTTCTATGAGTGTTTTTTTATAAATATTTCCGTATAGAATGTTCCCCATTTAAAATGACATTAATAGGTCCTGTACAACTAGTTTGTTTACAGGGACAGCAACAACAACAAAACATGCCAATGCATTACGTTTTAGACAGAATTTTTTGAAAATTATATTTAAAAGTTTATCTACTGAAATAAATTATAAAAATATTGAAATGTATTGTTTATATTCTAAAATAATGTTTTGTATAGAATATGATATGATTAACGTTCTGATTTACAAGGCTACACTATTCAGAGAGATGAAAAGCAGTTATTATAATCTAATGGCTGCATTTTCTTTTGCGTTAAGCCTTTTTAACTCTTTCCAAAATGCCTAAGAGTAATTTTAAAATCAATTAGTCTATCTGTATATATTTCATCCCTTCTGTCTGCTGTGTGATAACGTAGGGAAAGAATATTAAAAGTTATAAGATACAACAATTACGTACAGTTGGAAAGTGTTACTAATCAATGCGTACTGCATGATTTTTCTTTCTTGTTTTTATTTGTATATACTTCATTACTTTTTTAGAAATTTTAGGTCTATTTAAATACATTACACTTGCAATTGGTCCAGACGGTACTCTTTGAGAAAAGTGCAATATTTTTCAAGTAAAAGTGTCTATTATGGCGGCACTGATCAGCAATAAAGCTTAAATTTTCTTTCGTATGTGTAACATAACAAACGAAATGAAATAATAATAATAATAATAATAATATATATATATATATATATATATATATATATACAAGAACGCATAAACTAAATATTTTCGGATAAATTATTGTAAGGTTTCATGAAGTAAATATTAAACAATTTTAATTGCACTTACCAGTTTTTGGTCAGTTGAACTCTTTGGAACTGTACGATTCTTTTTATAATTTCTATGAAAATATAATTTCTTAATGAAGCCTTTTGCGACTGCTGACGGAGATTCACGTCATTTGAAAATCTGTAACTCTGTCAGTGGGCGTTTCTTTCGTAATTTGTGTGTTACATATTTCTTAAGTTCGTACCCAGTGTTCATATTTTTGCAATAAAATATACTATGGATAGAAATATATTGATTAGAAAGGATATAATTATAATGTATATCCATTTGTAATATAATTGGGAATACAGAAAATTTGTTCTGAAATATTTTATTTTGTGAGAATAACGCCGGTAGGTGGATCTAACGATCAAAAAGACAAAACCCTGCGGTTGCAAAAAGTGTTAATATATATTTTTAAAAGTTAAAGTATATTTTTTTTTCTTCTAGTGTTCGTTTAAAAGATTCAAAATTTATCACCAATAATCGATGTTGTAAATACCACTTGTGCTTATTTTTGTCAACATAAGATAAGGGGTTTAACACGAAATCATCACTCAATGTCACATTTACTTTTTTTTTTTTTTTTCTGTATTGTTTTGTTTTGAAGAACGATGAAGGCGGGGTTTGTCATCTTTAGAAAACAGGAATTCTTGATGCTAACACTAATGTCTAAAAATCATCATTTTCGTTTCATTTATTTGCGTTTGACGTTGTTGTTATATAATTTGACCCGTAGATAAAAAATAAAAATATTTTGTTTAATTTTCTTTGTTATTTTTTAAGATTTGATTCCTTATCTCATGCAAAACTTTATAAGAGACGGCCCGCTAAACCACTCCAAAAGAAAGATTTATTTATACCTCGAAAACTAATAACTGGAATGAGCTGCAAATTTGCACACCCATATTTTTCAGCATTAGGATTCATTTTATGTAAAAAATAATATAGGTCATAATTCATAATTTTTATGAATATGAATTTATTAATATTTTTCAGAATTAAAATAATTTTTCAGAATCAAAAGTAATGATAGATTATGTTTGGGTTTCTTCATTGTATCTCGTAAAAAAAAATATATATATCGATCAAGTTATTTTTTGTGAAGATATTAATAACAGTTTAAAATATGAATTTAACATTAGCACCTTTAAACTTAGAACGCGTATAACTCTGTAAAAAAATAAGTAAAATATACAACCAATATACTTTTTCGCGTTGTCGCTAACCCAGGAATTCAAATATAAAATAAAAATAGGGCATGGCCATTGAAAAAATCAAAGTTAGTGCGTGTTTTAATATGTAGACGACCTTCAATTCAAATATTCAGTTCATTTTCTGAAACTACTCTCAATTCCCAGTCGAATGATACCTATTACGATTTTCTACATCGATTAGCAGCGAAGTTCGTTGAGTGTTGTGTTTTTTTCCCCCCGACTGTACTTTGTATTCTATCATGAATTATTATATAAAATAAACAAGTGCTATTTTAATGTATGGAATAAAACTATTTATTTGTTAGCTCTAAACAATTATTTAATAAAAATATGTATTCTGGATTGGATAATTCCGCCTTTATATGTAATTACTGCTTTAATGCGCAATGGAATAGTATTTTACAGTTCTTTATCATGAAATTCAGAAATTTCACTGCGCAAAATATCATAAATATTTTTTTTATAGATTTTTCAAATTTGTAGGCTACAAATTTCTAATCCCCACCCTCTTTTATAGACTAAACATTTTCGAGCGGATTGAGATAAGGACAATTTTCAGGTCTCTTAAAGAAGAAATTCTGCGATATTCTTTGTGGGATTTAATTTTAAGTAAAAAAAAGTTATGATAACTTACAAAATTATAGATGCTCATGAGAATGGATAAGTAATTTTAACAACCTGAATCAAATAAATGCATCACAATCGCCATATAACAAGGTGCATTATCATCTTGAAATGTTGATTACGGAAGAGTCTGAAATACCCCCAAAGTAGTCGGTTGTGGTTGAGGTTGGGTTTTACGTCACACTAATGCTACGCAGATGGGCAATTGGCGATGCCCAAAGTAATCGGTCAGGTATAAATTTTTAATGGCCAAGTTTTATTTCGGGTTAATAGATCCCTTATATTTACATGTTCTGAGGTCTCCTGAATACGAAAATCGTGTTTTTAGCGAATGGTCTGTGTGTCTGTTATTGGCATATCTCAAGAAAAATAGTAGCAGAAATTCAAAACACGGTATTCTAAATGTGTATCATATAGGGATGCTACACTAAGCTTTTCGTTGAGATGAAGCAAATGGATCGTGTACAGGAACACTCAAAAGTATTCAAATATATTACGTCTATGCGGAAAATTGCAGGTAAGTAGAGTTTAACACCTATAGATTGCACTAAAAGAAAATGAAACGAATATATATTTTTTGTAACAGAGATAGTCAACTGGGAAAAAACTTTTGTGTATGTAGAGGCCTTACTTTTTTATACGTTTTCAGGTGTGAGGAATTCGAAAATGACAAAATTTGTGTGGTGTCCGTCTCTAGAGTGTCTGTTAGTTTGTTAGTCCATTAGTGTGTTAGTCTGTTAGTATGTTAGTCTGTGTACACGATATCTCAAGAACAAATTGTCGCAGAGAGGTCAAATTAGTTTTAAAATATTACATTCGACACTGGCAAGAACCCCATTTATTTGCAACATTCGAATTAAAAAACTTCGTAAGTTATTTGAAATTTACGATTTTCTTAACATGGGAGAATAGGTCAAAATCTCACTTAAACTTGCATTAAATGAAAAATGTTTGCTGTAAAAATGTCAGACCAGTTTTAAAATACCCGTTTTGATGCCAGAAAGAATATCAGTTACCATAAACATGCTACTTTAAAAATTTTGCAAGTTATTGGATATTTACGAATTTCTTAACATGACAGAATAGGGCGAAATTTCACATAAACGTCAATTTTGAGAGATATTTCCATCGTAAAGTTGTCAGACTATTTTGAAATAATTTTTAGGATACTGGTATGAATATCACAGACTATGAATTTTCCAATATAAAAATTTCGTAAGTTATTAGAAATTTACGAATTTCTTAACATGGCAGAATAGAGGAAAATTTCACACAAGCGTCAATCTTAAAGGATATTTTCACCGTAAAGGTGTCAGACCACTTTTTAAATATTATTTAGGATACTGATAAGAATACAATAGAGTATGAATTTTTTAATTTAAGAAATTCGTAGGTAATTTGGAATTTACGATCCTCTTAAAATGGCAGAAGAATACAAAATTGAGCATAAACGGCCATTTTCAGGAATATAAATATATCAGACATCTTCAAAATAACATTTATGATACTTGTATGAACATGAGTGATTACAAATATTCTAATAGGAAAACTTCGTAAGCTATTCGTTATTTAAGATTTTATCAGCATAACAAAATTGAAAAATTTCATATAAATATGCATTTTGAGGATTGTTGCATTGTAAATAGTAGCATGAAAACTAAACTATGAAATTTACCCTAATAAAATAAATTAATAGATTAGAATAAGATAAATATATCAAAATGAACGACGGATAGTCTATTAGGCGGGGATTTCATTCTGTCACTGTGTCAAGCGTTTTTTTCAAATTCATTTCTCTTAACATGATATCTATGTTAAGAGAATGTCCTGTTCTAGAAATTTATGAATATATATATATGATGGGGAGCTGAGCAAAGTCCACCTATGCCACCTAGTTTAGCATGATGGCATGAATATTATTGACAATGAATTTTCCAATAAAAATATTTAGTAAGTTATTAGAATTTTACGAATTTCTTATCATAACAGAACAGGGCAAAATTTTACAGAAACGTCAATCTTGACTGATATTTTCATTATAAGGATGTCATACAACTTTTGAAATATTATTTAGGATACTGACATGAATACCATTGAATATGAAATTTCCAATTCAAAAAATTCGTAAGATATTTGGAATTTACGATTTACTTAAAATGACAGAATAAGGCAAAATCGAGCATAAACGTCCATTTTGAGGATCATAAATATATCAGACAATTCCAAAATAACATTTATGATACTTGTATGATCATGATTGACTACAAATATTCTCATAGGTATATTTCGTAAGTTATTTGTAATTTAAGATTTTATCAACATAGCAAAATGGGGCGATATTTCATATAAATATGTGTTTTAGGGATTGTTGTATTGGAAATAGTAGCATGAAAATAAACTACGAAATTGATCCCAATAAAATAAATTAATAGATTAGAATAAGATAAATATATCGAACTGAATGGTGGGTAGCCTATTAGGCGAGGATTTCGTTCTGTCACTGTGTCAGGTGTTTGGTCAAATTCATTTCTCTTAATATGAATATAATATTTCCTGAACAAGAAATTTATGAGAACATAAACATGATGGGGTCAAATTCATTTCTCTTAACATGAATATAATATGTCCTGTACAAGAAATTTATGAGAACATACAAATGATGGGAACTGAGCAGAGTCCACCTATGCCAACTAGTTTTTTCTGGTATCGTTAATTGCCTTATTCTTGCTATTTTTTAAACACTTTCTAAAATTATAATTTTCCGAGCAATTGCATATTGTTCTTATTACTTGGCTCAATCCTAAATTGCACGCGGAACACAACGTAAAAAAAAATCTATTGAAAAATTTACTTTTGAAACAATAAAATTAGCGATTAAAGAAAAAAAAAATAGAAAGTATCCAAGTGCGGTGTTTTTTTTTTTTTTTTTTTTTTTTTTTTGTCGCTTAGTGTACACTAAATTTTTTTAGCGAATGTTCTGTGTGTGTGTGTGTGTGTGTGTGTCTGTCTGTCTGTCTGTGTGTCTGTCCGTCTGTCTGTTATCAGCATATCTCAAGAGAACAAAGAGTAACAGAAAGTCCAAACTTGGTATTGTAAATGTTTATGACATAGGGATGCTAAACTAAGCTTTTCGTTGAGATGAAGCAAATAGTTCGTGTACAGGGACACCCAAGAGAATTCAAATACATTCCGTCTACTTGGGAAATTAACGGGAAGTAGAGTTTAACATCTTTAGACTGCACTAATCTAAATGAAATGATTATATATTTTTATACGCATAAAAACATGTCTCATGATAGGGAAATCCTTCAATGTTCATTTACAGGGCTACACAAAACAACTAGCAAATAGTGCGACAATAGCTGAAAATTGATGGAAATGTATTTCAGTTTGTGCCGTGTATCATTACTAAAGGATTATATTTAGGTGCACCATGTGGTCTGTACATAATCTCTCAAATGATATAGAGGGCTGAAAATATTTAAGCGATAACATTATTTTTTATTGTTAGTGGAAGTTCTTTACTACAATATTTTACGCATTTCCATCAAAGCTGCTCAGGAATTGAAATGAATTCCTCATAGACATATGGTAAATAATATATGTTTTTAAGCTAAATATTCATCTTTTTTTTTTTTTTTTTTTTGTATATTTACACGTTTTGAGGCTTCCTGATTACCGTAGTCAAGTTTTTTAACGTTTGTTCTTTGTCTTAGAGTAACTTAAAAACGAATAATTTCAGGAGATCCAAAAGTTGTATTTTCAATTTAATATAAGTTTGTTGCTGGAAAATTTTGAACAAGTCTGAAAAGTTTCAAGGATTGTTGCGCGTGAAAGTTGTGTGTATAATTTTAAGTGATCTTTTAATTTTAATAACAGATTTAAATTCTTTATAAATGCAGGTGCAGTAATGAAATGAGGCGCCAATCACACAGAATTAATAAAACTCTTCAGGAGCCTAATTTGAATTGTTTTAACCCTTTGCGGCGCAAGACAATTCCGATCATTTAAATTATACTGCCACCGGAATTCATGAACTAAATTAAACTATAAGAAATTTTAAATTTTAAGGTTAAACAAACCGGCCTTTTCTGCTATGTAATAAACGTAAATTTTTGCTAAAAATTTTCCGGGATGAATTTTTGCAGCTGGATCTTTAATTTTGTGTCCTCGCAGCGAGGACAGCGCGCGTTAAGGGGTTAACATAAGTTTACATTTCAGTACCGTTGTCTTACCTCTTAATCTCCAATCTGTATTTATGGTATTAAATTTCATGGCAAGAGAAAGTCATGTGAGTGACACACCAGATTATTTATTTTGCGTATGAATAATAAATGTCAATTTCAGTATGAATTGTGCTGTACAAAGTTATTTAAATATCATTTTTAATGATGCCTGTCATAGAATGTAATACATTTGGCATTACTTTGGATGTACCTACACAAAAACCAGTTGTGCTCGTCACACCATTTTGAATAGGAAAGATACCATAGTAAACTAGAATAACGTGTATCATTCTGAAAGAATTCTGAAAATATTTACCAACGCTAGAGGCCGACAGAGAAACAGATAGATTGAAAGAAAGACAGGAAAATAATATTGCATCAAATTCCAATAACATGCATGAATATTTTTGTGTGGCCCTGTAAATTTTAATACTTATGATACTATATTACAAAGAAAACATTTTTTTTATGAATATAAATAATAAATATCAATTTCATTATGGTTTGTGCGAAGTAAAATTAGTAAAATATGGTATATAGAAATAGCTCTCATAGAATGCAGTGCTTCAGAATTCTTTAGGGAGTACTTGTATACAAACTAATGGCAGCATTTACACATTTTTCAAAGGGGAACATCACTAAATAAACTTGAATAACACATATTAGTTTCAACAAAATTCAATGAACACTTATGGGAGACAAACCAAAGTTGTAAACAACTTTATTGAATCATTAAAAATAGATATAAAATCCAAAGGCATATAACCAACATTTTCGCACTACTGCTTAAAAAAAATAAAGAAAGAAAGGAAAAGAAAGGAAATGGCTAACCGAAATTTGTATGTAATAATATGCCAAAATAAAACCAACCTTTCAGAATGTACTAGCATTAAATTAAAAAAAAATTTCATTTTTTATTCAATAATTTATGAGTTTCACAGAAATTTAAGAAGAACATTTTTATTGTTTTATAAAAGCGTTTCTGTTACAAACGGTACATAATGGCATGCATTTCCGGTTCAATTTGTAAAACATTCTAATTTTTAATATATTACACAATAATAAATAGTGAGCAATGATTGGCTTACTGCTAGGGATTGTTAAAAAACTATTTACATTTCAGGTGATATATTCTAAATATCTTCAATATTCTTCATAAATTATAAAATTGAAAAAAATAAATTACCGTGGTTGACTGGAGAATCCTTATTTATTTTGCCAGTGATATAACAGTAAATAATGTAGGGTGCTACAAGCTCAAATGGAAAACCTGCGCATTTCTTTTTAACATCAATGTAAAATTGTAAAGCAAGTAACACAAGTATCAATATAATAACACCAAATGTTGTAAAATAGTTAAAATACAATTCCATGTTATCTATCGTATCACTTGAGACACTTTTCTGATTTTTTACCTGCAATATCTCAAATGTATGTGAATGTATATGTACCTACATCTATATCATATACCCACGTCGAAATATACATAAATTGGTAAGGCTACATTTTTTTCAGAGTTATACGTGTTTTCTGTCTTTGTCACATTACAACTTCTATTGTTCCATGCTACAATTACACAAAATTATCAGCGCTCGTGAACTTTTCTCATTGTATTTCCATGTCATGAAATGAAAATTAAAAGATTCTGAGAAATCCGTGAATTTAGGCTTTTGAAGATAACTTTTGACATGAGTGTATTTAAAAAAGCTGAGTACATAATATCATGTGCTCAGCTTTAATCAAGAAAATGGCACATCACTGTAGTCAAACGCTTAAAGATTTATTCTAGCGATATAATAATTTACACACGCACAGCTGCACTGTTCCTTTGAGATAGGGTATCCATCCTTGGCGAATTTATCGCTGTTTGGCATTTCCTTTTAAACATTATCAACAAATTTGAAAAATGCTTTTCTGTCTGTGCTTCAGTTCGAGTAAATATTTATGGGATTTCTCGAAACTGATATATGTTATTTACATTCTTTATCTGATGTTCCCTATTAAAAACGGAGTAAATACCATAACTGGTTTGTTTACAGGGGCACCCGAAAATATTCCACAGCATTGTGCTCTATGAGATGTATTTCTATAAACCAGATTTTAATAACTTTACTTTCCACAATTCTTAATACAATTGAAATATGTTATTTAAGTTCACTATCAGATGTTCCTTATTGAAAATAGAGTAAATACCACCACTGGTTTGTGTACAGGGACACTTGAAAGTATTTCAAAGTATTACATTCTGTGAGAGGTGCTCTTAAAAACCATATTTTAATAACTTTACTTTGCACAAATCTTAGTGAAATTGAAATGTGTTATTAATGTGCACAAAAGAATGCTTTTTATAGGATACAGTATGATAATCATTAAGATTTGCTGGGCTGAACAAAAATATTCAGTTACATTGAGCGGTATTATTGGAAATTTACTAGAAATGCATTTTAGTTTATACTAATCCATTTTTACAGTTTTTAACAATTTTTAAGAGAGAATATGTTTAGAATTAGTGTAACTATTTGACTAACTGTCCATCTGCTCGCTTCCATCATCCGTAAATATTTTTTTGACATTCTTAAAAATTTTATATGTTATTCAAGTTCATTATGGAATGTTTCCCATGTAAAATGCCACTAATACACTATGCACAACTGGATCGTTTTTAGTGCAGGTGCACATAAAAAATTGCCAATGCATTGCATTTAGAAGTGTCATTTTTATAAAACATATTTAAATAATATTCTGCTGCAAATATCATTATGAAATTAACGTATATTATTAATATGCTAAGACAATATTTCGTACAGAATATGTTATACTCAGCATTCAGATTTCTAGGGCAACACTAAAATATTCAAACGCATTACGGGATACAATTTGAAATTGCTGGAAATACATTTCTCTTTGTGTTAAGCATTTTTTAGTACTTCCTCAATGTTTAATGGTAATTGTGTATTCAATTAATCTACCTGTTTGTCTTTCTTTCCTTCTGTCTGTCCATCGTATCATGACGTACACAAAAAGAGTAATGTTTAAATAATTCGACAAATAATTACAATTGGTAAATGTTAATAGTAAATGTGTATCGCACGACTTTTCGTTCTTCTTTTAATTAATATTTGTTCTATTATATGTCACTTTTTACTTTCCGAACATACATATGTATGAAAAGCCTTGTAATGATAAACAAAAAAAATTCGATTTTAAACGTTTTAAGCTTTCCTGAGTTTATTTCAGCTGTTTTTGTGATGATGTATGTTTGCATGTGTATAAATATGTATGTGAATTAACACGATAATGCCTAAACTCTTTGAGCTATTAATCAGAAAGTTGGTATCTATGTTAAAGGTCAACGAAGCAAAATACCAGTTGGTTTTGGCGATTCTAGCACTTACATATTTAACATTCTCTTACCAATAAGGGGTCAAATTTTCGAAAGCGAGTTTTTGGTATATTTACACGTTTTGAGGTCCTTTGAATCCGAAAATCATGTTTTTAGCTGTTGGTCTGTGTGTGTGTCCGTGCGTGTCTGCCTGTTATCAGCATATTTTAAGCACACATGGTAGCGGAAAATTCAAACTTGGTATTCTAAATGTGTATGATATAGGGATGCAACACTAAGCTTTTCGTTGAGATGAAGCAAATGGTTCGTGTATAGAACATAAGCGCCTACTTAACGGAGGGCAGCGGGGGCGGTCGCCCCCCGCTATAATTTTTCACGGGAGCGAAAGTATCTTTTCGCCCCCGTGCTTCCAACAGGTAATAATTTCACACGAGAAAATAATATTTGCATCACAAACTTAAATCTTAATGAAAATTTTCACATTCTTGAATTTTTTTTTTCCTCTCTCCTTCTTTCTGTACTGACGGATTCGTGAAAACAGGATGTAAACATTATAGTCCAGGCAACGAAGGCCAAAATAAGACGAATAGAAAAAAAAAAATCGTGTAGTTTTGAAATTTTGCATACTCATAGCCGAGAGGGTCCTGAACAACATACTAAAAGACCCCGCCCGTGGTGGGTGAGCGGGGGGCAGGAGGGGCATTTAAGGGAGGCACTTTTCAGTTTTTATTAAATATCTTAAACACTATCACATATAGAGAAAAAATGTCAATTACAAAATTAATCTACGTAAAATTTCCTACAAAAATGTATAGTACATTTTTTTTGTATGATCAATAGTTTAGAAGATATAGGGGAATGAAATAACACATTTTCTTGAAAAATTCTTTTTTGCAATAGTAAAAGCAACTAAAGTGTGCAATTAAAAGGGTTCTTGTCAAATATTTTCTAATGTACAAAACAAATATATACATAGGGAATATGCAAGGATAATACAATATGTTTTGTAAGTTTTAAGTAGTTTTAAGGCTAGTAGGCGCAAGTGGCGGTTTGAGTAAAAATCCAGATAACGAAGAACCAAAACCGATAAACATAAAAAAAAAAATCGTGTAGTTTTGAAATTTTGCATACTCATAGCCAAGACGGTCCTGAACAACATACTAAAAGTCCCCGCCCGTGGTGGATGAGCAGGGGGCAGGGGGGTACTTTTCAGTTTTTATTAAATATCTTTAAAACTATCGCATTTAGAGAAAAAATGTCAATTACAAAATTAATCTACGTAAAATTTCCTACAAAAATGCATTGTACATTTCGTTTGTATGATCAATAGTTTAGAAGATATAGTGGAACGAAATAACACATTTTCTTGAAAAATTCTTTTTTGCAATAGTAAAATCAACTAAAGTGTGTAATTAAATGGATTCTGGTCAAATATTTTCTAATGTACAAAACAAATATATGCATAGGGAATATGTAAGGATAATACAGCATGTTTTGTAGGCGCAAGTGGTGGTTTAGGTAAAAATCCGAATAACGAGGACCCAAAACCGATCAATAAAAAAAAAAAAAAATCGTGTAGCTTTGAAATTGAGCACTGTTATAAAGTTAAGTGTCCCGAACAACATACTAAAAGTCCCCAACCATGAGGGGAGAGCGGGGGGCAGGGGGCATTTAAAGGGGGCACAATTCAGCTTTTATTATGTATATTGAAAACTATCGCATTTAGAGAAAAAATGACAAAAGTATGCAAAATTTCAAAACTACACGATTTTGTTTCATGTTTATCGGTTTTGGGTCTTCGTTATCTGGATTTTTACTCAAACCGCCACTTGCGCCTATTAGCCTTAACACTACTTAAAACTTACAAAACATGCTGTATTATCCTTGCATATTCAATATGTATATATTTGTTTTGTACATTAGAAAATATTTGACAAGAACCCTTTTAATTGCACACTTCAGTTGATTTTACTATTGCAAAAAAGAATTTTTCAAGAAAATGTGTTATTTCATTCCCCTATATCTTCTAAACTATTGATCATACAAACAAAATGTAGTATACATTTTCGTAGGAAATTTTACGTAGATTAATTTTGTGATTGACATTTTTTCTCTATATGTGATAGTGTTTAAGATATTTAATATAATATCACTATAAACTGAATAAACTGATAGACTGAACTGATAAACTCCATAAACTGAAAAGTGCCCCCCTTAAATGCCCCCCTGCCCCCCGTTCACCCACCACGGTCGGGGACTTTTAGTATGTTGTTCAGGACCCTCTCGGCTATGTGTATGCAAAATTTTAAAACTACACGATTTTTTTTTTCTATTTTTCCTATTTTGACTGGACTATTATAGAATGCTCCTTTTGCGCGAGAGAAGCTGAACGTGATTGAAAGAACCCCTTTTCAGGGTCTCACCGCAAAATAGAGCAGGCGACATGCTTTTAAAAATGAGTCAGTTTGTTCAAGCCAAACATATAATAAAAGTAAACAATAACATATGTGATTTGATGCCCTGAAAAGTATCTCCGGTCGGTGCTAGCTATCTTAAACTTTTTTTAAGATTTTTGTACCTTTCCTTTTGTTAACTTTGGCCTTTTGTAACTATGGGTTATCATTTGTCCTGTATTTTTAAAAGGCAAGTTTTTATCGTAAACCCCAAAACACACAAAGAATGGGTGGGATAATTTTCAGTTTTCATATCTTTAACTAAGACAGGCCGGACTATGAGATTTTTATTCTTTAGAATGAGGATTAACTAAAGTGTTAAACACAACACATTAAGGTCCTTTGAAATCGGTATAAATTCTGTACATCAAAAAAAGAAGAATACAATAATAGAACCGCCTGTTGTAGTCTAGTTTTTAGACAGTTAGGTACAATGACAGAAACACCCTGATACGTGATTGCATATATCCGGAGAAATTGCCTTACAAAATTAGAAAAACGGTTCAGCCAGCATCTTCTATTCTTCTTATAGGCGCCATAAGCCTAAACAAAAGGTAGCTGAAAAACATCCATGAACACCAATGGAAGTGCGAAAATAAACAAAGTCTCTCCCTCAATGAGTCTTACTTGGAAAGAATAAAAGGAATAATTCAGTTGAGGAATTTTTACAGCTGAGGCTCGATAATTTTTTATACCTTTTTGCTCATCCAAATTATTCGGCCATATCTGATGGAGACAAATTCAGAGAAATAATTTTCATTGTAAGTCTTAATCATTTAATCTTCATCCTACTTCTTAAATAAAAAGACAAACTTAAACTTAACTCTTCTATCTAAGTAGAGGGAACTGTTTTTAAATTTTATCTAATGAATTGAAAAATGTATATTTTCTTCGATTTACTTATTTACTATTGAACAGAAAAATAGAGTTGCGAGTGCCTTCCTACCGCTTCGATAGTTAAAAGGGTATTCTAGGACCTTACAAAGAAAACTGAAGATTTAGCTGAAAAACAAGATAAGCTTTTTCAATGTTTATTTTGAGATTTGAGGAATTCTGGGGGCAAACATAGCGGTTTGTGCATCGTTGAAATTTTTGAAAAAATTATTAATGCTTTTAAAGCTGTCAAAATTACAAAATTGATCAAAAATAAAGTAAATCAATAAATTAAAAAAAAAAAAAAAAAAGACAATTTTTTTTTATTATTATATACATAAAAAAAGTAGTGCATTATTATCAGCAAGTTAATTATCAAGGAAGTTCATAGATGATATTTTAAATTACTTATACACTTATTAATTATTAATCATTATTATTAATTTTATTATTATTATTATTATCTTCAGAAAAAAAATGTTTGAAGTATATTGAAAATTTGGTTAAAGTATTTTGAAAATATTATTTAAGTATGTTGTTTTAAATTTTGAAGCTTTGAGAATCACAATTATTGAGTTAATCAATATAAATTAATATTGATTCCCCCCCCCCCCGCAAAATTTTGGATTATGTGGCTATAAATTTATTTTGAAAATACTTTAATAAACTAAAACTGTTGAATTATCAATGTGAATTAAACTAGAAAAAATTCTTATCCCAAAATTTTAAATTTTGCTGCTCTTGTAAGAAATTATTTTAGAGATAAAACAATTTTAAGTTTGTCACATGTTTTATTTCCTTATGTTAAATTTTTTTAAATGATGACTTTTGGTTGAAATCTCAAAATACCAGAAAATTTTCAATTCAATTTACATTTCGAAGTCTGACATTTTTACATTTTTTTTTTTTTTAATTATCTTAAGAACGGTAAAATTATCGTATAAAAATCATGTATCACATATCCGTAGAAAAATGCACAGAAATACTGGTGTTGAATGATGATCAATAGAAACATTGCAATAAAACACCAGAAAGTGCAAACTTACACAATTATCGATTCGAATCGAAAGGATTAAGCGAGACATTTCCTCAGCTGGAAAGCAGCAATTCTTTCACGTTGCATACGTGCCTACCATTTTTTTTTTTTTTTTTTTTTTTTTAATGAAGTGCAGTGCTTAATTATTTAACTCGAAAGAATCATGTGGATTTGCAATTCTTGGTGCTTTCTCACAAGATTAATATTCCTTAATTACAACAATTTATTCATTAATTAGAATGCTGTTGTGTGTAATATCAAATATTACACACAACAACAATTACTGAAATTGCTTTATTTTTAAGTATTAGTGGTTCATGCTTTATTAGACTACGCTTATTCAAAAATTTTTGCTTAAACTTTTGCTTTATTTGATATAATATATTTCGTAAAAAAAAAACTTGCAATTTGCAGTGCATATTTATTCTGCTACTGGCAATGACAAAATTCAGGTCAAACATTTTAGCGTATACATTTTAATTTAGAAGATTCAAATATAACGCAGCATATCATTAATATTAACTGTTTTATCAGTGCATAATTCGGGGGGGGGGGACCCTGACATTTTCATAGATGTCTAATACATTGGACGTTGGGACTTCAGCAGTTGTTTACTATAATACTAGATATTTTTCGGTATACTGTAAGAAAATATAAATTTTGAATAAAATGTTCCAAAATTGTGTTAAAAATTTAAAAATACAGTGAAACCTCTCAAGTTGGACACCCCTCTAAGTTGGACGCTTTTTCTCGGAACGGAATGTATCCATTAACATTATGTCTAACTCCTATAAGTTGGACACCTCTCTAAGTTGGACACTTTTTCTTGGAACCGTAGGTGTCCAACTTAGAGAGGTTTTACTGTACCTACATTTTTTTTTTTTTTTTTTTTTTTTAAATAACTAAATTTGAAGGTTTTTTTTTTTTTTTTTTTTTTTTTTTTTTTTTTTAATAGTAAATATTACTTCATATATTATCCACTTTTTATTTTCGTTGATTTTACTCATTTATTGCTTAGTTTGAACCCTTGAAATAATGTATTGTTGAGATTAAGTAAAATTTGACATTTTGAATTACCGTGTCTGAAATATAATTTTATATTTAATGAGAAAAAAGTTTTAAAACTTTAGTTAAAACTTGTTATAATGATAAATGACTAGTGTATAATTAATTTAATAATTTGTATTTTAAATTCGCCGTTATTTTGAAATATCATGGATTAAAATGAAGTAAAATATGTCTTTTCTGAGCTAAATTTCTTTCTTGTGTAAAATAATTGAAAGAGAGTTAAACTTTTCTTGCGAAAAAAAAAAAAAAAAAAAAAATGTAATTTTTCAAACAGGTCATTTTTTTATATCGATATTTTGTGTAAGAAAATACTGTTTTTGTTACGTTTTACTATGATGTATATTTTTATTCTCATTTATTAACGCAAAATAAATTGATAAATAAATAAAATGCTATGAGAGATAAAAAGTAAAATTTTTATAGGTTTACACTGAAATTTCTATATCTGTTATTACGAAAATCCATAATAATACTGACACTTTATTTTATTTATTTTTTTAAAGCTATTATTTATTTATTTATTTATTTATTTTTATCCAACCGAACCGAATATTCCTACCAAACATTACATATACTAATTATATATATATATATATATATATATATATTAACCATTTATTTGTTGCGATTATGGTATATAAATTATATGCATATTATTACATTATATTATTTTGCATAAAAGGCTATCTTAAACTAAAGATTAAACTAAATTCATTATTATATCGAACAATTCATACAAATTTTATAAAAACGGCAGCATAATCTTACTTTTTACGTTTAATTTATTCTGTTTGAAACTCAAAATAAAAGTTGCTCATTGAAAGTGTAATTTGTAAATTGTTAAGCTTTTCTTTATTATTAGTATTATTATTATTTATTTATTTATTTATTTATTTATTTGTTTGTTTAAATATAAAGTAGGGCATATATATATATATATATTTTTTTTTTTTCCTTAAACCTTCTTTATACTTTTATGAAAATTTAATAGATAAATAAATTCCATTTATTTGTCATTATATTCCTGTACAGGAAATGCGTATTAAAATAATAAATAAATAAATAAATAGAACTCCTTGTATAAGTTTTTTCTTCTTGAAATCTTATAAATCGTTAATTTTATGCGTCATTCTTCTTTAGAACTTCATGGCGAAAATAGAAAATGAAATTAAAAAATTACTCATGATTTTCAAAGCTGCATGTGTCGCAAACTTGCAGATATGTAAAAATAGACCTATGATAGTAGTAAATGTGTCACTATTAAAATATAATGAATGGATATAATGGGCGCATTCGAAAGTATTTCCCGGTCACTTCCCGAGTTGGGAAATGACGTCACGCGGGAAGTTCGGGAAATTAGAACTACCATATAGGAGCCATGTTTGTTTATATATTTGTTTCCCGGGAAGATGAGATGTGTACGGAAGTAGTTATATCTCGGTCATTTTTCGTAAGTCTCCTATATGGTAGTTTTAATTTCCCAAACTTCCCGCCTGACGTCATTTCCCAACTAGGGAAGTGACCGGGAAATACTTTCAAATGCGCCCAATATGTCCACAAGAAAATTTATTTGTCATTATTTTAAAATAATTTATCATCATTCTAAATGATAAGTTTTAAAATTTTTAAACAGACACCAAAGAGTAAATTTCAGAAATAATATTAAATTAGAATAATGAAAGAAAACATTGTTACGCTAACACAAGGAATTACAAAAACTAGCATCTATTGTTTCGAATCGAAATAATTAGACTTGACCTTTAATCAAGCTTCAAAAAACAAAAATCACAAGTTTTTTTCGGATATTTTGTTTTCATTTTAAGGGGCTGAACACGATGTTCTAAATGTTATGCGTTTCTGCTTTCATCCTCCTTGCTTCTATATTTTTCCGCCTGATGAAACGTCGTGCTCAGTTATTTCAATTCGAAACGGTTATTACTACTTGTTGCAATTTTATAGTGATCGCAATGATTTTATTCATTACCTTTTTGAACAGAATTTTTAGGCATTTTACTGTATTAATAGTATATGATTTTGCCAGTAAATGAGTTCGCCTGATGAAACGTCGTGCTCAGTTATTTCAATTCGAAACGGTTATTACGACTTGTTGCAATTTTATAGTGATCGCAATGATTTTATTCATTACCTTTTTGAACAGAATTTTGGGGCATTTTACTGCACTAATAGTATATGATTTTGCCAGTAAATGAGCCAGTAAAAAAGTTTTGATCAGTAAAAATATTGATTTTTCATTTTTCACTAAAAAAGTACTTTAATTTAAATTTTCAAATATGTTTTTAAATTTAAAAGTTATATTTATAATGATCAAATAAATTTTTAAATTTTCAATTTTACTGCACTAATAGTATATGATTTTGCCAGTAAATGAGCCAGTAAAAAAGTTTTGATCAGTAAAAATATTGATTTTTCATTTTTCACTAAAAAAGTACTTTAATTTAAATTTTCAAATACGTTTTTAAATTGAAAATTTTAAAATTTATTTGATCATTATAAATGTAGTAAAAACACTTTTAATACAGCCAAGATGGTAGCCAGATAAAAATTTCAGATTAGGTTTAATAATTAGTACTTAATATTAAGTATTTAAAATGAAATACAATCAAAAAAATTTCGGCAAATCTGCAAAATTTTTCTGAGTTTTTAAAATAACCAAATACTCTTCCCTTAGCTACGCCTTCAATAAAACTAAATGTTTCAAATTTAATTTGGCAGTTTATCGCATGGGCCATGAAAGAGTGTTAATACTTCCGCGACCGCAAGTTGGCTAAAAGTATTTTTTTTTTTATTTTTTTATTAATGCATTTTCACCGTGTTCCGAACTATTCTAAAAGTTTCAAATGTCTAGCTAGTCGGAAAGTTAGTTAAATAAATTTCCTGTTGAATCATATAAATGGTGCCGGAGAATGTAGGGACCTGAAATAGTTGACTAAAAGCATTGAAAATGTGTTGTCACCGTGTTCTGAGCTATACTGAAAGTTTCAAATGCCTAACTACTCGGGAAGTTAGTTAAACTCGATTGCAAGCTTTGTGGTGGTAACGATGCCGAAGGCAGCAGGAACCCGAAACATTTGGCTAGATGTATTTAAAAAACGCATTTTCAACATGTACTGAACTATTCTGAAAGTTTCAAATGCCTAGCTAGTCGGGAAGTTAAATAAATTTTCTGTTGAATCATATAAACGCTGCCAAAGGCAGTAGGGACCTGAAACAGTTGAAAGTGTTAAAAATTGTATTGTCACCGTGTTCTGAACTATTCTGAAAGTTTCAAATGTCTAACTAGTCGGGAAGTTAGTTAAATAAATTTTCTGTTGAATCATATAAACGCTGCCGAAGGCAGTAGGGACCTGAAACAGTTGAATAAAAGTGTTAAAAAATGTATTGTCACCGTGTTCTGAGCTATCCTGAAAGTTTCAAATGTCTAGCTAATCGAGAAGTTAGTCAAAAATCGATTGCAAGATTTATACTGGTAACGCTGCCGATGGTAGCAGGATCCCGAAATAGTTGTCTAAAAGTATTTTAAAAATGCATTTTTACCGTGTTCTGAGCAATCCTGAAAGTTTCAATGTCTAGCCAGTCGCGAAGTTAGTTAAAAATCGATTGCAAGATTTGTACTGGAAAAGCAAACAAACGAACAAGAATCGAAATTAATAAAAACATGATTAAAAAAAAAAAAAAAACTAAGTTCTACATCATTAAAATCATTAGTTGTGGGTCACCTCCAGCAGAGACATCAAATGCAGCGTTTAGACGCTATCGTATTCACTGATACATACATGCATACCTCTTTATTATAAAAAAATGAAAAATGAATTCAGAAGACCTCAAAACTCATAGAAACACAAAAATGTCAAATTTGAATTTTTCCATGATAATATTTCTCGTATATAATATATGATCGGAATTTAATTATATGTATTCTTCCATCATCCGTAATTTTATAAAGTTAACGGATCGCCCTTTTATTTAATCCGCCACATTACTTTTGTTAAAAGTCTGTTTAGCGCGTCCTTTAAGAATTTATTTATTACGAAGCCCAAATCTATCAATTTATCAATTACTAGAAGGCTTTGCCCGCTTCGCTGGACACAATACTGAAATGAGTTGTCAAAACCCCATATCATTATTAATTAACCTGAGTAAAGTTCCCGCTGTGCTCGGTGAAGATTTTCATCGATCGCAACGTGAGGAGTCCGTTTCCCCACTGCCTTCGGCATCAACTTACCCGATTCTTACACCCCCTTTCCCAGTGGCTAAGTTCGAAGTTTTGCGAAATCTCGACAAAGTATATAATGCGTACACCTAATCAACATCCACACACTAAAGTTTGCCAATCTAAAGTAATTTAAGACGAATTCAAACGGGGAAACGTGTTTTTACACGTGTTTATAGACCTCTCGATACCAAGGGGGTAAGGGGGGTATTTCGTAAAATCCCGTTACAATAAGGGTCGGATACATATAAACAATTTACGCACCAAATTTCGTGACCGCAGATCCCATAGATTTCTCAGGACAAATTTGTCCCTAAAAAATGTGTCTCGAGTTTGCCCCCTCGTAACCCCCCGCCTCCTACCCCCCTAAAAGAACGCAAACTCCAAACTCCAAAAAACAAAAAAGTGTTTTTTGAAATATCCTATTGAAGTCGCACAGCCGTTTTTCACTCCATTTTTGGTAGAGGTCTACTCAAAAATCAAGAATTTTCAATATTTTCCCCCTCCCTTCGCTTAAAAATCGAAAATTCCTAAATGCAGAAAATGTATTATTTGTACTCATGTCTAGTCTCCCCATGTGTAATTTCTTTACTGTGAAGTACTTTGGAGCAGAGTTATGCTTACAAACGTGCTTTTGTCTTTTGCCTCCCCCAGGGGGAAAAGGGGTGTAATTTTGGAAAAGTTGATAGATATCATTTTAAGTTGGATAAAGTCCTAAATTCCTGCGAAGCGCCGTTGAATTCAGTCCAGCCGTTCTCAAGTGATACCCGGACAATTGTGTTTTTGTGTTTTGCCCCCCAGGGGGGGGACGTGGGGAAATTTCTGAAAAGTCGATAGATATAATTTTAAGTTGGGTAAAGACCTAAATTAATGCGAAACACCGTTGAAATCTGTCCAGTCATTCTCAAGTGATACCCGGACAAACGTGTTTTTGTCTTTTGCTCCCAAGGGGGGAACGTGGTGGAATTTCTGAAAAATTGATGGATATAATTTTAAATTAGGTAAAGATGTAAGTTTCTGCCAAGCGCCGTTGAATTCCATCCAGCCGTTTTCAAGTGATGCCCGGACAAACAAAGCGACATACAGACACGATGACACACACACACACACAGTCAAAATTTTCTGAAGTCATTTTCGGCTTTCATGGTGTGCGGAACGTGAAGATATCACAAAATTTTTCGATTCTGACAAATTTACAGACAAAAGTCTGATTTTATTAATATAGATTATTTTTATTAATAAACATATTTCGTGCAAAAATTTTAAGAAAAAAGTGTCTTTTAATTTATTTCAACCATTTTTGTAAAAAAAAAACAAAGTAAAGAAAGAAAAAGAAAAACAGAATTTATTACTATTTAATGTCGTATTAAATGTCAAAATTAAATTCATTGAAAACGGGCGCCACCTCTTGAAGATTTCACGAAATTTTTGGGTTAAATATCACAAAATTGAAAATAACTACCCTGTATATTGACCAAAAAAACATTTGTCTGCCAAAGGCACTAGTACAGGTCAGAAGGAATGTCCATGTAAATTTTCAGCTCATTAGCTGCAGAACTCTAGGCTCAATGGCTGTCAATAATCGCTGTTTTAACAATAACAAGAAGCTGAAGAAGAGGAATGTAACCAGCAAAATTCGGGTATTCAAACTTATATAACTCCTTAACTCGGAACGACATGCAAATTTGTATGTTTTGTCTTATGGGTATGCTCAAGGTCTGTGCAAAACGTCATAGGTCTTGGGGATCAGAGAGCTGAGATGCAAGTAGTCGAAAAGTTCGAGATGCTATGTAGACATAATATACAGTTGTAGCGTTTTACCATTGACTTTCCTACTTTGTAAATTTCATTTTTTTTCTTAATGTTTGTTTTAGCTTGGCGGGGCGGAATGTTCCCTCGTTCCTTGATGTTTTAAAGAAATATGTAAATCTATCTTCTATCTATCTTCTATCTATCTATACATATAATAAAACTAGCAGGCAACGCCCGCTTCGCTGGTCCATATTTTTAAATGAATCACTCTAATTACTGAATTCTCAAAAGTGCATACATTTTTATTACGTGAAAAGAAAAGAGAAACAAAATCTGATTAGGAAAAATGTCGCACCGGGTTCTCACTGCCTTCGGAAAAAATTCCCAAAATGCTCTAACTCTTATTTCTATTATTTCCCCCCTTCGCCCCCCCTCCCGTCTATCCTAATAATTTTACAAATTCGAAAATATCCGCAATCGATTTGTAGGTATCAAAAACCCCTATGTACCAGTTTTGAACTATCTATCTCTATTTTTATTTTTTGGCCCCTCCGTTCCCCCCCTTCCCGCCCCTCCCAATAATTTAAAAAATTCGAAAATATCCGCAATCGATTTGTAGGTATCGAAAACATCTATGTACCAATTTTTAATGATCTAACTCTATTTTACTTTTTTTGCCCCTCCGCCCCCCCACCTTCCCGGCCCTCCTAATAACTTTACACTTTCGAAAATATCCCCATTCGACTTGCAGGCCACTAAAACCTATCTGTACCAATTTTGAGCGGCTAACTGTATTTCTATTTGTTTTTGCCCATAGCCCCCCCCTTACCGTTCCACTCCCCCTTCCCGCCCCACCAAATAATTTTACAACTTCGAAAATATCCGCAATCGATTTGTACGTATCGAAAACCTCTATATACCAAATTTGAACGATCTAACTCTATTTTTATTTTTTTGATACCCCCCTCTCCTCCCCCCACCTTCCCGGTCCTCCTAATAACTTCACACTTTCGAAAATATCCCCATTCGACTTGCAGGCCTCGAAAACCTATCTGTAAAAATTTTGAACGGCCTAACTGCATTTCTATTTGTTTTTGCCCCATAGCCCCCCGCCCCCCCCCCTTGCTGCCCCACCTGGGGGCTGAATTTCTAAAATTCCAGAAATTGGTTTTTAGATATTTGCATTAGCTATATTTTAGAGCAAAAATTTCACGTATATCTATTTTTTTGTTTCAGATATATAGGATTATGCGAAATCACGTTTTATGCGTGTGAAATCACGTTTTGCCCCCCCGCCCCCCTTGGGGACCGAATTTTGAAAATTCCAGGAATTGGTTTTTAGACATTTGTATTAGCTATATTTTAAAGCAAAAATTTTACGGATATCTGTTTTTTTGTTTGAGATATGAAGGATTTTGTGAAATCACGTTTTGCCCCCCTCCCCCCCTTGGGGGGCGAATTTTGTAAAATCACTTCTTAGTGGATGCCTACGTCATAAAAAGAACATTGTCACGAAATTTCATGCTTCTAGGTCCAGGGGTTTGGTCTGGGCGTTGATAGATCACCCCCTCACTCACTCACTCAGGAAGTGTTCTTTTATATATATAGACTAGCAGGCAACGCCCGCTTCGCTGGTCCCTATTTTTAAATGAATCACTATAATGAATTCTCAAAATTGCATTAATTTTTATCACATGAAAAAAAAAGAGAAACAAAATCTGAGTAGGAAAAATGTCGCACCGGGTTCTCACTGCCTTCGGAAAAAATTCCCAAAATGCTCTAACTCTTATTTCTATTATTTTCCCACTTCGCCCCCCCCCCCTCCTGTCTATCCTAATAATTTTACAAATTTGAAATATCCGCAATCGATTTGTAAGTATCAAAAACCTCTATGAACGATATATCTCTATTTTTATTTTTTTACCGCTCTACTCCCTACCCCCCCCCTTCCCGCCCTCCCAATAATTTTAAAAATTCGAAAATATCCGCAATCGAATTGTAGGTATTGGAAACCTCTATGTACCAATTTTGAATGATCTAACTCTATTTTCTTTTTTTTTGCCCCTCTGCCCCCCATTTCCCGGCCCTCCTAATAACTTTATACTTTCAAAAAAATCCCCATTCGACTTGCAGGCCTCTAAAACCTATCTGTACCGATTTTGAACGGCCTAACTGTATTTCTATTTGTTTTTTACCATAGCCCCCCCCCTTACCGCCCCCCCCTTACCGCCCCACCTAATAATTTTAAAAATTCGAAAGTATCCGCAATCGATTTGTAAGTATCGAAAACATCTATATACCAGTTTTGAACGATCTAACTCTATTTTTATTTTTTTGCCCCCCTCCCCCCCTCTCCCCCCCCCCTTTCCCGGCCCTCCTAATAACTTTACACTTTCGAAAATATCCCCATTCGACTTGCAGGCATCTAAAACCTAACTGTACCAATTTTGAACGGCCTACCTGTATTTCTATTTGTTTTTGCCCCATAGCCCCCCCTTGCCGCCCCCCCCCTTCCCGCACCTCCTAATAATTTTACAACTTCGAAAATATCCGAAATCGATTTGCAGGTATCGAAAACCTCTATATACCAATTTTGAACGATCTAACTCTCTTTTTATTTTTTGCCCCCCCCTCTCCCCCCCCCCTGCTGCCCCACCTCGGGGCTGAATTTCTAAAATTCCAGAAATTGGTTTTTAGATATTTGCATTAGCTATATTTTAGAGCAAAAATTTCACGCATATCTATTTTTTTGTTTGAGATATATAGGATTATGCGAAATCACGTTTTTACGCATGTGAAATCACTTTTTGCCCCCCCGCCCCCCTTGGGGACCGAATTTTGAAAATTCCAGAAATTGGTTTTTAGACATTTGTGTTAGCTATATTTTAAAGCAAAAATTTTACGGATATCTGTTTTTTTTGTTTGAGATATGAAGGATTTTGTGAAATCACGTTTTTCCCCCCCTCCCCCCCTTGGGGGGCGAATTTTGTAAAATCGCTTCTTAGTGGATGCCTACGTCATGGAAAGAACATTGTCACAAAATTTCATGCTTCTAGGTCCAGGGGTTTGGTCTGGGCGTTGATAGATCACCCCCTCACTCAGGAAGTCTTCTTTTATATATATAGATAAGATGTTTGTGTGTGTGTCACTGTGTATGGTTTCCAGAGCTTTTTAAGAAAACGGCTGATGGCTGAGCTACAAAAATTTGCATGGTGGTTCGTAATGACCTCTCCTTATGCACCTCGAAGCCCGATTTTCGAATTTTGTTTTAGTTTTCTTTTAATTAATTAAAATGTTAAAATAAAAACCTTCTAATTACTGATAAATTGGCCATTTAATTTTAATCCTTAATTTAATTGTTGCCAAAAGAAAATTATCATTATTTTTTGGACAGAAAAAAAAAAAAAAAACGTGAACAATAAAAATTATTTATTTAAAATATTTAATTTTATTCCTTAATTTAATTGTTGCCAAAAAAATTATCATTATTTTTTCGACAGAAAAAAAAAAAAAAAAAAAAAAAAAAAAACGTGAACAATAAAAATTACATTTATTTAAAATGAGGAAAGTAAATTAAAAAAATTAGAAATATCAGTCGTATCGTTACAAATAAGATACCAAATGAAGGATGCAATTTTTATGAATCCAACGGATTAAACAGCTTATCGATCGGACAATTAGATTTTTTAAAATTAACTAATGTATGTACTTTAGGTGGCAAGAGAAGGAGATTGTATGAAAACCGTTTGGAAAATTTTTTTAAATGTGCTACTGATTAAGTCACATGTTTTTTTAAAAGTGGGATTAAATTTGCAGTTTTGAATTCTTTTTAAATTTTCTTTCACAAACACAAACATATATTTAATAAAGAAGCATCACAAAACTGGCGTTGTAAAAATTATTACTTACAAACTTTGAATAAACACCATAAAATGCAATAAACTCGCAACAATTGTTTCGGGTCGAAAAAACACACGACCTTTCATCAGGCGAACAAAGTAAGCACGAGTGCTGCAGTCAAAGCGGCAACGCACAAAATCTTTTAAAATGAAAAGAAAAAGTTTATAAAGTAGAAACTAAATATAGCTACTGGTGTGAGTAGAATTGTACAAAACAACAAAGAAATAAATAAATGAGTGAGATTAAACATATAACAATCTAAGGATAACAAAAATTAAACTAAAATCTAAGTTACGTGAGTAATTTCCAAGCATCAGAGAAGAAAGGAGTGGAAGGAATATCATTAACAAGATTTTTCGAATTTTTAAATATGTAAAATGCTTCATGAATATTCCTCCTCTTTCCTCCCCCTCCTGTTCCTCCCACTTGGATATTCATGAAGCATTTTACATATTTAAAAATTCGAAAAATATTGTTAATGATATTTCTTCCACTCCTTTCTTCTCTGATGCTTGGAAATTACTCACGTAACTTAGATTTTAGTTTAATTTTTGTTATCCTTAGATTGTTATATGTTTAATCTCACTCATTTATTTATTTTCTTGTTGTTTTGTACAATTCTACTCACACCAGTAGCTATATTTAGTTTCTACTTTATAAACTTTTCCTTTTCATTTTAAACGATTTTGTGCGTTGCCGCTTTGACTGCAGCACTCGTGCTTACTTTGTTCGCCTGATGAAGGGTCGTGTGTTTTTTCGACCCGAAACAATTGTTGCGAGTTTATTGCATTTTATGGTGTTTATTCAAAGTTTGTAAGTAATAACAAACATATAGTATACAGCCTGTACAACACTAGACCAAATTGAAGTTCAAATTTCATCAATATTTAAATAAATAAATGAAAATAAAAATATGTTTAATGGGAAATATATATAACCATTAAAAGTTTAGTTGTCTAAAATATGGCAGAAATAGCGCTCATAGCATATTGTTACAAGGTATTAAGTCTTATTTTTACAAGGGATTAAATCTAAAATGGTGACAAAAATTCAAAAGTCGCCAAAGAGAGCTATATTAAGGCGGTACTATGATCATGCTTACAAACCATGAATTATATATAACCACAAAAAATTAATTGTCTCATGCAACAGACGTAGCCGGTCATATAGTCCAGTCAATAAATACATTCTACCTTGCAAAAGGTGGGGTAGAAGATTTTATTTTTTTAATTTGTACATATTAGTACTAATATGCAAAAAACGAGTTATCCAACATGGTCGGCCCCGGGAGAATTTTTGTCGGCTGAAAAACCTCGAAAATTTACTAGTTTTTTGGCTTTTTTCAAAATATCTCAGAAATGGCTGAATTTAGAGATATTTTTCTATTGTAATGTTTAAAGAGGATTAAATTTCCTGCAATTTCCTTCATTACACCTTTTTTGTAGTACTAATAGCAAGCGCGTAACAGCTTCTTGAAAATACAGTAAACTCCCGATTATCCGCGGTGAACGGGGAATAGACAACCGCGAATAATCGAATCAGTGGATAATCCGCAAAATGGTCATAAAGGGGATATAAATTAACACATAAAGCCTTTTGAGCAATACGATTTAATTAACAGTTAAGCATGGCCTACATGTACAATTTAACCTACTAATAAACATTTTTACTTACACTTTGCTCTATTTTTTAACAAAAAAAATCGGTCAAGCATTTTTTTTTTTTTTTTTTTTTGTACTAAAACACTTTTTCTTAATTTGTGATTGCAGTTTCTTTGTCAGCGTTTTATCACAAAGTGATACAGTCCTCTTCTTCTTCACTATCTTCTGAAACTGGGTCTAATGCTTGGCCCACAATTTGTTTATCTGTAAAGTGTTCAATACCTGGATCATTGGCGTCACAATCCACTCTTCAATGTTTCCTTCATTGACTTTTTCTTCTCCAACAACAGATTTAGCTAAATTTGCAGAATCACGAGCAGAAATTTCTTCCTCCTCTATAAACTCTACCAAAGTATTTTCCACGTTTGGTAAAATTTTTCTCCAAGATCTTACCAATGTAGACTGCTTAACTACCTCACAAGCAGTGTGTATGACATAAATGCTGTCAAGAATCGTGTATTATCTCCAAAAGCCTTGAAGGTCATTACTCTCTTCGACCTTTTTTTTTTTTTTTTTTTTGTAATAAGTTTGTTCTGTATTTTTGAATTCCCTTTTAAATTCAGGCCCTTGATGACCGCGGATAATCCGCAAAGCGGATAATCCGACCGCCGATAATCGGGAGTCTACTGTAAACAGATTTCTCAACTTCGTAAAAAAAGCGCATTACTCCTTATAAATAATGTACAGTAATTATTAGAATTAGAAGCTTTATTTACAGAAAGCTTAACAACTTTTAATGGTATAGCTGTGATATCTGTCGTCCTTGAGATTTTTGGATTTGGTGATCAAAAACGTAATACGGAAATATTCACGCCAGATGTATTTTTTTACAATAAATATTGTACGAAATACTGTTTTATATTCTTGATTGTTCTCTTAACATATGCCTTGTTAAAATAATCGTGATTTTTGAAAGGAATTAAATATGTTCGCAAGATAAATTGGAGATTATTTCTTTTTTTTTTTTTTTTTTTTTTTTCACTAAGGACAACAGATAACAAATCTGTCGTCCCTTTTAATTTATCCCTTCCCCTTTTTACTAACTCTCTCTCTTCCCCCGGCCACGCACTGACAATTCTGGCCTAACAACAGTAGTCATCATCAGACTCCAATAACTACCAATGTATAGTATTCTATCACTGCAACACATAATACACACACACACACATATACAAAGAAAAATAAATAAAATAAAAAATATTTGTACATAAATATAAATGAATAAATATTAGGGGGCTAATAAGCAAAATCTCAATGCATTGATACATAAATATTTTAATTCTGCTGTAAAACGTTAATGATATTTAGATATAATACATAATGTTGTAATAAACATTCATTACTGCTATATTAATATTGATGATAATAACAAGATACAATTTTAATTTTAAATGAACTTCATAAATAGGCAAACTTGTTTGAAGAACAATAGCAAATAATTGCAAAAGTGAACTGTAGAAATTTAACTTTATATGTAAATTATAGGGAGATTCATTTAGCCTTTAAACAAATAAAAAAACGTATATTAATGTATAATATACATGTTTATTTTCTTCGTGGTTATTTTGAAAGCCCGGGTTCTTAAATTTCAATAGTCATCAGAGGTAGAAGGAAGGTGTGTTGTCCTCAAATTGTTCCTCTCCGTCTTGCAGTAATTATAAAAGCTCTTAGAATAGCTTATCTTCTTCAGCCTCGTCAAATGATGAAATTAGTATATATGACATTTTCCTGTTGAGGATTAGAGTCCTTGTTACTATACCAGTTTCACTGAGTATTTTATAGCCAACATTTTGGAAGCAAACTGCTTTTTTGTTGGCAGTTTCGGCTATTAAAACATCTTTACCATATTTTTTGCAAAGGCGTGATGTAACCGTTCTGATGCCAGGACGAAAATCACCCTCTATTTTATTCATCAAATACTTTATGCGACTGGCACTCCTCCGAGTCGTTTTAAGGTTAGGAGGAAATTGATTCCATTGCCTCATCAGTGTTACTTGCAGGGTAGTATCCTCGTTCAATCTCACTTTTTGGCCTCCAATGCAGTTTTTGATGACAAAACCTGTGATACCCAGCATTTATAGCAACTAAACCTTTTACATTTCTGATGCATTCGAGTACTTTTTTCTTCTCTCATCCCCACGATTTTCGTCATTTACATGTGTTTCTTTCACACCAGTTTCATAGCATGGTGGATAGAATTTCTTTCATGCTCAGGAAGTCGTTCCTGTTTTTTAAAGAAATCTTCAAGTATCCCCTCTCCACACAAGAAACACTGATCTTTAAAACTGAAACCTTCAGTTCTTGATGGAAGATATGGAACCGCACAGTTTGGACCAGCTCCATCACCAGTTGTATGACGCCGTACATATGCTGCAATCATTCGCTCATTGATGTATCGTTTGTGACAGGCATTGTAAATTCTTACTTGTTTTAGGTTCTTTAAAAAACACTAATGTTCTTCATTTTGAGACTTTGCATTACACTTTTACAGATTGTTTGCATACCTTTCTCCTTCAGAATCTTTACTTCACATTTATTCAAACTGATTTCGAAAATAAAACAAACACTCCACGTATTGTAATAGAAAAAGCTCACAGGTTGAAACAGTACGTTCGCACTGAACTGAATAACATAGATGTTCAGCCGAGGCAGCGTACTACAGGATGAGAAGAGGCGGGAGGAAAGGGAGAGCTTTTTGTGTGAAAGGGGGGGGGGCAGTTTTTTTTTTATATACCTTCTTTACTACGAAGCAGATGTCATTTTTTAAGGTCAGACAGCTGAATATGTCCCTTCCTTTCTTTCCGTTTTCTAAAAAACAATCATGCACCAACCCATTTCTTTAAGTTGAATTTTATTAGCTTGAGAAAAAATGCCGACTTTCAAGAGGCTGTA